>JBBBVU010000021.1:16495623-16528828 GCA_037177055.1 Atherinosoma microstoma | reverse complement strand
TGCCGATCTTACACACACACATCCCCAAGCAATTACTTTCTAGATACACATTTTCTGTGTGCTGATGAGGCTTTACTATAAATTACTCCAGGTAAAATTGTACTTAAAAGGGTTTGGATTCTCTACGTATCTGTGTGTATTAGCTGTTATTTCAGACTGCTAATTGAACCTCAGTTCTCCACCACCTCCACATCACTTCTTCTATCCTCTCAGTCAAATGATATCACACATTGAACTGACACAGTTGTTCCCACCACCACTCCCACCCGTGAATCCCCCACTGAGGACGCAGCCATGCCGAGCAGTGACACTCAGCGTCCGTGTCGTGCACTCCACAGACGGGGAGAAAGCCCAAAGGCTCCCACTGGCACCCGGCTGTAAGTGCTACGAGAGGAGAGACGGGCTAACCGACGGCGGATAATGACGTGATAGTTCCGGTTGTAAAGCTAGTCCAGGCGGGCACCGGGCGCTGACCGGTGCGCGAGAGGAAATCGCTGGAGTTTAAAGTGTTTGGAGCCGTCTTGTGCGAGGATGCTGGACCCTCCGCAGCTCTGAAAACAAGGGAAGAAAGAGAAGAAACTGTCTTTCAAACAGGTAGCTGAGATATTCTTCCTTCTTAAAGGTAAGGGGTTTCATTTACAAGCAGTCCAGTTTGTGCGCTTAACTGAGTTAAGATGAGGCTTAATTGACCTGTAGCTGCCAATGCAAATAGAAGCTCCTCTGTTTTTATTTTTCCAAGGATGTCTCTTTATGTCGTTCGCTCAGTTGCTTTTATATATCGGGTGCAATTATGTCAGTGGGCAGTGAGGTGAATGCGATCGATTTTTTTTTTTATATTGATAACCTCCATCATCCAACACTTTGGTGTACTTTCCAGGCTGTTTGCAGTGAACAAAGAGAAGAAATCCATACAGAAGATTGCATTTATAAACTTTGTGACGTCCTGGAAAACGTTTTTTATTTTATTTTGGATGATTATAACTGTAACATGAAAGTTGACAGGGAAATGTCTGATGCTTAATGAAGACCGATCCAGGTATCTGTCCGTCCTTTCCCTCTGGCTCTTTTAAGGAAACTGCAGTGCTGACTGCATCCGTTGGGGCCAGAGGTGTCTCTTGACATCATGGTTATAACTAATGTCATATCTTTTGTTTTCCCAGGGGGCTTTGCAGCACAGCCAAGGATGCTATCCCCCAGATGGTGACTTGTACAGGTAGGATTTGTACATGTTTATGGGTGATATCTCTATGAAATATGATCACAATGTCTGTTGCAAGTCAAAAGGGAGCCAGCTCTAAGCCACAATGTTGTTTATATGGTGTGTCTGATCTTTGCTCTGCATCTCGAGGATTTGCTCTAGGCAAACTGTGGGAAAGTGCTTATGTATCCTTTTCCACTCCTACCTTCATCTTAGGTCTCTACTGCTCTTTTGGTTTTTCAGTGTTTTCTTGTTTTTTGTCTTTTTTTTTAGGGGGGTGCATAATCTACACAGACCCCTTCAGTTCTAATGTATCCAACCAAAATAGCTCTAAATGAATCATATGACAAAATGCTCAAACTGGAAAAAAGAATGACTGGATGTGAATTTAAAGGTCTGAAAATGAATACTCCATCTTTTTTTGCCCTTTTTTCCCAGCTTTTGCTGCCTATGTCCTCTACCATGGTAACGGGTGCTTCTGTCCTAGATGTGGATGCGCTCCTCTCCTCACACGCTGAGATGAGTGCTCTCAGATGTGGATGAGACTGAAAAGTCCAGATTTTACTACCTTGCTAAATTGCCCTGTGATGGAAAAATATTGTTAAAGGAACAATTCTTGAATAATTGAAGCCCCTGGGCTGTAAATTTTGCAGGAACTCACTATGATTTCCAGCAAAGTTGGCGGCCACCTCAACAAAATATTCATATCATTATTTAAGAATGGATATATCAGGGAGCCACTCAGGTTCTGCCACCCTCTCCCGCTCTCGTACTCTTGCTGTATGTTCTGTGTCCCATCTGTCTCCAGTTGTAAAATCATCTCTCTGCGTCTTCTCTTTGAAAGGAATGTATCCACTTGATACTCCAGCTTTTATCAATATACTTTTTATCATGTTGTCTTTTAAATGAAGATGAAACAGTGCAGATCTTTTCACTTCTCTTTTAGTCTGCAATATAATGTTTAGGAAACTACATACTGATTTCCAAGAGACGTTGACAGAAAATGCCATAAAATGATGCCTTACTTTACATTTAAAGCCAACTGATGATTCTCAACAATTTCACAGCGACGACTCTCTAAAACTGCATTTTGACCAAAAATATCAGGCACTTTTAAATCTTTTTGAAGAACTAAAAAGGCTCTTTTTGCAGTGGTTGCATTCATTTCCATTACCCACAGCTCTTAATTGCTCTTAATCAGCTAGCAGATAGACAAGTTTAATTGAATAGTGCATGAAAGAAATTCAACATGCTTTACGTAATAAAAAAATAAAGATATTAAGATAACTAAAAGAATATGCAAAAATGAAATGAAATCCCATGAAATAACTGATTTAAAATCATTACAAGCGACAGTCTAGATAAGTTTGTTCCACTTGTTAGCAGCATAACAGCTAAATGCTGCTTCTACATGTTTAGTCTGGACTCTGGTGTCAACTAGTTGACATGAGTCTTTGGATCTATCACAGATGTATCACAGATGTTTTCTAGGCCTAAACCGTTCTGTGATTCGAAAATGGGATGTAGAAAAACAACATCCCATTCAGCTTCTCTGATGGGTGGGCTGATCTGTTCAGTTAAAAAAACAGGGCATGTGGCACCTTCCTACAGGTTTGTGCTGAGAATTTTTTGTTTTGGCTTCAGAATTAAAACAGTATGGGGAAAAAAAAACTTCCCTCCATCATGGACATTATAGTTTTAGTGATACGCCTCATATTTTACTGGGGGGGGGGGTAGTTGAACATGAGCATGATTTGTCTTTAAAAATGTTTGGCTATGTGGCCACTGCCTGGCATGTGGATTTCAGAGTTTGTTTTCCTTATTTCCATTCTTTGCCGCAAACCATGATGGATTTTGGTGGTGCTGTGGTTTCATCTCACCTCTCTGTTTGAGATCTAATAAGCACATTTCCCAAAATGTCAGGCTATTCCTTCATTGCAGCTTTGGCTTTTTCTAATAAAATTTTCATTTCAAAGCTTCTCTAATTTCCGCAGCTCTCTTTAGGCATCATGTGGGAGAAGAGGCTCCTAATTTCAAAAAACACAAATCATCATCCTACACGAAACATCTGAGGGAGGCGTTTTTTTTCCCTTTCCTTCTACCTCTTCAGTGTTTCAATCAGGGATATGTTTCAAGTGTGCATGTGTGTGTTTGTGTGCACATGCCTGTGAGTTTTTTGCGTATTCAGCTTACTGCTTGGATCGTTTCATTTCCCACAGAGAGAGCGAATTAAAATATGACACCTCTCCCTGCTGCCTCTCATCTCCTGCTTTTCACTCAGTCAAGAGATGACAAAACTGCTAAATATAGTCCTGCAAGTGGAGTGTAAAACCTCTCCACCTCTCTTAGCATTTCTAGCAGCGTGGAGGTCGATTGAGAGGATTTTGTGGTAACCCGAACAAAAGTTTAATCATTTCGCTAATCTACGCTTTTCTGTTCATTTTACTTGTAAAAGAAGGAGATGAAGGGGAAGAGTGATAACATTGAAAACCATTTGCACTTATTTGTGAACTGAAGCAGGGTGGCGGGACTGAAAATAATATAATTAATATCTCTTATTTAATTGTATAAACTTTGGTTTCCAAAAGATCTTTGAATGTTTCCAAGTACAGACCAAATTATTAAAGCTTTGCCCTTTCATTGAGCATTTACACCACATTTATATAGTAATTGATCTGCTGTGAAACTCTTCCAGCTTCAACGTGAACAGTCAAGCTGCACAACGTCTTATCCTGTTTCACAATGTCAACTTGAACTTGCTTTCACTTAAAACCAGCCAAATTTCCTCATAGTACTTTTCTCAGAGATATTCAGTCATTCATTCATTCATTTTCTGTACCGCTTAGTCCACTTCAGGGTTGCAGGGGGCTGGATCTTATATCCCAGCAATTAGCAGGCGAGAAGCAGGGTACACCTTGGACAGGTCGACAGTCTATCTGGTTTCACAGACGTTCAGTCACTTAATGAACTTACTTTTTTTTTTTAATTTTAATTTTAATTTTTTTCCCATTTTGTCTTGAAATAGAAGATAAATGCTTGGATCTTACAATTACACAATCAGATTGCTAATTTTTTGGAGAAAATTCAAATATAGATGGTGCTCTGTAGCAGAAATGCAGTTTATTATCACATTTTTAAAAAAAATCAACATGGGTGATTTAAATAGTTTTACTTTCAAGTAACTTATACTTGAATATACTGTTTCATTTTTGGTCAGTAAACATTGAAATTGAATCAGCAATGGTTAATAAGTTGATCAGAACACTTCTATACCCTGGTAATTGTTATGTTTTTAGACACTTCCAGACTAAAACGGAGAGCTTGCTGCTAAATTGTACTGTAGCTACCCAAAGGACTGCACATTCAGGCTTTTTTCTGATTGCATTTATTTTGCAGAAAGGAAGACTGATGCAACAACCACCTTGTGCTTGTTTGGCAAGTTTGAAATTGCATATGCTGTGATGGACTGGCGACCTGTCCAGGGTGTACCCTGCCTCTCGCCTGATAATTGCTGGGATAGGCTCCAGCCCACCCGCAACCCTGAATTGGACTAAGCGGTACAGAAAATGGATGGATGGATGGAAATTTCACATGATTTTATGTTGCATGGTGGAGATCGGTCTTTTCCTCTTTGTTTTTCATATTTAGAGACTAAATGATAAGACCAGTTGTCTAAAAGAATGGGAGTGGGGTCTTCCTTCAAAATCTGTTGAGTAAAGCACAAAAAAATTTCAAAACACCTTTATTTGCCATTTCAAATAACAGGAAAAAAAGGCCGAAAAAATTATGAAATCTTATTTCATATTCCTTTGACACAACCCATTTTGAAATTTGAGGTGTTCTTGGGATGTTTCTTCGTTACTGATCCACCTTAATCTTCATGTGATCTTCTCTTGCTTTAAGGCTTTGGATTATTGTAATTCTTTGACTGGTAGCCAGTTGCTCAGAGTGACTGCCTGCTGGATGCCAAGTCAAGGTTTTAGGATGCTAAACGTTTATCGTCACTTGGTCTTTTCTAGTGATGACTGTGAACAAACTGTAGTCAGGACAAATTAATTTAGGTGTGAAACTTTGTTAGCTAAACTTTAGGTGTCCACATCTTTCAGTCTTTTACTCCAAAGTTATAAATCCCTGCAAATCCCTTGTAAAACGGAGAAGCAGAGCCATTGCTAACTCTAATCGGGGCTCTCAGATACACTGTACAACTTGTGTGCTGGTCACCGGGGAGTTTTTCACTTAATACCATAAATATTTTGTGGTTTTGAAATCAGATCCCTGTTCGCTCTTTAGCATCCCTGTCACATCTCCAAATCGGCAACTCCGGGGAATCCGAGCAGATGTCTTTCTAGCCACAGTTAAATCTGAGGGTTGTTCTGTCTGCTCAGATTTGAGTTTGTATGAATCAGTCAGCTCCTTGGAGTCAAACATGAACTGCGTTGGATAAGATGCTCTGACAGAATTTGATATGAGTCTTCCAACTTCTGTCATATGCCATCTTTGTCTCTCCAGTCTGTTGGAAACTCGGATTTGAGGTTTCCGGTGCTTCCGTTCTTGCATAATTTGGTTGCATGTTAGTCAAAATCACTTATTTTTATTTCCTAAAAGGTTCCATTGTTCTGTCTGTGCTGATATACATCAGGGAAGGCCATCATTTTTGCATAATTGTGCCATTATCATCTTCACACAGCTCTTAGATTTAAACTGATGGACCAGGAGAGGAATGATCTCCAGTCAGGTTGAAAAGGGAGGATGAGGTGGGGAGGGGAAAAAAACATGAATGTGAGACAAAAAGAGGAGACAAGAGGGATAAGGAGGAAGGAGTAGAAATGAGATAGAGGGGGAAGAGATGGCGAAATGGGGAGCGAGAGAGACCTCACTTCGCTTTTAACAACATTATCATGGCGCTGGTGTATATAATTTAGTACGATGACGCAATGGAAGATACTGCAGAGAGTGAGCTGTCAGGGAGAGAGGCTCGTTCATGTTCATTTCTACACAAAAACAAGGTGAAGTTTATTCTGTGATTGTAGTACCAGTCTGTAGAGATTTAATTCAGTTTATGTCTAATGATAGGATTGTAAATCTCAACCGTTTGTAAAGGATACAGCTCATTTACCACAAAACTGACAATGAAAAAGCCACTGAGGCACAGAAAAAAAAAAAACACCTTTTTCTCTCCCCACTCTCTCACCTTCCCACACACACACTACTATGTGTTTTGACCCTCTGGCTAAGATTTGCTATTAATGTCAACAGATGCATTTAAATATTTACATTAGTCAATAACTTAATTGCACTACAAATGACTGCTTTAGGGGGTTTATAGCTTTTAATATTGGAAACTAAATTAATACCACCAGCACTGAGAACAATTTTTAAAAATTCTAATTAATTGGCTTAATTAAATGTTTCTCTGATGAGAAAAATCAGCATGTTTTAGTTAATCATCTTGAACAGTAGATTAAGTTGTTTGGTGTTGTAATTACTGGGATGGCGGCGCTTAAAATGAAGCATTCCTCCTTAAACTAATCTAACTTGCATGCTGATGTGATGGGTCATTCTCTCAGGGTGCATTTATGCGGGTGTACCGGTTGGTGATTTGGTGTTTAACGAGATTCATTCATCAATACCCATATTCTACAAGTCTCAGCTTATTCAATGCAAGCTGTGACATAATTAGAGAGTCTCTTTAAGCCCAGTGTGCATTTGCTGTGTGTGTGTGAGAGGTAATCACTGTGTTTATGTGGAAGTGTTGATTCCTTTTCACTTTGCACCATTTTTGCTCCCATGTGACTTCAATCCAATCAGAGCTATTTGTTCAAGATTATTTACCTGCGAAGGCAGGAAAGCCAGCAGATGTTTTCAATCCCTGCAGTGCTGTTGTAAACCAGTTGTGAATACATCCGTATTCTTTCTTGACGTTATAGTAAATGCATCTTTATGTTTGTGTGCAGCACATACTGTCCGGGAGATTTCAGGATTGCAATTATCCAGGCAGCTTTGATTGGGGCTTTTGAATCTGTCACAGTAGGCCTAAAAAGCAGCAGTGATGCACTTGTCAGATTTAGTATGCTAAAACTGAACCACACATATGCAAATAGCATGTAGTGCCCCATGGCTCGTTTGCACTGTAGGTGGTGAAGCATTCAGCATGCTAATCCATTTCCAATACCAGTGTTTCTCAACCGAAGCTGTTCAGGAATTCAGCACATTTCACAATTGCTGCTCTTAGATATTCTGAGATGAGTTTGAGTTAATAATCTGCTATGTATGCTTATAATCATGGATTCTTCTCAGATATAAAGACATTTTTGCTTCTGTTTTTTGGTCTTTTTGTAAACTTTGTAAAAGAATTAATGAAATAATAGCTCGATTTTGGGGCTATGCAATTACTTGAGTAAAAAATGCATGTTAAAAAATTGAAAGTAAATTTCAAGTGTTGCCCTGTAGAATATAATTATCATGCTAACCCTTTCCTTCTGACAAAAGCCTCTTATTCCTGCAGGAGTTTCAGTGAGAGGTGGCTTTGAGAGTAATACTCCACAGGCCTGTCATGGTTTCCCTCCCTCTCATATTCCTCCATCTCTGCATCTCCCACTGTCTTCTAATGTAAGTGTCTATCTCTTCTATTAAGAGTTCAGACCTCCAACAGACAAAATGAGTTTTCCTCTAAGCTATAAACATGAGCATAGACTGTCTATGAAATGTGGACATAACCACAGTAATTTGTGAGCTAAGACCAAACACTGCTAGAAAACAGTGCTTCTATGTACCATTGCTGGGTATCATTGAAGTCACAAAAATATGCTCTGCTTTATTGTTGGTTGACTTTGAATCAAGCTGATAGATATTTATCTAAATTAACATGATGGACTAATTTTATTGTAGAAGAGGAAGGGTCATTTACTCCGCCTTCGACAAGTTTTTCCTGGTGCTGCTATTAGAAAAACAATCGATTTTATGAAACTTGCAGATACTACATTTTTCAAACCAGGAAACGACATCCATTTTTTTCCAGATATAGTCTATGACAAGTCCATATGACTTAATGGTGGCGCATTGATTTAAGCAGATAAAGTGGTACTTGACAACATTTTCCAGAATCACAAGATTAGAAAAAACACATATGGACTCAACTTCCATGTTTACTTTCCATTTAAGATTAAATTGTGTACGTTTCTGCACAAATAACATTCAATGACGAGTTTTTGGATAAATCACGCTCAAAACTCCCCCCGCTTCCCTCTGCCTCAAACTGTGACGGCTTATTCTGTGCATTCCAATGAGACAGATAACAGCAAGAACTGTCAGATTTCAACGTCTTCACCATCAGAGGGCGTAAATGGGAACATCCGCATCCTTAAACCAGTGCTTTCCCTGAGCTGTAAAAAAAAAAAGCATTTTTTCCATAGACTGTAGATGGAGTCATCTAACAGACAGTGAAAGTTCAGTCCTTCTCATGATTAAACATCTAAATTTGTCAGTGGTTGAAGAAATGTTTAGAGGCTTTACTGAAGACCAGTTAAAAAAACCAATAAACAAGACATGTGGGATTGTGCAAATATGAATTGCAATCCCAGCTGGCTATTGGCCAGCGTGCCCTGATGTACAGATATGAAAATGTATTATTATGATGCACTTAATTCAGAAATAGTCACGTATAGCAGGATAGTAGTATAATGATATTATCAGGAGGAAAAAATAGATACATTTTATATATATATATATAGATACTTGAACATATCAAGCTTGCTATCAGACTGTATCTGATTTGTTCTCGGTCAAACAGAAATGTAATAAGTGCACATGCCCCCATAAAAACCACAAATGCTCATTAAATAGCTGATTAGAGGCATTAATCTTACACCATGACTTGAACAATAAGCGGGTCCCAGCCCAGCAGAACACCTTTGGGAGATTTAGAAGTAAGACTCCGCTAACGTAATCAAACCATAAATAAGAGCATGTTTCGGATAAATGATGTTCAACCCACTCCACAGATTTGCAGTTTTATTGTTGTGGCATACCAATGTTCTTCTGAATGTTTGAGTTTTATGACAACCCATCAGCTGCTAGCTTCAACATATTTCAGTTATAATTGCATCCTGTTTGTAAACAAATACTCAGCCTTTTTTATTTTGAAATATATTTAGGTTCCTTTGTTGAATTTGCACAAAATATTCTGCAGCAGATTAAATGGCCACTGAAGACCTTACTGTCATTTTTCCTCTTTTATTTTCTCTCCGTCACCAAGGGTTTGATGGAGAGCTGGTCGAATGTCCGCAGGAACTATTGTCATAACTGGAGGAATTCTCGCCGGGGTGATACTGCTGTGCATCGTAGCAGTCCTCTGTTACTGTAGACTCCAGGTAACACTATGTGTACACATATCTTTCTCAGTCATTGGAAGAACAGAGAATATTTCAATTCTTAAATCATTTCAGGCTTTTCTGATATAAAGTTTTTTTTAGTTAAACAAAAAAAATAACTTAACTTGCAAATCTGTGAATATTCAGATAGATTAGTTTAGAAACCTGTGAATTTCTGGTGCAATATTAATTTTTTTCATAAAGCAGATAATGAACATAGCCTGAGGGTCATTAATCTGCTACCCCCAAAGATAAGTGCACTGCGCTGTGATTTCAAAATGTACGCCCAAGTCTCCAAAGGTCGACCTCAAAGCAAATAAATATGTAAAAAATATAAAAATTTACCTAAGAAAAATCATAACTAAACTTTAAAAAAAGAAAAAAAGATTTATTAAAATTATTCACAAAAGGAAATGCAGGGTTATGGCTCACCCTGAAACTAAGGGTCTCTTGTTGTCTTTCACACATATAAAATTTTATGTTCAAGTGTTCATATTTAATGAGGGCAAAGTTTGTCCCCTCTGTGCAAAGTACCTATGAAATTTACACAGATCATGTTGTACAAAAGGCATTTAATGTAGTTGAGTATATAAGTAACCATCAGCCTACATGCATTTCTGTTAACAGAGCTTTGTGGAACATGAAAAATGACTAACTCAGCTCTTCCCTGCTCTCTCCCTGTCGACCTCCTGCAGTATTACTGCTGTAAGAAAAATGATTCTGAGGTGGATGTGGGCTCTGTGGCGGGAGCTGATCCTCTCTCTCACTTCCCCTGCAATGCTTGCAATGCCCTCGCCATGGACGGCACAGCCATCACCCCAGTCTCTCTGGATCAGCTTGAAACGACTTCTCACCACAACCACTGCCCCACCTGTTCGCCGTACCCCCTCCGCTCTGGACTCACAGACAACATGCATAATGGAGGGGAGCGTCTGGGCTTCCATACTTACTACGAGAACCCCTCTGTCTCTCTTCCTCTGTCAGCCAACCCACAGAGTTCCTCCCCTGTGACTTATTACAACCCCACAGACGACTTTCCTCCCCCACCGCGCCCCTACAGCACCGACGTCTGACCGCAGATTCTCACAACACACATATACTAGCACATCTTGCCCACATCCTTTTGTTTCGAACTCAATTTAGGTCATTTATTAAGATGCAGCACAATAACACACACCCACATTACCGCACATGCTGTCTTCACGGATTTACCAACAATCATTCATACATGGAAGTGACCCATATATTCAGTCCACTCACAGACACTCTGCGTGGGCAACATTTCCAGCAGCGGTCCACAAAATCTGCATCATGGACCGCATTGGCTCAGCAGGGAAGCAATACACAATCCTCAATACTCAATCAGAACTTTAATTTGTGCCACACAGAGCTAAATCACACACATGGTATTAACGGGTCTTTTGAAATTCATGATATAGTTGTTGTTTTTTTTCTCAAAGTCTTTATTGTGTATGCCGTACAACTGTTTCCCTGTAGTTGGGATCCAAACAACAGAAACCTTTTTAGAAACGTTTGACAAAAAACTATTACGTTGTTTATGAATAACAGTTGTAATTTTTTTAGACCACCCTGTTTTCCTCATTGTCTTGTTCATTTTAAACGCCTGGTACAACTAAAGGGACATTTGTTTGGACAAACAATGACAGCAAAAATAGCTCCTAAGAGTTTAATTCAAGAGCCAATATTTAGCCATTTTCCTTGGTTTTCTTGATAATATCCTAAATTAGTGAAGTTTTTACATCAATAGTTATTGCAATGTTTTGCCAAAAACAGCACTTTTACGCATTCATTGTTTTCTTTTCTGGGTCTTTTAGTCACATGATACACACAGGAGTTAGTACTTGATAGAATAAACCAAAAATTGAAGAAAACAAGGTGGTCTAATCATTTTTTTCCACAACTATAGATGACTGACAGATTTTTCTGTCCTTGCTTCATCTCTTTATGTTCTAAATCCCTGAGTAAAAACTGAAATGTTAAGACTCAGCAATTCTACAGGACTTTCAGCACCTTGATTACCTCTGATTTGACGTTCAAGATAGCTAAATATTCAACGTGAGCAAATTATCTGGAGCAATGCTGCAGCCTGCAAATACCATTATGGATTTAGAAGATGAAAATGGGCCTCACTTGCCAGCAGATTAAGAATAAATAGCATGGCATTCTTCTGAAAATATAGTCAGATAAGTTATATGTAATTCTTTCCAGCCAGCTCAGATGAGATCATGAGTAGCCACAGAAACTCCTCTCTCTCTTTCTCTCTCTCTCTCTCTCTCTCTCTCTCTCTCTCTCTCTCTCTTTCTCTCTCTCTCTCTCTCTCTCTCTCTCTCTCTTTCTCTTTTGCTTTCTCTCTCGGCCTGTCTTTTTCTCCAAACTTTTAACATGCAAATTGGGGCATTCAGTCTGATCACAGAGAGGAATAATGAAGACACAGTTGATCTCATGTCTTGTTTCGACACATACGATTTACAAAGGACTTCCCCTTATGTCACCATTTTTATCTAAGTTTTTTACTTTCTGTTATTCTTCCCTTTTCTCCCCTTCTGATGTTACCTGGTCAAATGCAAAGGTGAGCCCACCCCCACCCACCCCTATTTATCTCCCAGCTTATAGTACATGAGGGCTAAACAGTATTTTCTATCAGGAGTAAATGTTTGCCAGCTATACAAACTGGTAACAGAGCTTTATTCAGAGGTGATGCATGAAAACTGAAGGGACGTTTTTAAGGGATTTTATGCAGCCTCCACTTATCTGAAAGAGTCAAGTTACAGTCAACTACACAGTGTTGAGTTGTGATTGCTCTTTGATCTGATAACTGTAATCAAACCACTAAAAGGACATTTGTTCTCTGGTGTCTTCCATGAGAGCTGATGGATTAAATTAAGTCTTGTTTACTGATTCAGGTGGATGAAAAGAGGGAAACTTTACAGATGCAAGAGGAAGATCATGTATCATACTATATTTTACTGATTTAAAAGCCATCCTATCTACTACAGTACAGTGACAAGATGCAGTGGTATTACACAGTATATGCCTGAATATATATATTTATAATGAGTATTGTAGATTTTAGTTAGGGATGTCAAGGTTTAGGTGTAATTTAGTGAGTGATTTTTTTCCCCCCTCATTGTCTTCCACCTTCGTTTACAGAGAAAGACATTGGACATTTTTAGAGGAATATTCCCATTTGAATCATCCCGAAGTCAAATGTGACGGTGTAAAGATACAATGATATTATTGCCAATTAAAGTCAGTTATTTAAGATATTTATTCACTATATTATCGCAACACATTGTTTCCACTGAGCTTCGTCACATCTTCTAACTTCATTTGCATTGCATACTCTTTCAGGAGCATGTGTTAAATCATAAATGTAAAACAATGTTATTTGTTCATTTAGAGGTTAACTCATCATCACTGGTCACTGCTACATAGCTAATGTACTCACTCAACTATTAACTAAGAGGCTTAGTTTTTGTGTTCACTAGTGTATGTGCATCACTGCTGTAACAAAACTGAACTGTACACTTTTTATTTTTATGCTACTATTTATTTATTTTAGAATAGTATTTGGTACACCCTGATACAATAAGAATATCCACAATATTTCACAAAATGTTCCCTTTTTGGAGAAGGAATAAATGTTTGTACATCTGCCTGGGATTCTCTTTTGTGTGTTTTTCCTACAGTGACTCAGAAAAAAGATACTTCGGATGTTGAAATCACAGTTTCTATATTGAGAAAAGAATACCAGACATACAGTATGTTGCAGCGGGGGGGGAGTGTTTAAAAAAAGCACAAAATGGGTCATAATGAAATCTTGAGAAGAATCAAAGAGAAGTGAAAAACTGTGCCACTGAAACTTAAGGAAGTTGAAGTGAAACTTAGAAAAAAGACATGAAACTGATTTGTCATTTAGTGTGGGAAAACATGACAGATTTCACAGCCCAGGGAGAAATTAGGAGAAACTGCATCATCACATGTAAGTGATACTGGAAATATGTGTGGAAAAAGTGGGCGTCCTTTATGGGTGGAGGTGGAGAGTCCTCCTTGTAATTCTGCCGCCTTGTTTTGGTATTCACCGCTTTACCTGTTGGACTCGTTTGCTTCCCCGTCAGGCAGCATAGCCCATGACAATAATAGAGCTGCAGCACCAACAGCCCGGGGTGAAATATCACAAATACCACATGATTTACTCCTGACACGCATACACGGTGTTGAGCTGACAAGTCTGGCAGGTTAACAGCATCTGTGAGGGTGTGAATGAAAGAAAATTAGAGGAAAAGTTGAAAATGAAAAAGACAAAAACGAGCATGTTGGCTCATTATCACCACATAAATCACAATCAAACAGCTGACTTGATTTCTTTGGGGCGTGTGGGTCAGAAACGCGTGTTTGTGTGTGTTTCAAAAGAAGAAGACAGGTGAGGTTGGTGAGAAATGTAAGCACAATTGTGGGTGTGTTCAAAGATGTATTTCTTTCGCCCTCAGGTCACATAAACCCTACTGAACCGGTTAGATGAAGTACAGCAGTGTCTTGTGTGTGTCCCAGGAGCTGGAACACTGACATTGTGTGAGTGGCTACTTGTTAGGTGTCACTGTGTGTACACTGTCGAGTTATACTGCTCATATACTCACCTTTGGACTATAAGCAGTTTCCTTGTTTCTGGGCAACCTGGACTTTATCCTGATATTTCAGGTTTACACTCGCATGCTGGACCAACCTTTTGTCACTGCCTGTTATAAACAAGGCAACTTAATCTCTAAACTCCCTCAGGAGTGACTTTGGTGTCCACTGGTGGATTTTTCTTGGCCTCTCTGGATTTGAACGTTTAACATTAGAACGCTGATTGCTTGTGTGTGTGTGTGTGTGTGTGAGTGTGAGTGTGTGTGTGTGTGAGAGTGTGTGTGTGAGTGGGAGCAGCCCTTGTGGAAGCATATCTGGGCAAAATGATGGAAGAGGTGCCGATGACGATGAGCTATGATGCCCATGTTATTGACCAGATGAGTGAGGAGGAGATCTTTGCCTGTCTGGTGGATGAAACAGGACCTACATTCACAGTAAGGCTGTCGATTCGCTCAACTAAAACTGCAGCTTGACTTGAGAACGTCATGTTTTTTTTTGGTCTTTTTTTTAATCACTTGCTAACCTTTTATTGGAAGAACTTGTAGAACATAAACTAGTGTAAATTAGTAGTAATGTAGTACCTCTACTTGACTATTTCCACTTTTGTATTACTTCATACTTGTTGAACGGCTAAATTTCAGGTAAAATATTGCACTTTTGGCACTACTGAAGTACATCTCCCTTGGTGTTTTGAGCACATGTTGCAAATGCCCACTTTATAAATGTTGACTTGATCCAAACTATTTCACAGTTTTATAGGTGGGCCTATAAGTACCATACACTTCCTATAAATGACCATTGTCTGTGCTTGAATAGAAAAAAAATCCACATTTATTCAATTTACTCAGCCTTTCTTTTTTATTTCTTGCAAGACCTAGCACTGACTGGCAATGCAAGCCAAAGCCTAATGCACAACATTCCTCCCCGAGACAGATTTTGGATTTGAGATATAGTGAAACGAATTTTGATTGTTCATTTTAGATAATAGAGATATGGTAATCCATTTCATGCTCTAAGAAAATCCCTTCCCTTCTTTATTTATGCGTTGTAGATTACCATTTCCCCATGTGCTCAGCTTAATCTTATCTGGGATTTATCTCTATCTAGATCTCTTTCTGAGGCTTGTTCTTGATTTGTCAAGCTTATCTTACATCCTTACACATCTGTTCAAAGGAGATAGCTTTCTTCAGCTCAGTCAAATATTACAGTTTTTCCACACTAATATGTGATTCAATAAGCCCTGTCTGTCTTCCCTCAGGTCCCGACAAAGAAGGCTAAACTTAGGGAAAGCCGGCTTCAAATAATGCCAGATGAGGAAGACCCTTTGGACAAATACCTGGTCAGAAATCACTTATTATTTTTCTTTCTAAAGTGATTTCCTTTCTTTAGCTGCAAAGCCTGATATATTTTTTGGTGGTTTGCAGAAGGAAAACCGTCGTCTTCAGCAGATCAGCCTCCGCCTGGAGCAGGAAAATGACAACCTGGCCCACAGGCTGATCACCAGCAAGATTGCTCTGAGGAATGCGCTGGACAAGGTGCCATTAATAGCTCTTCTTCACAAAAGACGAAGAAACATGGAAGAGATGATCAAACTATAACCTTAATCAGATCTTTTGAGTTTAGCCATTTATTTACATTTTATTCCAACTGTAAAAAATGAAATCAGCCTCTGGTATTGTGTGCCCCAGACTAGACATAGACGGACTCACTGTGTTTTTGCAGGCGGAAGACAGAGTGGACGAGCTGACCAAAGACCTTCTACAGACCCACCATCGACTGCAGGCCACCGAAGATGAGAAAAGGGGCAAAGAAGAAGAAGCCGCCATGGTAACAATAAAGATTCTTATATCAGCGCCTGCCAGTCATTCTGGCTGTTGATATTTAAACGGGAGACGTGTACGAGTAAAACGATTTCCACTTCTCACAGCTGAAAGAAGTGTTTCGGAGAGAATTGGAGAAAACCGAGCAGGAGATCAAAAGGTCATCTGGGATCATTGCAGACTACAAACAGGTGCAGTGATAAGATGGCAACAGGAATTTAAAAGCTTTTTGCCAACGTTATCAGGGATTTGAGTATAACTTTGTCATGATAAGAAAATGTTTAGTAGATAGACTTTAAAATCAGATGCTCTTCCTTTAAGATCTGCTCTCAGCTGACTCTGCGCTTGGAGAGACAGCAGACCACCCACAGAGAGGAGTTAAATTCACTCCAGGTAAAATCTGATTTTAGAAAGGGTTGAAATAGTGATGGTATTTATGAAGTATGGTACATCATCATCTGGTTATCCCCTTCATTTCTCTGCCTCTTACGCTCTTTTCGTCTTGCAGAGTGCAATGGAGGCTTGTTCCCGCTGTCGACACATCGCAGAATCAATCACTTCAGGTTCCCACTCCGAACCAGCGGCACAAACAGAAGGACTAGAGGTGCCTGATCCATGCAGGGAAGAGAACAAAGGAGGTCCCACACAGGAATATCAGAGGAGGGAGGACCAGCAGAAGGAGTCTCTCAGGGTTCAGATCAGGGAGCTGGAACAGGAACTGGCCCAGACCAAACTGCAAATGGTGGAGGCCAAGTGTAAGATCCAGGTGAGGCCTGAACATCAGAGCATCTGTAAATGTGGGTCAAATCAAGCAAATAATACAATGATGTCTATGCATGGGTCAGTGAGTTAATAAAACGGATCTGAGCAAGTTTTGGTAGTGTCCCAAACATTTAGTATTTCTACCAGAGAGCCCTCACAAAGTGAAATAAAGATTTGAGGATATGTGGCTAATTTTCTGGCAAAAACCTTCATTCCCAAAATTCCCTTTTTTATGTTGATGAGAAACATTCTCATTGAGCAAAAGCCCGTGAATACAGATGGGACAAGGCGAGCGAAAACATGTTTGATTGATGCATTTTTGTCAGCACCAGAAAGCAGAAGTGATATTGAAATTACATTTGGGAAGAAAATACCAGAAATGCACTGTCAACGGAGAAACAGGAGAATGAAAGGAAACTGCCTTAGTGTCCTTTTGCAAAAAAGGGTAAAAGGACAGCCTGGAAAGTATTGAAAAGCAGTGGTATTTAAAGTGAACATTATTATTGTTCTTCCTGAGTATGCTGAAAAATAATCCCTAATTGAGCAGTAGTGGTACAATTGATGAATTATTTAAAACCATCATTACCATAATATTTATTTTAATTTTTTTAATTTTTTTATTAGCAAGAGTGGAGTTCAAATACTTAAGGAAAAGAAAAAGGATTTGTATTTCAATATAGTTAATAAGTAAGGATTAAACAATGAGGACCCATATGATGCACGGGTCCGAGTTGTTTAATCCGCTCATACCATGGTACCACATGGTAAACATTTCATAAAAATGTATAAATTTTTTTTACACAAATCTTGCTAAATGCGCTTAAGTATAAGAACTATTTTATGTTTGCATGCTGCAACGCGATTCTCTCATTCACCTGTCAAAAAGCCAGCTGATCTGAACCAGGTGATTAAGGCGTTGCTATGGTCACGCCCTGAGCAGTTATATAACTGGGATTTAACTTGCCTAACTACGTGTGCGTGTAAACTAAAATAATGCACGCCAGTTGGAATTAGAATTCTCACTGACCATGGTATAATAATTATTATACTACACCTGTGTTCTCCTCCTGCAGGAGTTGGAGCACCAGAAGGGACTACTAGCTAATGATCTTCAGGAAGCAAAGAACAGCTGGATCAGCAAGGCTTTCACCTCCCTGCGGACCTCCAGTGGGGGAATTCACAGTATGAACATACCCAAAGATGGGACTCCAGCTGTGGGTTGGAACCTCCACAGCGCCTCCCTCTCTGGATGGAGCTCCAAAAAACTGTTGTGGCCTCACAGAGACAGGCGAGAAAATCTCTGAAAGACTGGAATGTAAATGAAAAGATGGCAAAAACTGGACACAACTGTAGGAGGAACAGACTAATACTAAAGAGGTTGTCGAACCCAGGTTTGAACTCTCTTTTTCCTACAAAAGTGAATTAAAACAGCAGCTGCTTCACAAAAGAGAACATAGAGGTGATGTCATGTCACACAGCGTCTTTCTACCTTGTTTATCATTTCATTACGTCACTGCATTTACTGATGAATTTCTTTAGGAAACTAATTCATGTACCATGTGAGTCCTCTAAAGATAAACAAAATTTCAATTTGCAAAATAAAGCAAGTCAGACACCAAGTTTTTGTCTCTGACATAAAGGAATGTGACACATCAGTGGTGAGGTGGTTTCTGAGGGAGGTTTAGATCGTTCCTCTTTCATTTGACACAGAGCTCTTTAAAGCTCTGATGAGCTGCGACACAAACACAGAGAGGAACTTTTACTGGACTGACTTGCACTTTATCTCTGAACTTTGATACGAAGAATGAAATAGACCTTAACTCAGAGAAAGAAGGCAAATAATAGAAGGACAGCAGAACGACTCTAACCTGTACAAGGGACGGTGTGCTGCTACATTTATTAAGCTTTTTAGATAAACTTTGTGTTGAGTCCTCCTCTGAAGCACCTCCAGCCGGGATGTTTGGCGGTTTCTGTTTCACTGCTGTTCTCCTCATGTGTGTCCCGGGAAGTCACACAATGGACCTTCTCAGAGCAAGTGCAACATCAGGGGGTGAGTACCAGTCTGAGTGTAATACACCCGTAGCTTCCAGGTGGAGGGGCATGGGTTTCATCAGCTTTGTGGGTTCCAAAAAGCTAGACACTAAAAGTTTGAATGACTTTGAGGGTTGACTGTGTTAGTTTCAGGGTTAGGGTTAACTTTAAGCGTCTGAGGTGAGCATCAATTCCACTAAACTGGGAATGAAAATGAGTCAAAATTAACTTGAAAACATTTGAGCTTGTGGTGCTGTTAAAAATCCTGCTCATGACTCAAAATAGTTTTTTCTGGAAAAGATACCTATTTTTTTTTCTTTTTTTAATATAATGTCTATCAGTTAAAAAGGCTACTTGTATAAGAGAAAAAAAAACATTTAAGAATTAGCATGAAGATTATTATGTAGTTATTTTATCCCATTTCATGGTTTTTAACCATATGTTTTGAGCTTTCATAAATATTTTATGAGTTAGATTTTACTGAACTGAACTGGATTAAAGTTAAATTCTGCGAAGTACCTGTGTAGTGCCCCAAAATAACTTATTATAAATCTGTACTATATAAATATACAGAATTTAACATAATTTTGTGATAATACAAAGAAAAGGGAGATGAATCCATAGATTAATTGAATTATTCAATTCAAACAACCAAGCAAGAGTTTATATTCGAGCGTTTTTCTGCAGAAGCAAGCAGATTTTATGATAAGCTCCATTTATGATAAAATACAATTTTTCCTCCCAGATCTACCCTCCATTCCCTCGGTGCGCTGTCTGTGCTCCAACTACCCAAATGTGACACTCTGCTCTTGGCCTGAACCTTCTCTTTCTCCTCCAACACACTACATCGCCACCTACAGGTAAATCTGTGATCTGCGTGCAGGCTACGACCACACACTGAGCCCCCGTTTCAGCAAGTATCATTTCTATTTATGTAAATGCTTTTGTTTAATAGGGAGAGACACAGACAGGCAAACACTAAGCGTTGCCATCTCATCCAACCTGGATCTTCTGCGCTGACAGCAGAGTCATCATCAGCCTCTGACAAGGTACTTTTGCATCAGGGTTCTCTAGATGGGATGTCTGCAGTAGATTGGTGGTGGTAATGGGGGGCGGGGGTTTCCAGAATGCACACAAGCTGGTTTTGGCTAAAATGAAACCAAGCACAAATTAGACCTGATGTGTTGTGTTTTTTGTTGTAGTGAGACTAAAACACCTCTAGTGTTGAGTGGACTGGAAAATCCCTTTTTCTCACTTCTTTTTCCTTCTTAATCTATGAAAATTGCAACATAATTCCAATCATTTTAAGTTTGTCTCTTTGAGTCTGAGATGAACACTTAAACAAAACTGTGGTCATGAATAACCGTAATAATCGCATACTGGTGAAACTGGAAATTCCCCTTATGTTGAAAATGGGCTCTAAAACTTCTCCCCCACGTATCTGTCCCTGTATTTGGTGTTTGCTCCTTTTGTAAATATTTCATCATTATTTTCATTTACTCACTACATTTTGTACATTTGAAAAACGCATTAAGAATGCCAACGATGTATCTGCGATATCTATGAAAAGCTATAAATAGAGTTGATTATTAGGACCTAATATATATCCTTTATTCCAGCTCTGGCACTGCTACCTGCCCAGCCTCAAACTTCTAACTGACTACATTATCAACATCACAGCAGTTCACGCCAGTGGAAGCAGCTCTTATCTAACAACTTTTATGTTAGAGGATATAGGTGAGAACTGATATTTTTTAACAAACCAATATTAAAAGCGGAAGTGAGAAGAAAAAAAAGGTTTCACAACTTTGCTTTACAGGATAAAAGTTGTTCATACTAAAATTCCAACGTTGATCTGTCTGCAGTGAAACCAGACCCACCTGTAGATGTCCGGGTTTCACCACATAATAACAAAAACTTGTTGGTGGAATGGTCTCTTCCTTCTTCGTGGACAAGCCCAGACATCTTTCCCTTAAAGTACTTCATACTGTACCAGTGGGAAAACAGGGGCATCCCAAAGTCTGTCAATGTAAGGACATTTCTCATGCACACACACTGAGCAAGTGTTGTACAAACAGTATTGTGATTTAAAAACCACAAATGTAGCACCTCTACGTGTGGGCTATTGTGTGAAGAAGTTTTTAAAAAATTACCTACATTTTTGAAGCAACCTCAAAAGTTTCAGAAATTTCCTTCACTGTTTAATTGGTTGGATTATTATTAAAGCTCTAAGTAAGATTATTATGAAATATTTTAGAAACATTATTAGTGATTAATTCCCTAGTGGTATAATTTACATTTGTGTGCTGACTTCTTTGAAAGTAACAATGGTGATTATACCAGCATTTATAGCAGCTTTATTCCCGTCATATAAAAAAATGAGTTCTCTAGAATTCTTATGTGACATATCAGCACATAGAAACATCAGTCAATTTTCATTTTGAAATCCCTAATGCTAACCTGATATTTTAAAAAAGAAATATATCATATTTTCTTCCACAGCTGGGTCCTTTTGAGAGCACCAAGATTGAGCTGAAGGGGCTGATCCCAGGCAGGGAGTACCTGTTCCAGGTGTGTGCTAAGGAGCTGCTGGGACTGGGCCAGTGCAGTGACTGGAGTTCACCTATAAAATTCACAATACCAAAAACAAAGGCATAACACCCATTTCCTCTTAAGCTAGCAGTGAAGTAAATAGCTGTGTTCTTTTATTTAATTTATTTATGTATTTTTTAACTGCAAAAACAATACAAGTGAGAGTTATGAATGTTTTATTTATATGGGATGCATGGATATTTTTCTACATTGGACAGTTCCCACTACTGTTTTTTTTTCCTTTTTCTATTTCTCTCTACTGTTTCTGGACTGTTTAATGCTTGAGAAAAAAAGTCTTAAATATCATGTGAAACTCTGAATAAAAACAATGCCTCTAATGTAATTGTACAGCATAGTTAGTCAGTCACATCCACCACAAGAGGAGTGACAAACTCAGAGTGTCTGATTCCCATACTGAAGGATGGGGGTTTGGGAAGATGCATATGAATGTTCTCTGGGCTGTACGCGCCTGGGCCAGGAACAGCAAAGGAATAACTGGGTCTCTTAGTCCGGCTCTGCATGGAGAAGGAGGGTTGGCGGTTTTGGTAGATGTCTGGGTTGGTGCTTTTGTACTTTCCCGGTCCAGGAGTCATGGCAAGATCTTCACAGGGAGCGCCGAACATCCTCCGGCTCGAGAAGCTGTAACTGGCACTGGAGGGTTTGTGGGGAACCTGAGAGCCCAGCAGGTTGGGAAGACTATAGCTAAAAGATTGAAGACAGAAATAATTACTTTCTAATGAACAACAGTGAACTTGGTAGAATGTGGCTGGGAGGGTTGTAGCAGGTCTGGGACACTTGAAATAGCAACTTGCATCTTCATTTGGCTGGCCAAAGTTTAGTTAAAGTTTAAAGATCACTTCCAGTAAGACTTTCATTAACAGGGTTTATGCTTAGGTGAAGTGGGAGCCAGAGCTGGGTGACGAATTCCCCAAAAGGGTGTAATATATGTGTGAAAGTATAATACAATCACAGAAGTGGAAAAAAATTGCTTGGATGGATCAAATCTGACAAGCTGAAAATGAAGAAAGTTTGAAAAGGAGCCAAAAAAATGGTTAATGAATAATTTCTGGAAAACCTACTCCCACAGGGTCTGTTCTTTTAATTTAGATAATGTGTAATGGGAAAGAAGAGAAAATAGGCTCTATATCTATTTTTTTATATTCAGTCTCACTTCCTGAGGACAAGTGAAAATGAAAACTGCACGTTTATAACATATAGTCTTCATCTTGAAATGGAATAAAATCTTTTTTTTTTTAAACTCACATCAACATGGTGAGTCTCCATGTCTCAAACATTTCACGCTTTAAAAACACACAACAGAAAATCTGAGAGGATATTTAGGACAGGAAATTAGTCTCGTTGGAATTATTTCTTTAGAAGAGAAATGAGTCAGCTGGCAGAGAAAGCACACTGACATTTCTGTACAAAAAACAACTTATAATATTCCTGTACCAGATGAAAATAGAAACTACAGTACAAATTGTGTTATTTATGGAAAACAAATGCATGTTCGAAATTGAGCCCGAGTATTTGTTGTGACCTATTTTTTTCCATGGATGAATACACATTTGACATGTGTCCAATCTGGGGTAGTAGGATGTGAGATTGATTAAAAATATCACAGAGCATATTTTAAAATGAAAGGCAAAAAAAGACGTTTGACAAAATAAATCGTACATAAAAGAAAAGCAGTATTGGTCTGGACACTTATCAAGATTAAACCCTGAATCTGCCTGATCTCCTGCCCTCACCTGTTGGGTGCTGGTACAGCATCCACTGATCGGTATCTTGTTCTGGCTCCGATCGTGTAGGATGGAGGTCTGCGGTGAGCGTTAAGAGGTGGAGCTCTCTCTGGGCTGTATGCACCTGGTCCTGGAGTCTGAAACTGCTCATCTGCAAACATGAACAGAAACTTGTTTGGAAAGATTAGAATATAAAGAATTCTTCCGAGCGACACGTAGCTTTAAAGTCTTTTTCTGATCTTCGAAATCAGAGAAAATTTTCTTGACCTAATAACCTGCCTGTGTTTGCTCAAGGTATTTTATGTACAAGTTGAACCAACTTTTTGTGTTGGCTCTTATTGGACAGATTACCCTGCAGTTGTTCTGTCTACACACCTGATGAAGTTCAAGGCACCTGAAATGTTTTTCATATTTATCACCTTTATTCCCAATACGTCTTCCTCTGCCTGAAATGGAGTAGGATGGCGTCTCCATCCGGCCAAATCGGGTAACCTTGGCACCGACATGGTACCTCGGTCCTGGGCTGGAGTCTACAGAGACCACTACAGAAAACAAAATCCACAAACAAGCAGCCCTTTACTTTCAGTTTCCCCACAAAACAATCAATAGAAAAGATAAAGACTTATCTGGGGGGTCTGAGTAGGACCCCCCTTAGAACTGGGACAGATAAAACAGGTTTCTGAGAGATATAAAGATTTAGATCCGAATACTCACAAGCACTGCTCATGCGGCTGTGAAAGGAGTATGCAGGGCTGTTGGGCTTGGTGAAATCATGGTTGATGTATCCAACTGTAGGGGGCAGAGCGTAGCGTCCAGGGCCGGGGCCTTACAGTGAGTAGGAGGAGGAGGAGGACAGTGATGAAAATGATGCAACAGACTCAGCTCTAAGCAGCAGTGCTGCACACCCACCACACTGTGGCTCAGGCTGCATTGTCACTGATGATTTCCATATGGAGCTCTTTGACTTATTTTCTACGGTTATGCATTTTAACGTTCTTCCTCTGCTTGTTTGGGAATGAATTCTAAACAAAGTAGAAATCTCAAACAAGTATGTAGCAATGACTTTGTAATGTTGCGAGAGATTTCATAGCAAAACCACTTAAGCTCTAATATAATCCATGTGGATGCATACACACATAAACATACACATGCACACACAGGCGTTCACATTTCTCCAACTGACCTCTTTCTCTAGCAGAGATTATTGGTCGTTTCCTCACCGCCTCTTCCATACTCCACCAACCTCTCCCTTGTTCTCCGCTCTTCCTCTTTAGATCCTCTGCTCCTGAAAACACATCCTTTTCTTGTGTGCCTCTCCTCAGGTGAATTATTTATAACCAAGAGGTGAAGAAATCCTATCTTGACCATGGCCTTGAAACACACAAGCTTGCTCCGAGTCTACACTTCTTCTTTTCTTTTTTCTTTTGTAGGTCCACTCAGCACAAATGCAACACAAAAATTCAAGACTCAGAGGAGACAATCAGTGTTTGTTTGGAACAAAAATGAATTAAAAAAAAGTTTATTAAAGAACAAACTGACAACTGCAGATCTGCATAACTGGTGATGTGGTTAACATGTTCATCCACAGGGAAAGTGCTCCTCTGAATCAGATTCTTCAAGTACTGTAACGCTAATCATCCCGGCAACAAATATGCATTAATAAATATGGAATAGGATGTGTCATCCTACTCCAAGGCATTAGGTTACTTCGCTGAGGGACATGTGGGAACTCTTCCACTCCAGTATGCATGCTGTAAGTAACAGCATCTCAGTGCACATGCTATTAAAAATGGAAGGACTTACACTGGTCTTCTGTTGCAGGTCGACATTTAACAACTTGAAAATTGTTGTAATGAATACTATGGATGGATGAGCAATAAATATCCACCAACTTGTATTCATTTACTCAAAACAGGCAGATCAGTATAAGTACTTAACTACTGCGGTTACTTAAAGCTATTATGTCTCTTTAATGCCTTGCTTATATGCTAATAATTGGCAACATTTGAAGAGGAATTACATCTTTTCTAACATATTTTTCCTCCTACAGCAATGCTGAACTTTCAGGTGTGATTAAATAATCTTGTTATTCCCTTACATAAATGATGATATCGCCACTGGTACTTATTTGCCAAAAAGGTACCGGAATTTATTGATAATCAAATTTTTTTTTTTATCTATAAGGTTGTTACGTTAATTTTGGTCTGGTATATCTTAAATTTTGATAAAGAAACATTTCAGATCCCTGAAAAATTCTTCTCATCGTAATCTCACGGACTAGGAAAACTTTGTGACCCAAAAAATTAACAACCAGAAAACTTTGACTGATCGATGAGCAGCCGGACATCATCTGAAAAGTGTCAACCGTGGCAGAAAAGCTCGGAGGAGGATTAACTTTTGGCAAAGACAGAAATAAAAAGCAAAGCCTTGAGAGGAGAGCCATAACCAAGAAAAACCTTCACACTTTCAAAATTTCAAGCACCGGTGACTGAGTGGTCACAGGTGCAGTAACAAGACTCTGCTGTGTCACCAGAAGGAGATGAATTCGCTGCACGGCTGGTTGCTGGCAGGAAACACAACCAGTGTCTCAAATTTCCCTGATAAACACTCAAACAGTGCAGAGAGAGGTGTTCAAAGATCTCATTCAGTAGCTTAGTTTACATGAAGAAATATGTTTTCAATCTGATTGAAGCCATTCTGATTAGAGATTTGAATGTGTTTACATGCAACGCTGCAAAGCATGTAATCAGAATTAAACTCTTTTGACGTAAAAAAAAAAAGTGACTGTAGAAGAAAAGACATTTTGCTGTGCCAACTTTATTCCTAATTAGACAGAAACTCGGCTCCCCCCCCCCCCCAACTGTTAGAGAATTAGAAAACAACTGCATGTAGATGGGTTGAATGTGCAGCTGAGACATATTTGCTCCAATCAGAAACAGTCACATTAAGAGTAAACATGAAAATGCTATCAAAAGGTTCACACCACATCTTTACATTTGACCAGTAGCTTCTTCTGGTCAGTTTGATCTTCATCAAGGTGTGTAAATGAGGAACTCTCAATTTGGTTGCTTGTTTGATCAAATGCACAAATTTATGATTTTGATGTGAATAATGCCACTGTAGAGTCAGCACTTCCTGCTTTATATATCCTAAACATTCATTAGCAAGGCTTAAAGGAGGTCTTTAGTCCAACATGTTTCATATACAACTACATCTAGGTGATTTTACTTTCCCTTCAAACACTGGCACCTTGGATAACATGGATGATTTTACCACATTCATTTACTTGTGCATCCGTCCAGGAAGAGGGATTGCAGTGCTTGTTAACAACAGATGGTGTAAACATGGATGTGTTACATAGCGTCTCTGCCCATATTGAAGCGTTGGCTTAGTTTCCCTCCGTTTTGGCTACAGATCAATTTCACCTGTGTTACCTGCTGATGCTACTTGTTACGTCATCGGTTCAGCCACAAACACAACAGTACAATGCATTTGTGGCAGTCTGGAAATTTCAACCAATGCTACACTTCAATTTTTCTAACAATCCGTCAAGTGATTTTTATTCTTTCAATTTTCATTTTGTTATTCTATATATTCATTATGTTTCCCTTAATCATTTGGACTGCAATAAGAAAATTTCCCTTGGGAATTAAATAAAGTATCATTCAATTCATCAATTCATCCATTTATAATGCCCACTCATTCTAATGCAGGGTCAAGGGGGGCTGGAGCCTATTATCATTCAATTAATTTAAATTCAATTCAGTGGCCTCAATAGATTTATACTTACAATATTACAGGTTTGAACTGTAATTCTACTGTATAAGTTCTTTTCAGATTAAAAAAATTAATTTGATTTAATTGTTGCACAAAAGTGTTTCCAGAAGACGTGAAAGGTGGAGTGTTGAAAGCATGTTCGAAGTGTTAAAAGAACGTTTTAAACTTTGCCATCTAATGTCACGTGCTGAGGTGAGGGGCAAAAAATAATTATGAGAGTAATAAACTTCAACTGTGGACGATTGTAAAGGTTTGCATACTTTCACAGAGTAATTTTGAGTTCTGACTGAATCAAGAACATCGTGCTAAAAGAGCCGCATGAAAAAGAACGAGCACCTTCTTTCAGTTCAGAGGTTTTGCATGTCAGGACATAATACATAATGACAAATGAATTTGGACAAAAGGAATGAAAAACAAAGTATTGCGCACACAACTAACTTGCAAACCGAGTGTTTGGCAGCTTTTTTATGGAACACTATTAGAGAGTGATAACAACTTCAGTCATTGTACAGTCTTTACTAACTAAACATAATTTAACAATTATAAAACTTAACTTTATACTTTAAATATGCTGGTAGAATTCAGTACAAAAATAAAGGCAGTGAAATGTTTCCATACACAAACACCATCATGTCATCAGTCACATACTGTCACTCAGAAACAAAATGAATGCTGGGTGAACCAGTTTGGCACATTTTCCACCTGTATAACGAAGCAGTAATTAGAAATACTGTATCATAATTTGTAACTTTTTCTTTTTACATTGGGATCCAGTGAGGGCTTCAACTGGAGAATCCATGGGTGCTGAACAGCCACTAGATGGTGCTTTGGATCCAGAGGAGAAACCCCAAAATGTCACTTGAGCAACACTTCAGGTACAACTGGATTTGTTTTGATCCCCTCTTTGCACATTTGATCAAATACATGTCAAATGTCTTTATATCCAAGATATTCATGCTACAATTTAGTTTGTAAAAGCAGAGTAGTCCACATGGCCTCTCTCTTGAAAGGCCATGATATGAGGAGGTTCGTGATGAGTTAACCATCTCAGCCATTCGCACTTGTGTGCTCAAGCGCTCATACTGCCTGGGAAAGTTGCACAAAGGAAGTGTATCCCACAGTTTTTTCTTCGGATCTCCTCTTGCGGCCACAGCTTGTATCCACACATATTGGGTAAAGCAAATTGTCTTTATAATATTCTCATTTCTCATTCACACATATAGACAAAAGCTCACTCAGTTCTTTTCTTTCTTGCTTGTAAAACCAGCATGTGCTATGATTTATCCCCTTGGAGAACCTAAATTGAAGACAAAATTAGTTAGAGATCAGCTGATATAGATTATTTTTCACTTTTTATCTGTCTGTGCAGGACATGTTTGCAGGTGCTTTTCTGCATTAGCGATGCTTACCTACCTGGTTGCGAGTTTTGTGGGATTTCTGCATCAGCACCCTCCACTGGTCGTACAACTTCATGGACATGCTGCTGCAGCCGTAGGCGTGTTTCCGCACCCAGCCGAAGAACTGCTTCAGCTCCCTGCGCAGGGTGGAGTTGGAATCTGCGCTAGACTTCGGGTCGCAGGAGCCCGACATGAGTCGCTCTGCAGAAAGGTGAAATGAGGGGGGTGTCAGAGGAGCTTAATCAATCTAAAAGGCAGAAAAAGGGAAAGATTCTAACACCTTCTAACTTAATTTGACTGAATATTGTAAAATATTCATTTACCCAGTTTCACTGATGAAGTTTTTATCGAATATAGAATTTTTTTATTTATTTTTTGCCAGCAACAATGTGGAAAAATGTAAATATGTAAATATAATGCTAAATTTTCTATGCAATACTTAAAAGACACACAACAGAACTTTTGCAGATTTTCTCAGTGACGCTCCTCCCTATCAACGGCTAATTTGGCATCCATCTTGCAGGCAGTAAAAGACAGCCCTATATTTAGTCTTGTCTTATCTCTTGCTCTGTCCCTTTCTCTCTTTCTTTTCCTCTCTCCCTCCGATAATGTCCTCTTGGGTTTCTTTGCTGAATCAGCCACTGTGGACGTTAAACGGCTGGTGTGTTGATTCATTAAAGCATTTTTCTGGATGTGAAATTAGTCTATGCCCCCGGATGCAAGACGAGTTATCAGCATTTTTTAGCTGGTTTAAAAGTATTTTGACTTTTCAGTTGCAAACTCTTAAATTACCATTAAGATTACAAAAATACTTTTTCATTGTCAAGCCTAAACATTAATTGCTGACCTACACTTGATATTAAAGATTCAGGAGTTTTTTTTCTATTTTCCATTTGCATCCTTACAGACAGTACAGGTTCATAAAAATACTTTTGTGCCAAGCTCTCAGAGTCAGTAGTGAGAAAGAAAACAAGTAGTGATACTTATGATCTTGTTTGTTGAAAACTACAAGCAGTAGTAATCCGTAGAATACAGTATTACAAGAATAAAATGCTTTGACATGCAATAGACACACGGGAATGTTTTTGCTCATGTCTAATGATATTGCCCATTTTGTCGTTAACTTTGCATTTTATAAAGTAAAAAAAGAATAATTAAATAGTGACTGAGGTGCTGAGTAAAGTCTGTATAGCAGCGATAGCAACCAGCTGTCTGTCATCGGCGTAACAGCCATTTTCTTTCCTTCCATTATGTCTTTTGTGGTGAAAGTGAAATAATCAAGCCATAATCTAGCCATCTACCACCTGAACAATCCGTTCAAGTAAACCACTTTCATAGATGTAACTGATTACACCAGAGTTACAGGAAGAGAGATAAGAAAAAAGTCAATTCTCAGAGTAACTGAGAAGCATTTTTCCCCTCTTTTCTCCGATCTTTATTTCCTGAGTTTTCCCTTGTAGAAAAAACGTGAGTTTTTATGAGCAGGCCTTTGTTTTCATAACTGTGGTCTATTTTGCGGTCAGTTCATGATAACAGCAGTTACTGTATGTCTGCATACGCAACAACCTCATGTGATCCAAAGTGGCAAGCTGCACAAGCGCTCTGTTTATTATCTGATCTCTTTTTTTTTGTCAAGAAATTATTTCTATTACAATTTACTGCCACTAAAACATGCTGAAGGTCTGGTTGCATATGTCAGTTGTTATATGTTGTTGTCCAACTGTTTCTTCTTTGGTTTAGATCAATGCATCTGCTATGAGTGAAACTGCCAATAAAACAAAGCACAGTCTGGATGATTGACATCTTCATCTTCTCCTTCTGTGAGGCAGCCACCGAGAACTGCTGGATACAAGGTACACCATGATACTAACCTAATTTCTGAGCAACAAATTGCCTCTTAAGAGACCAAAATGCTCCCAGAAACTGAGATCAAGAACAGAAAAAAGGCCTTCCGAGTGAGTCCCTGACAGTGGGTGTACTCACCGCTGTGGGGTGTGGAAGCAGCTGTGGGATGACTCCACTCGCTCCAGATCCCAGCTTTACGAGAGCCGTAGATGCCCACAGGGTTACATCGAACCTGTAGAAAATATTTTAATCAACAAGGACTAACTCTTTGAAACATTAATATTGTATGCAAGTATATACACATACACAGTCAGCATACCTGGACAAAATACACCGTTCCAGGTCTCAGTCCAGCAAGCCTACATGATGTCTGATTCCCAACGTCATCCATCACCTACACAACAAAGAGAGGACACAAACACTGAAGAGCTGAATGCTGGAGGTCTGACCACAGTATTAAATACCAATGGGCAAAAACTAAAACACAGGGCAGACTCAAGATGCAGAAAACACAGCCGCAAACCATGTGCAGACCGAAACATGCATGAACACCACATTGTTTAGTGGCTCCTGATCAGCATGTTTATGAAACTATTTTAATGTAACCGTGCCTGCTGGGTAAAATCTGTTCTCCGTTATTTATTACAGAGCTGCATATGTTGGGACACACACACACACACATACAGCGGTATATACAGGTACTCGTGCAAACAGAGCAAAACTAGAAACAGGCAAATACTGCAAAATAGAGAGAAAGAAATGTGCCTGCTGCAGTTAATAATCTTGTCTAATAATCCCCACTTTCTTTCTGGCATCCAGTCTGTAAACACTTGTGAGGAGGGACTCCAACAGAAAACAGAACATGGAAATTACAGGCATCAGAGGGCTAATGATGTGATGTAAGGGAAGCCAAATAGGCAGAAGTTACAGCAGAGCGTCTTTACAGCCATATTGAAGACATTAACAGCTGAGATGTATCCCTCCATTCCTGAGCATGACCTCATGATTAGGACTGGTTCAGAGGTACTTTGTTTCCACCATCAGCTCTTTAGGCCACTTGGATTTCAGCCTCCTCTCTCCTCCTTCCAACGGTATCATCCCTCTGCCGCACCTCTCCACTCCCATTCTTTTATTTTTCCACTTTGCAAGTAAAGACTTGCTTTTATTATGGCAGTGCAATTCTCCCTTAATTACTGGAAAATCTTTCCTCCTATCCCAAGAAAATGTTTTCTCCGAAGCATCTGCATGTCTGATGGCGTCACACTGTATTTTTCATTCATAAAAGGCTTATATGCAGTGAATTTGGTCTGTTTTACAGCAGATTAAAACCTGACTAGATTCTTCATTGATGAAAGTTTTTGAGAACTGACCCCAGACTAGTTAAGGGTCTTAAACAGCTGGGTCAGTGATGCAGTGATGTGTCTGTTTTTAATGTAACAAACAAAGAGACCAGATTTATATTCTTATAATCGTGTCTTCTTTACCTTCCAGTCTTGGCTGTCCTCCAGCCTATAGCGGATCTGATACTTGGCCTGAAACAGGAAGTCTTTGAGGGCGGGAGGTGCTTCCCAGCGAACACTAAGCTGGTCCTCCAACTGGCCAACACGACCGACGGTCACACCTGACGGAGGGTCTGTGGTCACTGTAAGAAAGGAGACAGAGCAGATAATTAAATAATAAGACTAGCATTCCTTCTAGATATGAAATGGTAAAAGAACATATATAAAGATTTTTTTCTTTTTACAGAGTTTATAAAATCATGAATGAAAAACATTTAGATTTTATTCTTTTAATTGAGAAACTAATTCTATCATTTACATTTAACAGTCAAATCACTTTGAGAAAAATTGAGAAAATAATCAGCACATTAGCAGGTGATGCTACAACAATTGTGTACCATGCACTAAAGCAACACTACACAAGTTTATGACCCCCCCCCCCAGCCCAGGGGATTAGGTTACAGCTGCGTTTTTTTGGTTTTTTTATCACACCATGTCACACACCAGCAACTGGATATCAACAAAATGGCTCTTTTGAATGTGCACCATGGCTGATTTAGCAAAAAAAAAAAGCAAGAGGACATTATGGGAGGAAGCAAGAAGAAGAAAGAGTGAAAGGGAGACACACCAAGAGATGGGATAAGAGTCAACATCGGATGGACTTTTACTAACTAGAGAGAGCTCAGACAATTGACAGGATGCAAAACAGATGCATAATTAGACTCTGTTAGTAGTGTGTCTTTAATACTTTGGGATATCATTGTTGTCGTTGGTTTAGTCGTATCCACAGTTTGTGCCTAATGTTTTCAGAAATATCGTTTTTGATCTTTAATTTTTCAGGTTCAAATCAAAACTCAGATATCATGATTTTGATACTTTAACATGAATATGAAGGTACAAACAATTAAATCTAACTAGAAATGTTTGGTTTTGGTGGTGCATTACGCTGTTGTCTTTGGATCTCGTTAAATTGATACTATCCGATGCAACCTGAAAGAAGGAAAGTAATGGGGAACAAAATAAAAGCAATGAGTTGAAAAGTACCTTAATTTAAAGACTGCCTCTACATGATCACTTTTAGCCAAAAAAAGATTAAAAAAACTGAAACAACTGTTCTCTTTATATGTTTGCAGGGTAAAGAAACCCTCTCAGTTGTAATGTAAAGGTGTAGCAGTGAAGCCTCTATGTTTAACCCAGCATACTGAAGGATTGTTCAGCCGCGGGAAGGTTTGTGGTCTCTGGGTGCCTTCTAGTTTCTGAAGGGTTGACTTGTGTGAGCTGGTGGAGGCTTTCTCATCTGACAACAATTATCTCTTTGACAAACAAACATGCAGTGACAGACCATTACTTTAACCTTACTCTTGCTTTGTTTTAGGCTTTTGGGATCATTTCAATATTGACTTCAGTTCCCTTTCAAAATGTCATCCTTTACAAGTAAACAAACTCAGACAACCCAGGGGGGATTAAGATGGGGAAAAAATTCAGTAGAGGGAAAAAGTGGACGCTCACACGAGAGTTTAACAAGT
>JBBBVU010000021.1:16477565-16495523 GCA_037177055.1 Atherinosoma microstoma | reverse complement strand
CAACCCAGGGGGGATTAAGATGGGGAAAAAATTCAGTAGAGGGAAAAAGTGGACGCTCACACGAGAGTTTAACAAGTAAACCTAATGGTGGCATGTGCTTTCATCCATCTTAGAAAATTTTTGCTGTTTGAAGAAAAAAAGAGCAGAAAAAAAGAGAGCCTCTCTGTCCAACCTAATCACACCAAATCTAAATTCAGAAATAAGGAATAGTTGTAAATTTAGCCCTAAGTGCTGGTATTCTCATGCACCTAGCCAGCAGATTTTGAGGAGATGATGCAGATGTGTTCCATGCTGTTGCAGCTCCACACTTATGTAGGATTGTGTTTACTTGCGGTTTCTGTCGGGATGAAGATGATCCAGCTTTTCAAAGTGAAGCGATGTGGTTTCTTAAGCAAAAAAAAAAAAAAAAAACTTTCCCAAGATAATTTCTCGAAAGAAAAAAGACAGTTAAATATATTTTTTCACAATTTATGAATTGTGACGTTAGGTTAATTGAGCTTTTTCTTGTAAATTCATGTTTTTCTCAGAAATTTTTCACATTTAGAAAAGAATATATTTGAGATTAATGCTTGTTTTCCCTTGAAAATTCTGTTTTTGAAAAGTTGACTGTTTCAGCCCTTTTGTCCTGGCTCTGTATTTCTCAGTTCTATAACCTACAATGATCAAATACTAAATCTTATTTTTCCATTACTCTCCCAAAGCCCAATTCCAACACAATCTCTTGGCCAGATCCTTTTGTTTTATATGGATAAAGCAGTCATTTATACCTTCAACTGGGGTGTTGGGGGTTATTTGGATAGCTAGATAACCTTTACTTTTTGATTTTTTTTTAAAAAGGGAAAAGAGTCACATTATCCCTGCAAAAGGAAGTGTTAGAGCCAAGGAGTAATTGGGAAGTAATTGGGATTGTGCAAAAACAGCATTGAAACATTCTCTTTTGCACTCCCCTGCTCGATATGAGCGAGTAAAGCGAAAGGATTACAAGACAAGAGTGCAAGCTGAAGTGGGAGCAGCATGTAATGGACAAACCATAAAACTTTGTAAATCCCACAGTACCACAATAAATGTCAAAGCGAGAATTCAGATGGTGTATAAATGGTAAAGAAGACAGATTTTGGGGGGGGGTTCTTAACATTTTCAGCTTGTGAAACTGCTGCTGTAGCATCAGTGTGTCACAAAATACCAGAATCATTAACTAGTTTTAGTTGCAGGTTGAAAGACAGGTGAAATTATCCAATGAGAAGATGTTTCTAAAAAATTGAGGTCCACATGGAGACATAGCTGTCAATGTCTTAGACCTACACGAGCTGTGTGCGGCCAACATGAAGCTTCCAGGATGCTGTAATGGAAGCAGTTAAATACATTACTATTCAAATGACTTCAGTCCCCCCCTCATTTCTTTTTATTTTAATCTCAAGAATTCACACTTTCTTGTGATCTTTAAAGTGATCTTGAGCAATGGTTCTCCAGACTTTCTGAAGGTCTTTCAAAGTTTTTCTTTGGACATTTGCAGCTTTTTCTTTCATTTTCACCACAATCCTTGTAGTTGATCATATTTAGAAGAATGTCCTTTTTTCTTTGTTGCTCACATTATACTGACTGATAAATTATTCAAGCTTTAGACAGACATCTGACTTTTTCTGCAGGGTTACTTTATAAAGTTTTGAATAAAACCAGTGTTGTGTCTGTACATAACAACTTAGCCAAGAATACCATTTTGAAATAGTTTATTTAGGCACTTTGTTACTAGAAGCACATTACAAAGACAGTTTGTTCTCATTACTTTAGTTGAATCTTAAAAAAAATGCCAGAAAATAGGCATTTCTGCACAAACAAGGGGATTCCGAAAGACCTATTAGTTCAAACTTGACATATCTCAGCATGGTGTTCTGTGAGTCCTTAAAGATTTGAGGAAAATGGACAAGTGGAGGACAAAAGAGGCAGTGGCACACCCAAAAGAAATTGCATCTGGCCCTTAAGTTGATCCATCTACTATTTCCTAAAGTATCATCAAAAATGGTCTTCATGGTTGAGAGGCTGTCAAGAAGCTGTTCTTAGGAAAGGGAAGTGGGGAGAAAAGGCTGAGGAATCCCAAATTACACAAGAACTGGGCTGGGAATCAGTGACAACAGGTTTTATAGAGTGATGAATCTGCCCCAGTGCTGGAACTCAAGATTATTGAAGCAATGTTGGATCATCTTGACAGAGAACAGAACAAATGACAGCCAACATCCAGAGTGGAGCTTTGGAAAGTTCTTCAAGAAGAAAACCATGAAGACTTGGTTTCAGGCCGTGTTGAAGAATAAAGGTAGGGATGCCTTTGTAGACTTTTGAGCTGGTTAAAACTTCACAAACTCCTTTTCCACCCCTTATTTAAACTGTATTTAAATTGTGCAGAAATTGAGCCACAAATTGCCTCTTAATCAAATGTATAGTGCATTTAAATAAAAGCTGCACCTTTTCCTCAATTTCCCTGCAATATATGACATTTTGCACATAAACATTACAAAGTTCTCCTACTGCTGTAATGCTTGTGTGCACATTTTAAAAAGCACAGTAGGAAATCAGTGCCCTTTAGTGTCCAGTGCTGACTGCTGGACAGTTGAAACAATTTAAGTGATTCATTTGGACGAGTAAGAGAAAATACGTCTACATAAAGATAAATATATCATTTACATATATCATAAATGGATCCTCTTGGCTAATACAGCAGAGATGTTCCAAAGACAATCTGCTGCAAGTCACGGAATAAAGAAGTAAATCAATTAAACCCACTATAAAAAAAGCTAATGTTGAATTCAGTTTGTCTGTTTATTAGCGAACGGTTATGGATAGAAGTGTGCCATGGTGCAACTTAGAGATGATCAACTACTTCTGATTTATTTATTTATTTAGATTCAGCCTCAAGCACAAGTTAACACATCTCCACACACCTTCACACAACCCTCACTGGAATGTGCTGCATCGCATTATTTAATGTAAACCCCTGTGTTCTTGTGTGTTTAGCACAGATGTGTGCACCGGCAGAAGAGAAGCCAATGTGGGCATGTCTTGCATCGTGCGTTTTGAAAAATAAAAATCAACGAGACGTGACAAATTACAGATGAATCACTGTTAATATATGTCATGTCACTCCTCAGAACGTCATCATGTCAGATTCAAACAGCAATACAAGTTTCCTCTAGTCCCCCAAGTTCTTACATCTCCCTGAGGCTGAGGAATGCAGAAAAACTGTAGGTGTTCCCACCTTGCCTTCAATAACTGATAGGACATGACTGTGGATGTGAGTGACTCACGGCAGCTCGACACAGGTGTGGTTTCTTTATGGCCTGCCTGTGTTGTGGAAAATGCTTGAATGAAGGGGAAGGCTCGGTCGCTAGACTGAGACAAAAAAACACACACACTCACACACGCAAATCCAGAAAACACCCACACTCTTCCTGCCCCTCTGTTTCTATACAAGGCCCTGCCCTGCCCTAGGGGTGTGTGTAAACAGGTGTGTGCTTGCATACATTAGCAAGAAGAAAAGGATTACAGTTTGATGGACACTTGTTTCCTCGCCAGTGGCATGTCCACCTCTGAAACTGAATATTCTTTCAGAACATTTTCCCAGCCCCGTTTGGAGCTCGAGAAGAGTGAACCAGGTGAAGAATTCCAGGCTAATCAGGTTGTATTATTTCAGGTCCAAGTCTTAAAGCCTCAAAGCCCAAACTCCACAGGCCTCGGGGTCTGCAGCCGCCTTGGAGACAGGATTAGGTTCAAGGATCAGCCTGGAACATTCCAACAATCTGTGTGTGTGTACGTGTTTCTCTTTGTGTGTGTGTGTGTCCAGCGAGCATGAGTAAAGAGAAAATGAGCTTGTCAAAAGAGACAACCTTTTTCAGTTCAAGTTAGAGTTATTTCAAATGGCGTCAACCCATTACAAAAGTCATCTTGGGACACTATATTCGGGGAAAAAATAAAAAAAATCCACTGTCATAACTATCCTATGCATGCTCAGGTGTGGGCATACATGCATATACGAGTGTGTGCATTTATGTCTGGTATAGCAAGTGAATCTCATCTTGTTGCATGCTCTGTTTGCTTAAACTACACTAAGCTAGGCAACGGACCACATAACAAAGCTTTAAAAGGTAATACCAGTCAGTTCCTATCAATGTGATGTGGTGCTTCAACATATCGAAGCTAAAGCCATTTGGAATATGGTCAATAACTTAGGGTCACAACGTGATGGCAAAGAATCCGCCTCTTCTCTTACAGTTTTCCTTTTAGTTAACCCTCTAAGTACTTTTAAGATTATTAAACTATCTCATTCCAGGCTGACAGTGTCATAAATGGTGTCCTGTATTTACAAGCTACATTGTTTTGTACACCTGCTCAACTGCCTGTTAAAGCAAATACTTATGTCTGGACATGTTGTCATGGTCAAGGAGCTCTTATGAAACAGAGAAAAAAAAGGTTTAGTTTGCATGACTATGGACATGCTGTGTTTGTTTGTGCCAGAGAAACTGGATTGAATATTTTAGAAGCTGAACTATTTGGATTTTCACACACAAACGCAAAACAGTCCAGAAATCCCCACAAAAATGTTTTGAGGACAGAGATCAGAGAGGAACAACCAGACCAGTTCCAGCTGATAAAATGATAATGGAAACTTACATAGCCACTTGTTCAACCAGTGCAGAGGAACATCTTTGAATGCAAAGTAAGTAGCGCCTTGTGCCAGAAAAGCTACAGCAGGGAACAATTAAATGTCCTGTCAGCTAAGAGCAGGAGGGTCTTCTGGGCACAAGTTCACCAAGAATGGCATCTTAAACAACATGTAAGCATCCATCTGATTGTCCTTGTGTCAGCATTTTGGGCAATGGCAACTGCTGGTGCTGTAATGGTGTGAAAGATTCTTTTTTTGGGAGGGGGCACAGTTTATGTTATACTGATGACTTCAGCAGGATAACAGATGATGTCACAAAACTAATTGCTTTCTCAAAAATGAGTTCTCTTAACATAAATAGCCTCTGCCATCACCAGATGTCAACCAATCAGTACCTTTGTGCTGTGGTGGGATCTTAAAAACATATAATGGAGGTGCTGTCGACAAATCTTCAGAAATGTCACATTTAAGCAGTAATCTAATGAGTTTCCAGAAAGTCTTGATGCAGATTACAGTCAAAGAAGCCACTTCCCCATTAACTTCTTTAGAAAAAAAAAAAACATATTTGGGCAAATTATGTTGTCAAAATATTTCATCTTAACATTTGTTTTATTTACAAATGACTACCACTCATATTTGTCAAATAATATAAAGCTTGTGTTGAAATGTTCTCCTTGGTTGAGGATAAACGCTTGAGACAGACAAATGGCTTTGTGCAAACTGCTGCTGGCTAAGAAAAAATTGCCAAGTAAGCCCAGATGTCAAACCACAACCTGTTGTTACACCATCTCTTTTGTATGCATTTAACAAACGTGATACAACTTGTTAATTGATATTTATTAGGTTGCTGGAGGGTACACTTGTAGCTATAAGCACTCCTTACTATCTTAATGCTAATAATTAAAGTAAGCTAGCTCAGCGAAGATAATGAACTGTGGACTGATTAACAAATCAAATGAGCTCTTATTAATCTCTTAAAAACTCACCTGTGTTGTTACCATGAAAAGAAACTAGCATGGGCCTTAAACTTGCTTGGTTATGGTATAACACCTTCTTCCTCAATGAATAAATGGGAAATATATGAGAAACTGGCCCCACCATTACTTCTGCCCACCAGTAGCGGCTAGAGGCCTCGTACCTGGCCAAGTCCAGGCAACAGTGGCTTGCATCCAAATGCTTGCAACCCTAACCCTAACCCTAACCCTAACCCTAACCCTGTTGAGCAGCTTCTAACCACCTGCCTGACTTCACCCCCTAACCTGTGTTAGCTTCTTTTAACAGTTAACCATGTTTTTTTTTTTTTAAAGCTGTACAGCCCCACCCCACACGTAGACAAAACTGGTTCTTGCAAGTCTAAAATGAGCCTGTCAACTATCTAAGATTAAGGCTTTTAAGGTCACACTGACACAAAGATCTGAGCTATCGGACAAGTAAGAGGGTCAAAGTTTCTCACCAACGTCTAGGATGTCAAGGGTGATGACATCAGAGGTAGCCCGACCCAGCTGGTTGGAGGCCTCCACCCAGATCTCGTAAGGTGTGAAGAGATGCAGGTCTTGGGTGATGCTGCAGGAGTACGGCTGAGTATGAGTGTAATCCTCACACTCTTTCTCCGTACCATACCATCTGTCAGGAGAGCAAAAATTGTTAAAACAACTCTAGAAATTGTTTTATTTCTTTGAAAATGGATCATAAAACCAAAAGTCTTGCTTAATATGTTACTGGTTAGAAATTTTTCAGCCAATTGGTTTTTAATAAGTCCACGTCAAGGCTTCATAGGCAACACAACATCACTTCTAAGGCCAAAACACACATCAAAGATATAACGAAAAAGCTAAAACTGGAGTAAAGTGAAGGACTGAAGTATGTGTTTGTATGTATTATGTATACATACCTGAGTTTGTACTTGAGTTTGTACTGTGTACTGATATTAGTCTCTCCTTTTCCTCCAGGAGCCCAGCTGCAAGTCAGGTCTTTGGTGTTCCTGGACCAGCAGGTCAGATTGACCGGCTTCTCTGGAGGCACTGGGACACAAGGTGGATGAGAGACAGAAGTTGAGGGAAAATGGTGGAAGAATGGAAGAAAATGAAGAGGAGCAAGAAGGAAGGAGTAGAGGAAGCAGTAGAGATTTTTAAAAAAGGAGGTCAGTGAGAGTACAAAGTTGCCTGTAGTCTTTCCTTCAGACCCATCCTCCAGAGTGTAATGCATCACTAGCTGCTCCTCACAAATTTTTTGTTCTTTTCTTAATTGGTCTGCGTGTATCTGTGTGTATGTGAGTGTGTATTTTCGTGTGTGCACTGTCTGATTTGGTCAGACTTGGGATCCCCGCCAACATTCTTCATTTCTCAGAACACAGGGTCCTCAACACCAATGTCACACAGAGATTAAGATCCCCACTGCTTCTCTGAGCCTAAGTGTGTGTCTGTGAAATTGCGCATGGTCCCCCGAGGTTGCATTTCTACGTCTCGTCAAATGTCGTTTTTTCATGTATTTGTCTCTGTGTGGGATGTAAAAATTCTGGTAATGTACTTCTATTTATCTGAAGACAAATACATATCTCAGACTTACCAAAATATCTTAAAGTTAAGTGTTATTTTACCAGAGCACCTCCATTTTCAGTAAATCTGAAGGTTCATTTAAAATATTCGGAAGACAAAAATACTTAACATCCATCATAGTTTACATCAAAACAAAAGAATAACTGAAAAACTGCTGTGTAGCCATTTCAAGTGGTTTCTATAATCTGGCTTCTTTGTCTGTTTTATCCTTCGACTACTCGGGATTTCTTACCCTGTCAAACATTAGCATTGCTGTTTTTTTTCCTAAACCCACATAATTATGTTGCTTCAACAAATTTACCTAACATCCCAGCAAAAACTTCTAGTGTATCAATCAAAGTGTGGGTTTAGTTTTCACAGTGGTACTGTATCCTGACCAGGAAGTATTTTAGCTGGTGCCAGCAGCCAGATTATTTAAGATAACCATTAAGGCTGTGCATGTAGCCAAACATGCTAAGCTTTTCCAATCCAAGTCAACAACTGTCTCTTCAGTCAGTACAAACAGAAATGTATGTCTTAGCACGGACTATCTCCAGTTTACCCGACAAATTCAGAGTAATGACGAGCCTAAATCTTGGAGAATTCTTTTCCTAATGTTAAGCTAATACGGGCTAACTTGGATACCTCAGTGAAGCAAAATTGCTAATTACAATCTTTTGGCTAGGTGAAGTGTAGACATAAAGTGTTTGTCCTCATAAATGTAGCAGCACAAATGTGTGTTTGTGAGTTAAATGTCAAGCCCCATATCCTGTGAGTGATAGTGCGAGTAATGGACCACACAGGTGGCCAAAGCGTCTCACAGTGACACCCTCATTGAGGCCTCTCACTGGGTCTGAAGGCAGCAATACTAAACATAAAATACAGCTACAACTGTGCAGGGACACTTTACAATCTGCCCACTACTTCCTTGTTGATCCCTTTTATTCCCATTTCCTTTTCATTCCACTTACAGTATCCCTTTAGTGTTTTACTCCTTCCAATCCTTAATCTATCAAGCGTTTGCTAAACGTCAACAGCATCTCACAGGGAAAAAGACGCAGATACATTACACAAAAAGACATATAAAGTTCTAAAGTTATATATATATAACTTACTCCCAACATAAAGACAGGAGCCAGCCAATATGTGTCCCTTGTGGTTGTGACAGACGAGGTTGTCACCAGACGTTTGCCTGGAGGCATTGAGTCCAGCCAGCGTCACGCTAAGGTTGGTCGGGCTCAGGACTCTGTAGAGGGAGCTTGGCAGCTGTTGACCGTTTAGCGTCCAGAACAGCGAGCTGGCATGGACGCCGAGGTCGGGGTGGACCCAGCAGCTGGAGGTCAGGTTGGACCCTATGCGAAGCACTGGGTCCTGGGGGTAGATAATTGCTACATCTAGAGAATGGAAGACAGTTGATGGCATGAGTATATTTTCTGATGGGAACTGGTCTAAAGTTTGAGCTAATTTCCCAAAAAACAAAGCTTTGCTCTGCAAGGAGCACTCCAGATGTAATAATGTGTGGCTGAGGATGAAATAACAAACATCCCTTTTTCTGCTGGAACTATATACCATCTAACCCTGGTCGGTAGCTCCAGATAGCGAGCGTGCTAATGTGGGATTACTGCTTCAATTTCAAATCTGTTTCTACAGATTCCTGACACCTGATTCTTAGACTCAAGTCTTAGTTAAGTGTTTCCTCTTGTGAGTTTAATAAATGTTGTTTTTTGGTCATATAGTTTATTAGGCTACCTAATGTCTGCAGTTTAAGGCACTCTTTCATTTGTTTCAAAGATTTGAAAGAAATCATCTTCCAATCTGGATTTACTCGCATTTTGAAAGCTTCCTGACTCAGTTAACACTCCTATCATGGTTCTTGTTTTTGTTTCCCTTTTTTCCTTGTAGCCTTTTTTGTTAGTAGGAACTCACTAGCACCATATGGGCCCTAATTGCCAACGCATCAGGTAGCTTAGCTGATATCCATGCTCCCACAGTAATCTATGTTTGGCAAAGATGGTTCCTGCCCCCAGATGGACTGCCCCAGCTAGGCTTTCATCCACAGTCATATCAGAAACAATATTAAACATCTTCCCCAACAGAGATTTACGCAAGTCTAAAGCAGCCTCATCCGTGGTCAGGTTGGGTTGAATGGAGCCTCTGCTGGGATGTATTGGTTTGTTTGTCATGTATTGCATTTTCTCATTCTAGATTTTTATTTCAGCATCCAAATTTAGCCACAACAATTGCTGCAAGTCATAGCTTACAACACTGAAACCCCTGAATGGGCAACAGGAAGTTTCTTAATCAAAAGTTAATTTTGAAGAATTTGTCATATTACACTTTCCCACACTGACTTTGTCCAAACAGAGAAACCTTTAGATAACTTTGATTAACTTTAGGTTACATCTGATCACAATAAGTACAGCCATGCATCTATTTTACTTAGATGTAGTCTACTCAGTCACCATTAACACAGCTGCCATCTTATCCACACCACTCAAATCTGTCCATGCCTTCACTGTAATGATGTGTGGCTGAGGACTAGATAAGAAGCTTCCTGTCCTCCATTGGGACTTAACTAATGTCAGTAGTTGAACCTTCTGTATAAAAATAGAAACATTGAAAAAGTAAAAGGAGCTTCATTCAGTGTCCTTTGATGTGCCTGACTGGAAAGCACCCTTCTGAAGCTTTGGTAAAAATCACATAAACTTATTAAATTAGCTAAATCTCTACCACTTTCACATTACCATTATAGATAAAGCACAAGCATTATCTGACTACTCAGGAGACAAACATTAAGAATGAAGTAAACATATTCATTCTGAATGCACCAGAAGGTAAATCGCTCTGGCCTTTCCATGACACACATAACAACAGAGTGGTTTTGATGTGGAATTAATAAAACTGACAAAGGAAACATAAAAGATTCATAAAGCTGCGACTTTTTCTGCCACTGTACTACAAAATCCAAATGAGGACCTTTTTTATTTGCTCCTAAGCAAATCCTGCAGAAAGTCCAGGGAATATCTAAAATTGCAAATGGACACAGGTCTCATTAAAGATGCTAAATGTTCTGACAAAGCAGTAACATCTGACACTCTGGGACAACAATAGGTTCATTACTCATGTTAAAAGTAGTAAAAACTAAGACTAGCCATTTTTTTTAAAGCCTATTGTTTTGTATTACTGTGTAAGAGTGTATATCTCATTTGTTTATCTGTCTATTTAGATTTTTAGCCTGTAAAACAGTTAGTTGGCAGCAAAACAAAGTATCTGAGTATATAAATGGTCATACTAGTTATCAAATGATCATATTTGACACCCAAATGGCAAATACAGGAGCCTTTGATCTCACAGCTGAACAAAACACTAAAAGAACAGAAAAGAAAAGATGGGGAAAAAAGAGCTTATTTAAAGAAAGAAGATTTTTTTTTTTTTTTTTAAAGGTTTTCCATCTAAGTACACAGAAATATGAAAACATGTAAAACGATTTCTATGTGGAAGTGATTAAACAGCTAGCGAGTGAGAGCATCAACACTTTGTCAGACCACTACAAATCTGCGCCCGGGGGCCACGTCTATTCAGCTGCCAGCCACCTTTATGCTGACAGACTGTGTGGTCTTTTATGGAGCTGCCGCCTTTGAAGACACCAATTCAGCTGTAACTCCGCTCCAGCGTTAATATCATAACCTCCTCTTGAGTCTTGACACAACACTTCTACACATTTATGCACACACATGAACACAAATAAACCAATGCACAGAGGCTGTTTGTCTTTGTCATTGGATACAGTGGACTAAAGGCTGCTGTGATTAGCCAACAATATGCAGCTCCAGCTGAATAACAATCAGTGTTTATGTATTCCAGGCGCTGAGGATGAGACCTTGCCCTGGAGCGGGGTGTGAAGCCCTCTAACACCCCTTCTTTCACAGTTCAAACACTGCAGTGAGACACAATTACTGCTGTTTATTGTCTCTGCTCGACACGCTCACTGAAGCAAATGGCTTGTAAAATATTATTTGTTTGGAGAAGCTGTGGCTGCTTTAAGTACAACTCTCATCAGAGCAGGGGATGAGTTCAACCAGCGATGGTGGGAGATGGGAGTTCAAGCTGAAAAGTGGAGAATGTTTTAACTTTTGTTTCATGAGTACAGAGAGGTCTCCAGTGGCCGATTTCCTAGTCTGTGGTGGAATCAAGTAGACTTTATGCTGTCAGTCTTCAAAGGTACATTACATCCCCCCCCCTTTTCCTCTAAAAAAAAATGTTTATTCATCAGTCATCCATGCAAGAGCTGAAAGAGAGCCTATACTTTCTTCTGTCTGCTTTACAAAAGACATACATGTGGAGCTTTTTGAGGGGCCGGTGCGGATGAGCTGGGTGGAAAAAGTCACGCAACATTTAGTGACAATGAACCATGCAGCGTTGTCTAAAGAGGTTGAGGAAACAGATTCTCATATCGGGTGTTTAACTGATGATTTTACCTGGAAGAAGTAGAGATAATTGTCCAGAACGTCAAGTCAGATAAGGACAAGCACGGGCAGGACAAACGGCAAATATGGCTTGCATAATGTCAATTTCAGGTCTAAAGACTTAGTAGGTTTTTATTTTGGCATTAAATGATCAGATCCAACGTAATCATCTCATTATTCCTGAACAGAATGCACATACTCCAAGCAGTTATGGGCTACAATAAAAGCTAATTATATGTTAGGGGAAAAAAATTCCACATTTAACTGTTTTCCTCAGTGGCATCTGTATACCACAACACTGTGAAAGGGAAGCACTGTCCCATTATCCCAGTGAATAAAACAGTAATGACAAGTTAGACTCTGCAGTAAACAGAGGAGAAGCTTACGATAAAGACCTGTTTTCCCCTCTAAGCCCCTAAAACGATACTTTCTTTTATTAGTGCCTCTCAAACAGGATGAATAGCAGGAGATCCTCTCTGAGAAGCTGCTGGTTGCAGCTGAGCTCGCCATAAAACCTAATCCAGCCACTTAGCGGGTGAAACGAACATAACTGAGTTATTTATGTTATTGTGCATTAAGCTGATGGTTAACATTCTCCAAAACCCCAGCAAATGATGTCACTGTTTTGATGCGGTTCGTAAAGCCCCCATCCTCTCCATGTGTTAAACGAATTATGGCCTGACTTGTTGAAATCCAGCCTCCTGGGAGATGAGCTTTCTCTGCAGGGATATAACCAATACAACTGCAGCAGGAGCACATCAATAATAAAAGCTGTCAAAAAGACAAAGTGGCATTTGTCTTTTTTTTTTTTTTTTTTAAATCATCAACAATCCAGTAGGAGCTCTTATAATATAAAGAAACTTCAAGCAGAATCTGTTGTCTTGCAATGGAAACACATTTTACATTTCTTTTTATGGTCATCATCCAATTTATAGCCTATATCTGTGATCCCCTAGGGTTCACTTGTACTTTATTACTATAACACCTCCTAAAATACCTAAAACACTTATCAGGGCTTGTATTGTTTCTACAATATAACACTGACTACTACCCTATAAAATCCCAAATATCTTTAATCTAGCCAATATCCGGATTCTGCAACAGGTCCACCTCTAAACTCAAACATACCAAAGTAGGACAGTGTCACACGGTGCTGTTTCCACTTAGATCCTATGCTGACACTTGGACGGAACAGATCTTAGGACCAGAAAGAGAACTCTTTTACCCCAACCCAACCCAACTGGCCAGCAAGACCGTGACTTTGCGCATCGATTGACATCTAAGTGTAACTTACGTGTGGACAAGGACAGCGCGCCGGGAGGGTGCAGCGTGAGGAAAATCAAGCAGAAATCCAAGAGAATTTTCATTTTCCCAGTGGTTACTGTTATCTCTGAGCGGATTCCGAGTCCTCGTGTTGTTGTGCTGTCGCCGTCTTTTCGATCCAAGACACAAATTACGCACAGCAGAGAGAAAAACAGCACGAGTTGAAGGTGCGGATTTTTTTAAATTATTATTACTTAACAAGTCTCGGAATTGAGGGGACTCAAGAAAAAAAGTGTGACCCGGGTGGGTAAAAAGTCACCCTGGGAGAAGTTAGAAGAGCAGCTCGTCCTTATTGACGTCTGGGGAAAAAAACCATGAAAGCACCACGTCCTGTTTGCAGTCGTTTCCCTTCTTAATGTTTCCTGCAGCTAAATCATACACAAGTTCATACTTTTTAAGCCCCTCCTCTCCCTCTGTCTTCCCACACAGCCGCCAGTCCTTTCCCCCTCTTCCCGTCCTTTCCCTGCTCTGTCTCTGTCTCTCTTTCCCCCCTTTTTTTTCTCCTCCCCAGTTCCCCCCTCGCTTCATTGATGGGTAGGACTCTGAGCCAGTCACTTTCACTGAACCACCCTGTCTCTGCTACTTTCCGGGCCTCAGGTCTCTTACAATTTTTCACTATGGGAGGCTGTTGAGTCACAGGAAAGTCACCAAATCTCAAATGTTTGTTTTTTTGTTTTGTTTTTTTTGTTTTTCCCCCCATTTCTTCTTTTTTATTTGCTTTTTGTTGAACATTTGGCTGCGCAGATGTCAAAAATTGAATTTTATGATACCATGAATAATAATAAGACAAGGAGGCTTTCATAATCTAAATCTGAAATTTACTATTTCCTTATTCAAGTGTAAATATAGCTTACTTACAAGTGGTTTAATACTTTACATATAAACCAGTCCAGGCAGTGTGACTTAGTCTGATGGATCCGGTTGACCATCCTTGTAGAGATTTATCTTTGCGTAGGTGCTTTGGTATAAACAATGTTTGTTTGGTTTGCCTGCAGATACTTTGGATCACTGTGGCTAAAGAGTGACTGACTAAGAATGAGTCAAAACTTGAACCACTCAAACCGCCCACAAATTGCCTCACTTAAAGCTGATTTGTTTAATTTTCTATTGAAGATCATCTATCAGCTTAGAAGATCTTCCATAAATAGGTAAACACAAAAGTCAACAGTGAAGGCACAGAGGTTACATCCCGGATGAATTAAAGTTAGAATGATATCTTTTTAACTAATCTAAGTGGAGAAAAGGAAACTTTTCTACTTTTGCTTCATTTACAGACTGTTGGCATAGTGTCGGACAACGAAATATATTTAGATAATTCTTAAATATTTGTTCATGTAGTTTCATGGAAGGTGAGAAATTACAATTGTCATAAATGTGAATTTTGTTTCATTATGCAGCAATAATTATGAAACTTCAGGTTTAATAACTTCAGCTCACATTCAGCTGAACTTCAATTTCCTACGGTGTCCCTGATGTTCAAAACACAACAAATGACGACAATGTTTAACAAACCAAAACATCACAATTACAAAAAAAGATTTTTCAAAACATAACATGTCAGAAAATATAGAAGAAAGCTGTAAGCCTAGTATATCATTAAATCCAACATTGTATTGAAATAAAAAAAAAACATAAAAAGAAACAAAAAGAGAAAACAATGTTTCAGGAAACATCACAACAAATACAAACCAGCACAACTTTCCGGAAAACACAACAACATGAAACATCCCAACAATCAGATTTTCAAATCATTTATTATTCTTTCTGTATAAATTTCATTCATAAAGAGAATTCAGATTCCAAGTCCCGATGAATTGAAACCGTTTTAAAAAAAATTGCATTTCCTGTTCAAGAAATGACTAAATGTGAAACCACCACCGTTCCCCAGAAAAAAACTGCTATCAGATAATATTGGCCAGTGAGTATTGGTGATAAAGTTCACCGGAAAAAGATGACGACAAGGCCAATCTTTATTTCCAAAGAAGAAGGGCTTCCTCTCAGTCAGAGGTTTGGTGTTAGCTCAGTGGAAACCAGTCAGAGCATCAGTGGGAGTCCAGGATGCAAGGAGAGGAAACACCATCACATCAGGTCACATTGTGATTGAGAAATCCACAGTTTGGCCCCAAAATGTATCTGGAGAACAAAAAACTCTCTTCATGTTCATCATCCAAATGGGCTCTGTGACTAATATTTGACTAATGCATGGGTGTAGATGTATACAAATTACTCCTAGTCGTCCTCCTCAGGTTGAGGCAGCAGTGAGTCAGCAGGAGTCGAGGCAGGCAGAGTGTCTGCCTAACAGCCATGGTGACCTTTGGGTCCCAGACTACAATGTCCCCCTTTTCTACTCACTCAGAGAGGACTCTTGTTTGAGGGGGCAGTTCCCGCTCGTGCCCCGTGGGTACTGTCCAGGAAATGCAAAAGGAATTTTATGACTCTGTTGTCACTTTCCGGTCATCTCATTCACAGCGTCACGGTACGGGGGGCAGATTTATGACGAGCACTTGTCACCGCCTTGTCAGAGAGAATGCTGTGCAACTGTTTCACATTGTTTTACGTTGCCATTGTTTTTCATGCACAGACGCTCCTCACATTTACACACCAAAAAGGTCTCTTGCTTCTGTCTTACACTTGGGGATGGTGAGCTTTACGGTTCTTTTGCTGGAAATCCAACATGAGAGCACAGCTCCGGTGTAAACCAGTGGCATATGTCTGGGAGGCTGGTTTTCTGTGGAGAGCTTACACAGCTCTGCATGGCATGTTTCCAAAGGTTTCCACTGCAGTGAAAAATGTTGAATGTTATGTGTAGTCTGTCACAAGAGGACTGGTGTCAGATTTACTGATGAAGTGTTTCTTTGTCCTCACCTTTTTTAAAGCATGGATGTTGCATACATATGTACATTCAGTTGATAGGTTTTGTGACATCAGTGATGCCAACTCAGATAATTAGTCACAATTATCAATATATTTGGCAAATTTGCCTTTAACACACACACATTTCCTATTTTTCATTCTAAACTTTTGTTTACTTTGTTACCTCACATACAGTTTATGGCTTGGCTGCAAAAAAATGCATCATGTTTGGATCTGTGGAAAGCCAAATGTGCCAAGTTTCTCCTCGGGAAACAGCTTTTTACACCACAAAATGAATTAAATATGCTTCTTTTTTTAAGGTTGCTCTGGACTAGCATGTTAAAGACATATACACATTTATCATTTTGGCTTTGATATTTGCTGCATTGCTCTGGTCTGGTTTTACCCTTCACTTATTGTTCACAGAAACTTTGAACTTACTCAAAACAGAATGAGGGGCTTTTTACTGTAAAAAAAAAAAAGGCTTTCCATAAATCAAAATTGACAGCTCAACTTTTTTGTCATCCACTGACGGGACTAATTGAACTCCTTCTTTTAAATCTTGTGAAGACATTTTGATCCGTGTGCAGTTGTTGTGTTTGGAAATCACAATTCTAATGAGGGACATATTTGAATTCAATTGCTAAATAAAAAATGTTATTTAATCAGACAAATAGCAAAATAAATGTGAACCACAGTAATAAATGTAAATCTCAAATTTCAGATATGCATCACAGACAGTCAAAATCCCAAAAAAGAAGAGAAAAAAAAAATGAGAGTAAAGTCATGTGAACTTTCCAATTAAATACTTTTTAGGTCCAAAAGTCAGCCAATATCTATATAAATTATGCCAATATTTTTTATGGAAACCAAGAATAACATGAGATTTTAACTGCACATATATCTTGTGACATGTCTGGATGATGCACAGAAGTGATTCTGGCCTTTTTTTGCTACTTTTATGTGAGAGGGAGAGAGAGAGAGAGGAGAGAGAGAGAGAGAGAGAGAGAGAGAGAGAGAGAGAGAGAGAGAGAGAGAGAGAGTAGATTTGAAGCAGGAAAAACAAATGGAAAGGGAAGTGTTAGGAATCATCATTACTTGAAAAGTAGTGAGTCCAAACAATGTTGCAGTGTTTTATCCAAGAAAAAAAAATGTTGTGAAGGAAAGTCACGAAACTACAGAACTTATTGCAACAACTTCCAGGAAAAGTTGCTTTTCTCACACTTTTCCTGTTTTATAGTTGTTACATGTTTTCGCCAAGCAGCTTATTACAGGAAAAATGATTGGATAACAAACTATTATAAGTTTGAGGGTTTCTACTTCAGTTGTCAAAATTCTTAAATTCATTCAAGCAATGCATTTGTAGTGCAAAAGAAAGGAAGTTTTCTTGTTTATCTATCAAAAACATAGTTTCTTTTATGCTTTGAATACTTTAAAAGTTGGCAAAACACCTCTTAGAATGAATTAAATTATTATGAATATGAAACAATGCCTTTGAATTAAATTTCCCTCTTAATTTAAAGGGAATACTTCACAAAAAGTTACTTACAGAACGTATTCCAACAGACTCCCTAATTGAGGGACTTGCTCAATTTAATGCATTTTACTTTCACAGGAGATAAACACATTTGCACTAAGATACTGGAAAACTAAATTACAAGCCAGGGAGTGATCAGAGGGCCGGAATAACACCGTAGAAAGCAAAAATATACAGCGAGTGGACCAACGAGACAGGAAAGAAAAGTTTGAGATAGGAGTAAAGACACAGAGATGATAGAGCAGAGAGTGCATGGGGCAGAAAGAGGGGGAATAAAGACAGACAGATGGACAGACAGAAAGAGGGAGGAAAAGGGAGTAATCAAGGAGAATCAGGACGTTTCCTCTGTAATACCCACAGGCCTCGGCTGAGCCCCAGCTCCGCAATCCTCACTGATTGGAGGGAAGGGTTTGTTTGAAGAGGAGGTCAAGACCATCAGTACCTTGTTAAGAAAAAGTCGCGTCCAGAGGAATAAAGAGGGCCGACTCTTTGCTGAGGAATTCATAGAGGGATAGTGAGTTGTGTGTGTGTGTGTGTGTGTGTGTGTGTGTGTGTGTGTGTGTGTGTGTGTGTGTGTGTGTGTGTGTGTGTGTG
>JBBBVU010000021.1:16464391-16477465 GCA_037177055.1 Atherinosoma microstoma | reverse complement strand
TGTGTGTGTGTGTGTGTGTGTGTGTGTGTGTGTGTGTGTGTGTGTGTGTGTGTGTGTGTGTGTGTGTGTGTGCTCTGATTATGTGAGAAAAACTGAGAGAAAGCACTGAGGTTTGAGGAACAGTTTTTCTGTGTGTGCTTACAGTCACTAAAAAGGAGCGGCAGAGAGGAGGAGGAACCGGACTGGGGTTTAAGAAGGACCCATCGACCCCCTCCTTACATAGTTTCTAAAGCCAGGATAGCAGCACTGGCATTCGCTGCAATAATGCATGACAGATGTACATCAACCGTGCTCTCGCTCTATCTCTCGGCCAGCGTTTCTCCCTCTCTTTCCCTCTTTTTCTGCCTCCTCCCATCTGGACCCAATGTGTTGCTGGTGATGGGCATCAAAGCATAAACCATTATTAAACTGAGAAAAAAAGGGGATTATGATTGTCTATGTAGGATCCTCCACTTCTGAGGAGTGGATGCTAATTCTATAGACGGTTAATCTTTATCAGGTCTGGCAGTTTTTTCCCCTCTTGATCATGATGAGCAAATCCAACAAAAATGCTCCGAAAAATGTAACACCTTCATGGACGGATGGAATGTCACTGAACTGTGTTTTAATGTATAAAACTGTTCTTTTACATTTATAAACATTTGGAGACTGCCATGTAAACAGGATTCACTTGAAAATTCACTGCAAATCAAGTTTATGTCACACTCACTCTGCTTTTCGTTGATAACTTGACTGAAAATGCTTATGAGAAAAACATTGGAAACCCCACAACTAATTCTTTTATGAGTTAGTTCCTTAACAAAAATATTTCATTACCTCAGATCTCAGATTCCTAAAGGAAATCATCTTCACAACATCGAACAAATAATTAGAATGAAACCTATCTGTAGTAGCTTTAAATAAAAATTTAAAAATTGTTCTGACATTTATTAGTGTCCTGGAGGCTGAAGTAGCTTGCTTGTAATTTCTTTAATTGTCTTCGGGAATTGTTCTCTAGCATTCTTGAAGTAATTTCCTATACCCTTCGGATGATGATGGCTTTTTACTCCGTTGTCTGTCAAGATGATCCCACACTGCTTCAATAACTTTGAGATCTGGACTGAAGAGAATTCATGAGACCTGTTGTTGCCACTGATGTTCACTCTCACTTGGCATACCTCAGCCTTTTCTCCCTGTTTCATTTCCTTAAAATTTGCTCCAAGACAGCCATCCTTTCATAGAGACCATTTCTAATGAGGTTTCAGCAAACAGTAGGTGGATCTACTGAAGGGACAGATGCATCTTTCAGGTCCTGTTTAAGATCTTTGCTGGATTTGTTCCTTTTCTTCAAGGACACACTGCTGATTTATGCCACTTTTCATCTAATAACTCCTTGTGAATCACTTTATTGCAAACAATGTACTTTTCCAACAAGCCGCTAGTCACAAAGTGCCAAAATATATCATTTTAAATGTGTTCTTTGGGTTGTCTGTGTGCAGATACAACGACGGTTCTTCCTTTGAGTTAGGGACTCTTGATTTGCTTAAATTATTCATGGGTCAGTGTTAAGGGGCTTAGCAAACAACAACATTTGGAAATGGCCAGGCTGAAGTACAGTACGGGGTTGATGAGTGTAAAGGCAGCCCAAAGAAAACTTTGAAAGATTTCATAAAAGCCTGAGGAACTTTAGCATAAGACCACTTTCAATGGTAGTAATACAGTTTGGCTGTTTGGACGCAAAATATAAAGAAATGATGGGCGGTACTAGAACTTTTGCACAGAACTGTCCTGTTACAACTGGATGTCACTACAGCACAGTCAGCCCTGTAGTTCCCACACTGGCTCGTGTTTCTGGGTTGAAACAGCAGATGGCAGCACATTCACACTGCATGAGAGGAGGCTGCAGCTGTGGATGGAGAAAGCCGGGGAGGCTGACATAAAGGAGGAAAGAAGACGTGATCTCTGACAGAGATGAACTTGACCAGCATTATGACACGTCACCGTGCTGTTGTACTTTGTTTTGTGACTCACCTGCTGCAGTAAGTATGGACATGAGTAAAATAATTGGGCAAACACCTCAGAGGTGCAGATGGACAGAACCTAAGAAAATCTATTGAAATTCAAGTGTTTCACTGAAGTATTGAATCTCAAAGTTAATCTTCTATTAGACAAGCAAACAATTAGCGGTATGTGCTTGTTTATGTTTTTAAAAGATATAGTTTGTGTTTCATAGATTAAAAAAGAAAAAAAAAAGAGATGGTATGAAATTGTTTACAATTCAACATTTACCAGCTCAGCTCCCCTCAGCTTGGAGCTTCTCCTCTCAGTGAATTTCAGATCATTTGTTGAGCCTAAAGGTTTAACATTACTTTTCTTTACTGTCACAGTTTCATTAATTAGTTTTGTTTTTAGCCTTTGTAAAAAGGACTGATTCTGATTTATTAATATGTTCTTTCAGACTAGAATAAAAATCTTAAAAGCACATTTGCTTGTACTTTAAAATCTGTGTAGTTTTAGACCCATCTAAAAGATATACAGTTATTTAGTAACTGTGAGATATGATGAACCTGCTTATTAAAATGCATGCTATAAACTAGAGTTAAATATTTTATTAATCTTTTTTTATCAGTAAGTGCTTATCAAGAAATATTCTTTGCATGGGGCCCTAAATTCTTTTTCTTTTATGTTTAAATAATGCTCTTTGCTGTTGTTTTTTTCACCTTCATATCTTAGTGTGCTAGTGATGCTTTCTTTGCTACCTTTATACACAAAGCATCTTAGTTCCCCCTTTATCTTATTACCGGGCACACATTTCTCAAATTTTTCATAAAACCAAGAAACGGATGCAATATAGTTACATCTCCACGTAGAGATATTCCTGTAGGTAGACTTGCCATACCTTAAAGTGCATATTCTGGTGGGCCTATCTGAGGTCATTCACCTTCCATAAAATGTTTACAGTCAACAAATGTGTTTTACTGTAATGGAGAGTGCTGTCTCTTCCCCATAACTTCAGTTAATATGAGACTTTTATACCTTTATTACACAAATATGCCCAACTTCGTAAAATTAAGAGAAGCTGCAGCTCAAGCAAGCTTTTTTTTAAAAAGAGATACAGAAATGAGAATTCACAATGAAACTAATTTATTGTAAGCCACATAAAAGCAGTGCATGATAAGAAGGTGAACAACTTCATATCTAACTCGAGTGAGAGATATGATCTAACCCATCCGGACATCTTATCTGTGGGTCATTTCTGCTTTTGTGTGCTTGGTGTGACTAGGTGTGGTGTGCTGAGTGTATGCATTAATGTCGCCATAAGAACATCCAGACTTCCCAAATTAGTTAAAACACACCCATCTTTACCTGCCAGTCAAGCTTGAAAGTGACTGTTTGTTCTGAACAATCATAGACAAGACAGTATCAGACAAATACGTGTTCAGGAGTTATTGTTATAGGCTGTTACTCCCTGAGAGGATCTCAACAACCAAAAGCATGACGGTAATTACCAGGTTGTCTACATTCATTTCTGTCATTGTCAAGCTTTAAATTGATCCACTCTGCACTGTGAGATGCTGTCAAAAGGTCCAGCAAGAAGCAAACAAAAGAATCACAAATGAAGTTTTTTTTTTCAACTTAACTTTTTGCAAGTCTTTGCACCGATACTGTCCTGAGAGGTACTAATTTAAATGGAGAGCATATAAATGAACATAAATGAAATAAAACTAAATCAAATGAAATTCCTTTTAATATGTTCTTTTCTGTTCTCTTTTTTAGAATTAAATGTTCAAACAAATTGGAGACTTGTTGCATAAACTCCGACCAGCATGTCACCGACTTCACTTCGTAAGAAATCTACACTAGAGATTCAATGTTTGCTCAGTTCGGCTGAATGAATGGTTGAATCCGTGATAACGCGAGGTAATGATTACTCAGGAAATGCTGTGCTTTCCTCCATTTGTACAATCTATGCTGTATAAACTGTCTCTGTTATCTGTTTAATTTTGTTTGCTTACTATCCATCCTGTTTTCATTGTTGTTCTTGGTTACATGCTACTCTTTATGAGATGGAGAAGTTCTTACAACTGCTTGGGAGCAATTTACCAGACTTTATTGTTGAGGTGTTATTGTATTCCAAAGACGAGGCCAGGAGTGTTGGTTCCTACCATCTCGGTAAAACAATGCTCCATTCTTTTTGAAAAGTGTTGAAATGAAAAGCTCATTCATCATGCACATTTGCATGCCTTAGGTTTGCAGTGGGCTAAAACAAAGAGGCTGGGTAAGGTCGTACTAAAATCTACTAAAAATAGCCTTGAAAAAGAAGAGGTGATAAAGGGCTTACGGTGATATTTCAAGCAGACTATTGTGTTGAATTAGTAGTTGTTTGCTGGCATGGAGTCAAATAGGTCACTATAATTTGATATGACTGATAACTTTTATCCTGTGATGACTCTTAATGAAAGTGTGCTCGTGATCATAAAGCTGGAATCACGGATTCAGCTGAGAAGTCACAGGATTGTTGTTTAGAGTGACGTGTTCCGTAATGTGGACCTGGATGTCTATGTTATAACATCTGAACGGAACGTGAGCAGAACAATCACAGCTGTGGGTTGTTGTTGGCTGTATTGTTGGTGGTGATTTGGCCTTACACTGTGGCGGAAAACACCAGAATCACAATTGGACGCAGATCTCATTTGTAGTACTTATAGGAAAATTAAGCATTAAATAATGAAAATTGACTGGTCTACAGGTTCCAAATGTGCTTCTTTATTGTGTGTATATGGATATACAAGTCACACATCAGCAGATACAAGTCAAAAAACATATGTCCCTGTTCTAGCTCCATACTTTCAGTGAACTGTCCTGATACTTTTTGCAAGATTTCTAATCTCCCAACATTTATCTGAAATATCTTCTTAAAATCATGTGTTTTTACATGCAGGTGTTTGTGTTGTTGCACTTAATGTTTGCTGAAACACTAGGAGGGGAAAACAAGCCAGCTGGATGACTCATCAGGGTAGACCTTTTTTTTTTTTTTTACCAAATCCATGACTCATCAATAAAACTTTGCAGACACTTTTTTGTTTGTTTGTCCCCGTCGGCTGATGTCATGAGGAAAAACACAACAGGAATGTGACAGTGCGCCTATTTGTGTGTTCTGGGGGAGGGTGTGTTTGGTAAACTTCTTCCCAATCCTCTCGCAGACTGTGTTTCAGCTGTGTAACTGTTACATAATTCCCAACGTTGTCCTATCTCCCGATCCATGTAGTTTCTGTTTCGAGGAATGCCGCCCTTTGACTCGTAACCATGTAGCTCTCTGTGCATGCGCGCTACCTGCAGTGTTTGCAATGCATAGAGTTGCAGAGTCATGTTGGTGCGCACATTCCTCCTCCCCACTACCACCACAACAGCCTTTGGACATCCGCCCGCAGCGACGAAAAGCAGCTACGACGCTGCACATTTGTCCCACTGACGTAGAGGAGGACAGACGTTTTCCTGAGAGCACATCCTGTGGTGTGACTGGGTGCGTTTGATATCGCTTTAGTGTTTTGTTGTGATACGGATCCTCACAGCCGACCTCAGGTGCTGTTTTGGTGAGTGAATCTGCAGCTTTTTTTTCAATAACACTTTTACGCGCTGTGTTGACGCGCCCTCCTTGGAGAAAAGAAAGAAAAATCACAGTTCTTATTGGTCTCCAGAGTTTCCGATGTAACAACAGCACTCGTGATTTAACTTATTTTACCAACAATCCCACTATTCATTGACCAAGTTCTACAAATTACGCGGCAGATTGTAAGTTGCTCTTCTTAGTTTATTTCCTCAGTGTTGCGCAGCCCCCAAAAAGGGAATTGAAACATTTTGCTCATCGTTTGTGGAGGGAGTGGAACTTTATATCACAGCTGGGAGATTAAATTGTAGCTTTTTACTTTTCGTCATCTTGAAATTAAGAATCCCAAGGAGCTGCTTATTCAGTCTAAGAGATCTGCAATACTTTTGCTCCTGTTGTTTCCATTTATTTGTTGATTAATTTCAGTTTATAAAACTAGAAAATAAAAAGTAAAATTTAAATCTCTACTTATAAAGCTCCAAGATAAAAAGAAAAAGAAAAAAAGACTATAACAATATCCATTATTGAGTATGACTGGATATAACTTCAGAAAATTCATCAGCAAACATTTTTTTATCTGGAGATGTCAGAAAACCACTGGTTCTAGCACTTTAAAAACAAATAAATAGAAATGATAGTTTATGCAATATTTCTGAATAAGTAGCAGCATGAGTACGTGACAATGACATGACAAAATCTGTGTCTCATTACCAGAATGAAAGTGCAGAAAGAAACCACTGTTCAATGAATTGCATCACACAAAGGAGCACTAGGACGATTATATTGCTTTGCTGATGATGTTTTGGGCTGTTTTTGCGTTTATCAGTGGGTCCTCGGTTCACTGTATTCCCACGTGTTACTTCACTCCTGCTAAGATATGGAGGTGTTTCTTTGTTCAAGCAGACTGTGTTTGCCGTTGCTGATATGGCAAATGTGTGATCAGGAGGCCGTGCTGATTCTTACACATTCTTAAACTTATTTTCAAGCTTACATATAGGCCTATAGCACATGGCTGGATTTTATGTTGATTTAAATTATTTCAAAGTAGCTAGTTGTACAGTATGTTACTGTTTTAAATATTACTCTCAGCCTTTAACAGCCAAATGATGTCTTAAGTTGTAATGGAGGATGACTTGCTGTAAACACTTCAAAAGAGCATGTCATGACAGCTCAGCAGGTTTAGACTGCATATTTTCAAAGGTTGTGCAAGAGAATCTTCACTCCTTATATAAAGTCCCGTGGTTTTCTGTAGTGTGTGTGGCTGAATGCTGACTAAACTGGTCAAAGTCAGCAGATCGCTGTTCTGTCCTGTATGCGCCCTGCCAGCAGAACCGATCTGTAAATGGTTAATTCTCCTGCACTCGGACAGCTTCACTTGTTCTAGCTTTTGAATTCTGCTCTATATCAGTAGCAGCAGACAAACTAACAAAGATAAAATCACCGTTATTACAAGCCTTTGTATGAAGTAGGAGTTATTTTGCAACTCGGCAAACTGTTGAGAACTAATGTCCTCGCAGAAATGGAAAAATGCTTTTAGTTCTGCACATTGTGTTGTTCTCTATTAGCTTTTCCTCTCTTAATCAGGCTTTAAGAGGGTTGACATATCCAAGCACAATGGCCCTTTATGGCAAACTATGCTCTCGCTTCCCCCCCTCATACTTTCAACCCCCGGTGATCTCTCCCTCTTATAACTCTCCTCAACTAAGTACAGTGATCTTGTGTCTTTTCTCTTTTACTATATTATTTTTTCCCCCTTTTTTTCTTTCTTGCATGTTTCCTTTGCAATCTTTCTCCCTCCACAATGCCCTGCTTCCGTCTGAGTCCGATTCTTTTGGTCATATGATCAGCAGACAGGCCAACTGACTTCAGGGTGAGGTGTGAGAAAGCCTCAAGGCTGAGGGGATTTGATTGTGCAACTCTTTCTTTCCTAAGCACTCTTTGCTTCGCTTGTGGTAACACTGACAAAATGTGGATGAAAACTGTTCAACTAAAAGTCATTATTGGAAAGTTAAAAAGTTGAAAAGTTGTCCATTTCATGTCAAAAATTGATCTGCTGCTTACATATTTGTTAAATCTAAGAATCTTTATGCTGATAAATTTTCTGTAACTAATAGACAAAACAACTAAAGTCCTCCCTCCCTGTTCAGTTTAAGAGTGGATTTGTTCTGCTTCAAACTGCAGCGAGTAACGCTGGAATGCAGAGATTTCTTGTTTGCTGGACAAGAATCTATTCTATGTTTACTGTTTTTATATAGTGGTGCTCTACGAGGTGATATCTTTGTATTTGTGAGTAGTCACTGGATTAGCCAAGTAGTCAACCCATCCTCAGATTCTACAGCTTTGTAAGGGTGTATTGATTGGCCATTAATAGATGCATAAGCTTGCAAGTTTATGAAAAAATATTTAAAGGATCTTTATCACTCTCAGAGACAAAACACTGAACTAATAAAATATTCAGACTAATTTATTTTAAGTTAGACGTGACAACCTTTACATGTAATTCCTACTACTGTGTCCACTCCCTTTAATCCTCCAGTTCAACGTTCACTGACAGCAATCTCACTGACTTCCACTGAGTGACGTTTAGATTTTACATACAGATCTCACTTTAGAGTGCCGGCTGATTGGGAGAAAACATCCCTCATTACTGAATTCTTCATAGATTTTACATGGTTTTTTTTCATAGCTAATTGAGCCTGCTGGACATTGTTGACCTGAGTCTTGAACTAAGAATCAAATTCAACACGCACTGTACTTTTTCTTTTTTGGATTCACCGAAGGCAGATTTGTTGACCGCTTGTGTGACTCTCTGCCCTAACCAGCCCAGAAGTTGTGGGGATGCGCTTACTGTACATGTAGTCCTCCAACGAGCCAGCAAGATGCTTGCTCCATCCTTTACTTTAACGTTTAACCTAAAGCATAGACTGTATAGATAGAAGTAGTCCCCAAAATATCTCTCATTTGTTTCTAGACTGTTGTTGTTAAAGGTTTCCATTTGGTTGTGACCATCTTGGCTTTTAGGAGCCAGACACAATGTACAAAGAATCTGACAAACCTGGGAATCCTTTCATCCCCGTGGGATCTGCCTTATCATACATAACTTTAAGCTTTAATCCAATTTAAAACAAGTTATTTATAAGAAAATCCATCCCACAACAATTGTAACACATTGGGAAATAAGCTAGCAAACCAAAAATCTTTTCTAACAGCATGCTTGGTACATAATATTCCCAGAATATCCATTCAATTATGTATTTTCTATCAATGGCCTATTTTCTTTTTTTTTGTCTCATAAGTTGCAGTTTACACATAAAGAGCTAAACAATTACATATTTACCTACAAATCTCTGCACATTACCAGCACAATGCCATGCTATACAGTCACTCAGCTTTAGCTAGGAAAGCATTCATGTAAAAAGAGGGCAATGCCGGTGCCAGACAATCCATCACAAACATGGACAGGTCACAAATCCTAAATAATCCTAAATAAATATAAGGGATTTAGAATTATGATAGAAGCTTGTAGTGATGGAGTGGAAAAGGAAATCTGGCGCAAAATGACCAGATCCCAGCTTCAGCTCGTACCTGTCAGGCTCATTAATTAAGTTTCTGATCATTTTCATAATCAGCTTTTAGTTACAGAAAGTAGCTCCATTAAAACATGCATCACACTGTTTATCTGAGATCCGCTGGAGTGGAGTGATTAAAAACATTTTCAGAACTCAGTTTTTTTTTTTCTTTTAATCAGAATATTTCATTTCAGCTTTATTAACAATAAAAGCAAACACTCCTTTGTCATGAAGCATGTTTGAAGACATTTATCTGATTAAGTTGATTTAGTTTACTGCTCCCAAATGTCAGAGTCAGATTAGTGTTATTAGTGTGCGCCTAGTGACATTTGCTTATTTATTACAGATGTCAAACAGGTTCCAGTCAGCACAGAGAGGAGCTGTATCATGGCACTGGCCTGTCCTGGGTCTGAGAACTGGTTTTTGCTTCATATCCAGACAATAAGTTGGAACATGGAGGGCAATTTGACTCAGAAAGGCAATATAGTAACAGCCTCTAGTGTCTGATTGGAATTCATTCATACTATTTGTTTAAGTGGCATGAATGTGTTTATCGGCGTGCTGCTGTCAGGCATTCATGTGTGACTCACACTCTCAGTGTTTGCAGTCGACTGGCTGAACCTTTTAAAGCTAGCAGAGAGGAAAGGAGTTTGAACTTAGCGAGAGGAGGAACAAAATAAAATGAGCTGATTAACGTTTTGAGCCCTGTGACTATTTTATATCTCCGATACCACAAGGTTGATCTGAAGATGTTTGGTGTCATAGTAATGGAAACACTTGTTAAGATGTGTAAATATCAGTGTATGTGTTACTGTTCATTTGTTTGTAGCAGAAATTTGCTGAGTATTCATTAATCCACACAATCTTTGAAACGGGTGTGTTTGAGAGGAATCCTTTTCTACATTTTCATTTTTCAGCTTTCATAGACCCGTTGCTGGGGTGAAAGCTGTGGCATAAAGCTGTTCTTCAGAAGACATGCTTTCCATTTTAGCTTCAAGGAAGTGAAACTTGAAGTGTGTGACACTTACACACCCATATATTTATACATATGGGGGTAAAGAAAAAGAATCACATGAGAATTATAATCCTTTATATGTTCAAATCATAAACTTTTTTTTTTTTTTTTTAATGTTTTTTATCTTCCATTTTTACAGGATAAGCATCACAAAGCACCAGGTCGAAGAAATCCCTTCTGTGATACCACCGATCGCAGTTACACACTTCTTTTTCTGATGTGGAACAGCAAATGGAAAAGAACTTCTGAGAAATCCCTGTGGATTACTTACAGACCCCTGAATCCTGTGAAATCTGGACCAAGAAGAATTTACTGATCATGGTTTGACTCGGGAGCTGTCTCATGCTGACACAAAGGCTGTCAGTCATGCTGGTGCCTGGATATGTGGATCTCGGAGCGTTATGTGGTTTAAGATTGTTTCCCCTCCGTATCTGTGCAGAGAAACATATGACCTCAAGTTATTTTTTGCTGCAACTGGCTTTTTCTCTGGGCAGCTCACCCTGCCTGCTGGCTATGGCTGTGATAACCAACGGAGAGCCCTGTTCTGCTGTTCAAACCTTTAGATTAGTAGCAAATGACTACTGATTGAATAGATATTTCTGTTAATTTTTTATTATTATTTTTTTTTCAAAATGGAGCATCTAAGGACATCTGCTCACTTAAGCCTTCACATGTATGAGTTCAAGACCAAATGAATTCCCTCTGCTGAAAGTGAGATAAGAGTTTAAAAAGAAGATTAGTCTGTAGATGACTATATGAGTCTGCCTCCACTGAAAAACAAAATCTGGAGTGACTCCTTCACTCTCTTCAGTATGCATTGCTCAGTCAGGAGGAAACGTCCCACACGTGACTCGGATTTCTCTGCCATCGTGGTTCCCTCGATGCACGGGTCTGGCTATCTTGACTACACCGTTGAGAACCACGCCTCCAGATCCCTGATGGTCATGGATGAGTTGAGACGGCAGGACATGTTATGCGACTTGTTGTTACATGTCACGTACAAGGAGAGGACGATGGACTTTAAGGTAATTCAGGAACTATTCCAATCTTTACTGAAATGTATCATATCATATATTTGTTTGTCCCATGAGGAGATTTATATGCAATTACACAAGACTGGAAATACTATTTCCTACACAGTAGTGAGCTGTAATATTTAAATAATTCAGTCAAAGGCCAGGGTTGTCACAACCAATACAAATTAGATTATTATGTCATGCAAATAAGGAACACATCTTAAAGAGGAATCATTTGTTAGACATGTGGACAAATATGACAAATAATGATGTGGAATTTTAACTGTGATGCCTTGCTGCTAATTAACTGGGTAGTAGATGTATTAGTCTTTTTTTTCCTTAACATTTCAAGCCCCATGCCTATTTTTTAGGTCTTTGCTTGAAAATTAGATACGTCTGTAATTGAATACTTTTGGAGTTATAGTAAAGGGAACACTTGGGAGATTTGTTAGGATGTGCTAATATCAGTATATGTGTTACTGGGGAAGAGCAAATGAAGGTGGCACATAGCACAAAGGAAAAAAGTTTCAGGATTGTCCAAAAAATAAAAAAAATAAAAACATACAATAAAAACAAATATTTTCAGAATGACTATTAACATCCTGTTGGAATGATGCAGCTGTTGCTCTAAACTTCTATTAAATTATAGAACAATATGTTAACATTAACTCAGCAAAGGTCAACTATGATAAAGTGAAGCAGAGAGGTTTTAGTATTTAGATGTTGACAGTTTAGATGAGGCCTCCGAAATGGCAATTTAGAAACAATTTAGCGACGTCTATTCTCAAAGTCCCCCAACTTGAGGACCCCAGCTTTTAAAAGGTAAAGGTAGCGCCTTTGATACCTACTTGTTGTAAATCTGACAAGTCTCCTCTTTGAATGATCAAGAATCTGCTTTTACGTTTCCTCATCATCAGCATTAGGACACATTTTGCCTCTGTGCTTTTTGCATTTTATAGGAAGTCAAAGTTCATGTCAATAGATGCTCTGAGAAACACCCACATGTTTTACCTTTCAAACCTGGAAGGACACATATAGCATTAGCGGTTTTGACTTATCATTTTGAAATTCACTGACCTGGTTCATTTTCAAACAGCACCAATCCTGTACAAAGCAACACACAATCTACTTCCTGGAAATATACAACCATTGGTTTTTTTTAACAGAAATATGGGGTTATGATTTAAGGGGGGAGTTCCATTTAAAACATCGGTGGGCATGTACAACATTAAAAAGTTTTTGTATTTCTGTTTGTGGAGTGAGGTCGTGGAACAGTTTGGGTGTGGAGCTCAGGCAATGTGCAAGCATGACCCAGTTAAAAAAGCGGTACAAACACGAGGAGGAAGGGCTTTAATAATCAGGTGTTCACATAAATAATTTATGTATTTGATTATTATTATTCTATTTATTTTCTACTGTTTTGCAAATGAGTATTATGTTAATATGTATGTTTGCAGAGAGTGATTGTTGGTGATTGGTTTATGCCTCATCCTACTCCTTTTCTAACATGTTGGTTTCATAGCATTTTGTTTTGACAATTTTTATGTTTTTTTTTTTTTTAGTTTTTGTTTGTGTTTCAGTTGCTTTCTTGTGTTGTTCGCACATGTTCGAAATAAAGCAGAAAGAAAGAAAGAAAGAAAGAAAGAAAGAAAGAAAGAAGGAAAGAAAGAAAGAGAAAGAGAAAAAGTATTGATGAACACAAGGTCAAAGTCAGTAAGTTTTCACTGCTCAAATGATTTGTATTTATGGTCATGTAATTAATTGAAATAACATAAAGTTTCAGTGGACAGTTTTAAGTTTTCAGGAAAACCCTCAGATTTTAAAAGGCACTTTTTTCAAAAGGAAGCAACTGAGTTCGCTAAAGTTTCTTGGATACACTGAATAAAA
>JBBBVU010000021.1:16433771-16444120 GCA_037177055.1 Atherinosoma microstoma | reverse complement strand
TTGTTATGAATTGGCTCGTATGAATCAATGAATGACAATCAGATTGGCTCAAACTGATTGTCTGTGAAGCGCCCTGAAATGACATTGTTGTGAATTGGCGCTATACAAATAAAGATGAATTGAATTGAATATATATATATATATATACATACACATACAAAGGTGAGACCCCACCTCTCAACTTGTCACATTCGAACAAGGGTGGGATACTCCAGAATCAGCTCAACAAATGCTGGTTATACATCGCAGTTCACAGGACCCAAAGGATCTGTTGTCGATGTCCTGGTGCCAGACATCACAGGACACTACTAGATATACTTTGTCCAATAGGTCACAGCTGTTTTGGTGGCACAACGACCTGCTTAACACATTGTTAACACATTGTTAAGCCAGTGTTTTCGGGGCTGTAGTTAAGTATATTTGATCAGTGGCTTGAGTTGGCACTGAAGTCTCCAGCAACTCCACATGTTGAAATGTCCTTAGACAAGAAACTGAACCTCTCACTGTCCCTGATATGATTTGGGTGTGATTATAGAGAACAGTACTGCATATAGACTGTAAATATGTAATAAGTATGTGTAAATGGATGTCTGAGCAAGACAGGGCTAAAAGGCTGTAAGAAGTCCCTGAATAGTGAGTGAAGTCGGCATTATGTGTAACAATCAGGAAGAAGCTTCAACCAGTTAGGTTTATTAGCAAGCGCTAGTTGATGCCAACAAAATGTGTAAAATAATATAAAATGCAGCAGCTCAGAGAGTGTATTCACCATCAAGGCTGATGCTGGGTTTTGAAATGTTAAAGGTGATCCAGATCTACCTCGAATTTCAAAAGGCCCTTTGCATAGAAGTTTAATATGCTCCAACGCAATATTAACTTCATGACTTGTACTTGTTCGTAATTTCTCTTGTGAACCAACAGACAAATTCATTTCTCCTTTATTCAACCAGGAAAAAAACTAATTGAGATTAGAAATTTCTTTTTCAAAAGTGACTTGTCCAAACTTGACTGGCCAAACAATATATAGTAATGATCACATACCACAACCTCCACGTTAGTAGAAAAAATATTTGAATAATTGCTTCATATCTACAATCCATCATGCATAATCCATACAAGACATCCATCAAGTCACCCATGGTTCCTTGGCAAAAGTAATCTTTACTATCCTTGAAGCTATGACCCATCAAACTAAAGTTCTGGTTGGCAGTAAAAGCTGGTGTGCTTTAATACTTCAGCAAACAGTTCTTTTTTGTCACAAGAACAATGAAGGCAGTAATCTGAATACAAGTGTAAATGTGAATTGGTGAAGAACTCAGTGACAAATAGGCTGCATTTCCTGTTATAATGTTTCACAAGTTGAGCTCTTTGGTAAAACAGCAGAAGTTAGAAATGATGTTGGTTTAAATATTGAAACTTCCCGCAGTTCTGATAAAGCATTTGGAGAGTAAACAGTAAACAGTGAGGCTGAAAGCAATGAAATAAAATTACACATAACACTGTTTTACATGCAGCATTTCTTCATGTGAGTCTCTTGTGTGTAAAAATAATTTCAGTCTTGCACAGCAATGGTGGATGAGATCATTAATATTTTACACACCGTTGCTCTGAAAGTGAAAAGATAAACTTCCACAGAGTTAATGAGATTTATTATATTTAAAAAAAAAAAGAAAGTTGAATAGGCTGGTATTCAAGAAAATCAAGGATCCATGTGGTATATGACAAACAAACATGTCCCACTAAAATAATTTAATAAATCTTGTTATCAGAAAACGTATACATGCCCATTTAAATGGCAATAAAAAAGGATTTGGACAGATTTGATGAAGAAGAAACAGTCCCACTACTAATGTGGCAAACTACACATGAGGATGGTATGTTAGCAACGCCTGTGTGAAGTCATGTGTAATTATCTGTATACATCCACTACAAATTGACTTCTAAACGGTTTGTCAAAGGCATTTGCAAAATGGCCAAGCCAAGTTAAGTATCCACAGAGAAAAGGTTTAGCAATGAAAGCCACTCTGTTCCATTTGTCACGTGCAGATGGAAAAAAAATCTATTTTTTTCAAAAAGATTCACAAATGGAGGATGCGTGATTGAGAACAGAAGGCACACTGAAAGACCGAAAAAGACAGACTGGGAGGTATAATTGTGAGAAGTACTGAAAGAAAAAAAAGGAAGGAAAAAAAAACAAACACAAAAAAAAACTGCCAGGACATCTTCAGAGATTAATGAAAATTACAATTCAGCTTACAGACCATTCAAATGCTCAGTTAGATGCCGAGGGAGAGCAATAGACAGCTAGGATCACATTGGCAAAGAACATGCACTGAATACATCAGGTTTAAGAGATGTTTGTTATTTCAAATGAGTCCAAATTAGACAATAATTAATCTGATAGTAGAATTTTTGTTCAGAGAGGGAAGAATTCCATCCAAAATGCACAAAGTATGCATTTGAGACCATCAATCTGCTGTTTCCTTCGCAAAAGTATGGCTGAGTTCTGAGTGTACTGAGGACTTTCAGATGCAACATAAAAGTCAGTCACAAAATTATTCATGAGACAGAGGTGGATCTTTTAGAAAATAATCCGATGCAAACAAGCCACTTACTGAAAGAATATGTTGCTCTGAAGAAAATCAGTCCTCACAGAGACCCAACCTAAATCTGATAAAGTGACTGGATACCATCAAGGAACATGATGGTATCTATCAGCTATTTCCAGATGTTGTCAAATTATAGATTAACAATCTAAATACTAAAACATTGCACATGTCTAAATTCTGTTTTGTCTTAGTTTTGAATTGTATATGTGTTGTTTTTTAATTTACATTTCAAGATATCATTTTATGATTGCATTAAAATATTTTCTTTGGTATGGTTTATTTCATGAGAATGTAATGGAAGCAAATGTTACAGCCATTATTTTAATCAATACTTACTTATAATGATACTTATATATTATCTAGAAGTGTTTGTGCAGCAAAAGATTTGGCATGAAACTTCATGACATGAAAAATTCAGAAAGCCATCACTTCATATTTTTCTTTAAAAAATATGCAAAATCTAGTCTTTATTTAAATATTATCAAAACTGTCACACACAGTGATAAAAATGTCCTTGTTTTGAAAGAAATTCAGATTAGTCAGTTAATAATTCTATGGTACTAATGATTTTCTAACTATAATTACAAAACCTGTTTTCCAGGAAACTTGAGCAGCCCCTACCCCAACTTTAAATAGTATGCTGCTGGCATCAAATTCTAATAAGTTGATTTTTTCTAAATACAATGAATTTGTTTAGTAAGGTGAAAAAATTGTCACCTGAAAGTGATTCCTTAGCTGTGGGCTTGACAGCAACCTTTCTGCAGCAGCACTCACATCCTGCACACATTAGTAAACTTCAGTTTTCTCTAAAGAAAAGTACGAAATGCAAATCCAGGAACATGTTTTAGAACAATGGTTCTCAACCTTTTTTGAACCAGTGCTCCCCTGTCCATAATTCAGGTCCCCTACCACCCTCCATTCATATGTTCTTATTGCAGGTCTTAATGCATGATTCTGATTGTTTGCTGATATAAATTTTTTCCGCATTGTTGTTCACATTATGATCTAAATGTGACCTCCATCAGACTCCAGTGTGAATAGTGCATGGCCGTGAAGTGGCCTGCATGCATAGAGGAAGATGGGACGTCACATGCAGCACACTGCCGAAATAAATATGAATATGGATGCTACACATGTTGCAAGTTGTTGCAGAATCAGAGATGACAGAATGTTGTTTTGTTCATTGTTTAGATTGATTTCTTTTTACATTCATCGTCTGGTGCAGATAATGGCATCTGTCTCACCTCAGTAACATAAAAGCGGGATGAAATGTGACATGATTGTTCAGACCGAGATCACCTTGAAAAACAGCAGATCTGATTTAGTACCACATATGAAAGTACACTGGGTCTGATTTGATAAAATCAGATTTGAGCTGTTAAGACTGGGATAAGAAAAAACAGATATGGGTCATGTAGCTTAAATATCTTCCCTGAATATCAGGCCTAATGTTGATTAATCTGTGTTAAAAAATCCTGCAGTGAAACTAAAACTATGTGAATGGAAATTATATATGCGATGTGAAAATCAAACTTTAAATGGGTCTTTTTGACAAACACCATCACAAAGCTTCCAATAAAAAACAGTGATGCTGCTACACATTATCACTCTAAGTTAGTCTGAACTCGATGGTTCTCAAAATTAGTTCTATCCAGGCACCAACTCTTTGCTGGGCCAGAGTCAGCGGTTGGGGGCAGGGTTACCTGGCCTAACTGAAACATGCTAACACCGGCAACTCCATACTAACAGGAAATGGATAGCGAAAGCGAACAAAAGAACTGGTCCGAGGAGCAGATCAGGCCCCTCAGTAACGTAACCAGCTCCTAGTTTTGGTTCAGGAGGCAGAAACCCTGTCTACCTTCAAGATCAAGCTAAAAACCTTCCTTTTAGATAAATCGTATAGTTAGGGGTGGTAAGCCAACCCTTAGTTATGCTGCCATAGGCCTAGACTGCTGAAGGACATCCCATGATGCACTGGGCTTTTCATCTTCATCTCTCTGCTCCTCATCTCTCATGTATAAACATATGACAGTATTGGCATCATTAATGTATTTCTCCTCTCTCAGCGGATCTTCTTGGATAAAAGCTGCAATGTCTGTTTGTCTCTCTTTCTGTCCTCTCCACCCCAACCTGTCAAGGAAGATGGCCGCCCTCCCTGAGCCGGGTTCTGTTGGAGGTTTTTCCTTCCTGTTAAAGGGGAGTTTTTCCTTTCCACCATCGCCTCTAGCATGCTCAGGATGGGAGATTGGATTGAAGACAAGATTTGATGCAGTCTGTTGGTTTCCTTAGCTAGGCTATTTTTTATTAATTGGCTTATATGAATACTGACTGATGAATCAGATTGGCGCAAACTGATTTTCTGTGAAGTGCCTTGACATGACATTGTCGGGAATTTTTAAAAGTATTGCTCCCAGTGACCTCCAACAATCTCTGAACACCCCCTGGAGGGCGATGTCAGATGCCTCTGTACTCTGCGTAAACTTACATAATGTGTTGTATTTAATTGCTAAATAAATGTGATTATAGAGCTTTATACCTTGTTGCTTAACCTTAGTTCTGCAGTCAAATATTTTCTAAGAACTAAATTAAAGTGAGCCAGTCATTTAGTACCAGGTCTGGAAAATTTGCATGAGTGAAACGTGTAGCCTATGCTTCCATTTGGGATAGAAAGTTGGATGGTTGTGTTTTGATAGAGATCCATGGGCCAGTCAGGGCTAACTGTTGTATGTAGTGATGTCATGGTGAAAGCCAGCTCAACCCATATATAAACATCTGTGAGTTTACATGGAGAAACTGGCCACTTCAGCGCAAGACAGCTCAGCACATGACCAGAGACTGATGATCATGATTAAGCTGGATACTTGGAGCCTCTGTGGCTATTTACCAAGGCTAAATAACAAAGTACTCTCTAAAGGTCGGCTAGAAGATGTAAATTCAGGACTGCATACTATACCTATGAGAGCCATCACAGAGAGGAATATGTTGATGAACACCAAAGCAACACTGACCCTAGTAAAGATTGGGTAGGCTACAGGATGAACACCACAAACCATAAGAAGGAAGCCAAGATTAAGGTAACACATAAACAAGTTAGCTAGCCATCAGAGCACCAAAAAGACAATTAACAGGATGTTCTCTACCAAACCATACAAATTGTACTCTCACTGAAAGGGTCATAAAACAAGAATAGACAAAGCCAGGGCTGCGACTGTACAAACCTGGAAAGGCATTTGAGAAAAAGAAAGCTCCATGGTTGGTGAATCTGAGAGCTGATCACAACAAGCTCCTAGAAGAAGAACAAGTGACCATCACAATGGCAGACTTTGGAGAAAGAGTTTCAACTTTACAGCTGGTATCCCCAAGCCCTGACATGATATACGCTCACTGGCTAAAGAAACTAACTGCACTCCATTAATGCCTAACAGCACAAATTAACCAGCTGCTAATGAATGGAACGCAATTCCAGACACTCCTGATCATAAAGGATTCCTACATTGAATAATTTCAACGAGATTCTACCCAATAGCCGGCCTCTATACAACTTGGAAGCTTCTGATGGGCATTGTAGCACCCAGTAGGAGTAAGTGCGTGGCTTAAAACATTAGCAGGGTCCAAAAGGGAATTAGAAGTAACACTATAGGAATCAAGCGCCAGCTATTGATCAATCACTAGAGACTGTGAGATCAGGCCAACGTAACTATTTACCTCCTGAACTAACTAAAAGAAAGCATAAGCCTGCATGCTGAACATGTGGATAGTGGAATGATTGAAACTCAATAACATCAATTGGATACTTCATCAAGAACTCAGTGGGACTGTGGAATGCAACTCTAGAAGCTAATTCAAAGTCAGATGCACAAACTACTATCAAGTGCAATATATTACCAAGGAGATGCTCTTTCCATGCTGCTGTTGTGCATAACCAACCATAATAAGGAAGCAAGGAGGTCGGCCACAAAGTATCTACAAAGAGTAATCCAGGTCCTAAAATGTCACTTAAATGGGAAGAACTAAATCTGATCCATGAATATGTATGTCCTCCCAGTTATGTGATACCTTATTGGTATGAACAAAGATCCAGAAGTAAACATCAGGACCATGGTTCCCATTGATGAGCTTCTAAATGAATGAGGACAGCAGAGACCCATGAGATAGAGGAAAAAGAGGAGGATGAACATGGAAAGATAAGACCCTGCAGGACATGTACTCTTGACAGACCAAAGAAGTGGCTGATACTGAAAAGTACTTGTAGTTGCTAGAAAAGCCGGGCCTGAAAGACAACATAGATGCACAACTCATAGCAGAACAAGAACAGGTCCTGAGCACAGGAGCAATAGTGGCCAGTGTCTGCCACTTTAGACAGGACTGCAGGTTCAGGTTATGCAAACATGCTCCTGAGAATATCAATCATATAGTATCAAGGTATAAGATGCAGGCATGCGGAGCGTACATGAAATGAAGTGGTTGGAATAAAGTATCAACGTCAGCATAGAAAATTAATTAAAAGTCAAAATGGGAGATACCGCCCATGGTCAGAATGACAGACATAAGGTCTTTTGGGACTTCCAGATTCAGGTTGATAAATAGGTGAAGGCCAACCAACAAAACACAAAGACTGACAAACTGCAGCAGAAAGCAATGATGATAGATGCTGCAATCCTGGGCAACACCAACATCAGCAAGAAGGTTCACAAGAAGCTTGTTGAGTGCAAAAGGCTGATAGAGAAAGGAGGAAAAAGGTTGTGAAAAATGAAAGAAACATTGATGCCGGTGGTGATTGAAGGACTCAGATCCATGAAGCGTGGTCCCAGGAGATCTCAGGAACAGTACCAGAGACCTCTGTCCAGGAGAGCACACAAAGGGAACTCTTTCTTTTTTCTTCTTCTCCCTTTTTGTGTTTTTTCTGTGGTCTTTCGGTGTAAATGTATTGTATGTATGTATGTATTTATCTGTATTCCCATTGTTCTAGAGCTAAAGCTTCTCTTTACAAACTTTGAAGTAATTGCTACTTTCCACAAACACATGGTCCTTTTCACTTGGCTGATGAATGATGCTTTTATTCATTCTATCAGACTTACTAAAGCAAGCCTTCGTGCTCCCCTTCATCCTCATTACACATCTGGTTTCCTAGGACACATTTGGTTGCCTAGGAATAATGTTTTACTTGGTGATAACATCACAGACATCACATGACATTGACAGTCTTGCTGTGGTTCTTGGTAAGCAGGTTTAAGTGGCCAGAAGGTCAATTTTTATGTTGTAGAACCTATTTATTTATTTGTGAGATTTACCAGTAAAAAACTGATTTCATCACTGGCCCCTTGCCAGTGAAAAAGCCTCAGGGGTGAAATAGTATCAGGCCATATAGAACCTCAGAGTGTAAGCGTGTGTTTGGTGGATCTACATATACCTGTACGCGCATGTATGTGTGCATTAAAAGTGTGTGTCTGTGTGTGTGAGCACGATTTTTTTTGTAAGTGTGGGTGAAGATAAAAGCGTGTGTGCAGTGTGTGTTTGTGTCTACTCCCACCAGCCTCTAATGGGGATCATGTGTAGAGTCAGCAGTGCAGACACACAAAAACATGCTAACCCCCACCCTCCCATGCACGGTCCGCATTAACACGCATGTGCTCGCAAGTAAACACACAGACACGTGCACGTGAATATGCACGCAGAGCATGCCTCAGTCAGCGAGTTAAGAACAACTCCTAGGGGAGGTAAAGCACCAGTTTCTCTCTGTGTGCATGTGTGTGTGGCAGAACACACACTCTGTCTCAGAAAGATGGGGGATGGTGTGGGGGGGTGGATGGCTAAGGGGGAGGGGAGGGAGCGAGAAGAAGGGGGGGCAAGAGAGAAAGGAGAAAGATATGGGCAGTGAGCAAAGGCAAAAGGATGGATTGGGTGTGTGTGTGTATGTGTGTGTGTTCTAGCAGGAAAAGGAAAGCGAGAAGAGAGAGAGAGAGAGGGAGGGAGAGAGAGAGAAAGAGAGAGAGAAAGCAGAAGATCGACAGGGAGGATAGAGTGAGTGGCTAAGAATGAGAAGGAGAGAGAGGAAGGGAGGTTGAGGGGCCCTGCGCAGGGGGGAGAGGAGGCCCTGTAGTTTTGGCCGAGGGGCAAGACAGTCAACAACACATGTATCCAAACCTTCAGACAAACCTCTTCATCAAGGACAATCACACAGAGAACTTTAAAGCTTCATCCTTAGTCATTTCTGATAGAGCGTATGATTCTGGTTCCCCCTATGATGTATCAGTGTGCCATCATGATTACTGATAGAAATCTGAAAACACCCTGAATGATCAGGGGTTTGTTAGTTGACTTGCATACATACCAGAGCAACAGTACCTCACCTAAAATCAATGCTCGAACAAGTGTAAATAGAGGAAGTGTTTCTAAGGCCTCGTTTAAACGACAACACTGCTACCAAATTTGCTTTTTTTCCCCCCTTTGTGGGATAAAAAAAACTGCATTTATACGACGGCAGAATTAATTTGATCGCCACTGACACAACTGCAAATTGAGTGAATCAATGTAGTACGTATGCCAGGCCTTTATTTGGCAGTGAAAACTTGCAACGATACATTTTTACACTAGTTCCTACTACATCCTCATTAAACTGGAAGACAACATCTTCGCTGGAGAGATAGATGCTGAATGATGAGTAAGTTTTGTTTTAAGAGACCAAATAACTTGAAAAGATGTAGCAGCACAGGAAGAACATGAGGATACGCTATTGTTGTTGCTTTGTTCACGTGGCTTGCAGAGTGCGCAGGTCCTATATGATTTGGGTAGCGGGCAGTGACGTTGTTATATTCAAAAAAGGTTCCACCTTGGCTTTACACGTCTCTGCTCCACCCCGCGTAGCAATAAAATACTACCCTGAAGCCTTTCCTCAGAATCTTGCAGTCGCCCCCCCCCGACACTCCATTGCTGTGTATAGGAGAGACCGAATTGCAACAAACGTTGCATCTTGCTCTCGCAGCGTTGTCATGCAAACATGACCTGAGTAATGATGAACCAAGCCCAAACACTGGACTGCTAGCAAAGCTAGTAGTCATGATCCCTTTCTAGTCATGGGATATGTAACATTGCATGCTCTATGAGTCTGTTAAAGCAAAATCATTCTATCACAACTCATATTTGCCGTGTTGTCCCTAATGATTTTATTCCGATATACCTGTGACAATGAATGAGAGAGTCCAGGTTCTGGAATATTTCCCATCTGCAGCTCCATTTCCATTACAGTTTTTCACATAATAAAAGCAGTATTTCAAAAATTTCGACAAAGTACAACTGCGATTTTCTGGTGTTTCCATTGAACGGTGTTTAGCGCATAAGCCGTAATTCTTGTAAAATCTTATCCTGAGAGACTCCACTTTAAGGAAGATAGAGATCCAAAACATTCTATGTTTTGGAACATTGCGCTGTTGTTTGTTATCAAGGATTTTGATTATATTTTTCCATTTAGTGTTTACTTCTGTAGAAAGGGACTTCCTACTTATTGTAAACAACTCACTGGCATCAATCATTTTTCCCAAGTCCCTAAAGATAGCTGCCATTAAGCCACTCCTAAAGAAAAGGACTCTAGATGCCTCTACAACTATAGACCTGTTTCTAACCTCTCTTTTATGTCTAAGATCATTGCGAAAGTTGTATTCAACCAGCCAAATTACTTTTTAAATGAACATGGAAATCTTGATAAATTTCAGTCAGGCTTCCGACACCATCACAGCACTGAAACAG
>JBBBVU010000021.1:16374321-16390371 GCA_037177055.1 Atherinosoma microstoma | reverse complement strand
CTCAATTTATTTGCAGATGACTGGTTGCTTTAGTTAAGTAGCGTAAATGCATATTTAATCTAACAGATTATTCTAGTATAATCATCCAACTTAAACTGGTTGATAAAACTTTATTATAAAATTTAGATTGTGTTTTACCAAAGTGTTGTTGCATTTCTGGGCAAGACAGTGTCTCTGTTGATTTTCCAACTATTAAACAAGTAAAATTCTGAGAATTAAAGTTGACATATTTTTATCAGAAAATTGAATTAAAATCCAATTTTTTATTTCATGTGCTGCAAAGTACATCAAATACATTGAACATTTCTTTTTATCGACAAAATCAAAACTAACCGATGGGTCATTATTGACATCATTACTGTAATGAGGAAATATCTTCATAATTACTGTGATAATATTTAAACTTAAAGAGATACCGTGTAACTTTTGACCCAACTATTAGCCGTGAAGCAAAGCGCTCCTGGTCACCTGATGTGAGTAATAATGGATGATTTCTGGGGTCAATGTTCAGTGTTTGACGCTTGTCCTTGCTCCGAGGGGGCTGCCCTCTTCAGAAACCAGACATTATAACTTTGCAGAAGCGGATCCGTCTCTCATGGGATCATGTGACCAGGAGCGCTTTGCTTCAGGGCTCCCACTCTATAAACACAGAGGGCTCTGCTTTGTGCTACTTTTTCCTCCTCTTCGATCGAAAGTTTGTCATGGCTGAACGAAGTAAGAAGGTGAAAACCATGTCTGAGGAGGCCAGAAAGAGAGACTGTTTAATTCTGCGACAGTTTGTGTGGCTTGTGGGAACATTTAGCGCCCCTAGTGGCCAAAAGTTACACGGTATCCCTTTAACGCAGTGTTTTGTTTTTTTTCCAGCCATTTTAGCCTGTTTTTGTGAGCTGTCAGTACAACTACTCCAAGATGTTAACAGAGGTGCAAAAAGTAAAAACTCGTATAAATGTTTTTATTTCAGGGTTCTATGTTTCGAATCTATTCAGTTCAGTTAAGCTTTTTTTGTATCCCACCAATTCATGACAGTCATCTCAACCTATTAAAGACAGTCCAATTCAGTCCAGTTTGTTCTAATCCAATTAAAACAAATCCATTATATGATGTGCTTTTGTCCAATTTATAATAGTGCTGTCAGTCGATTAAAATTTTTAATCGCGATTAATCGCATGAGTGTCCTGAGTTAACTCGCGATTTAATCACAGAATTTTCAAAATCTTTTTAAAATTATTTTATTTAATCTATTTTATTTTAAGATATTTTTAAACATAATAACATATAATCGTTATAATATAAATATTCTAAAACTTATTTAAGGTGCTAAGACGCCCACATAGACTCTAAACACAGAATTAATCCTGGTTTGTTTATTTTTTGATATTGTAGTTGTCATTGTGTGAGGTAGACTGTTAGAGTTGTTATTTCCAAGCTGCATTGAATGCATCACAGGTCTGTGTCTCTGTGTGTTTAAGTTTCATTTTCCATTCCTTGGCCGGTGGTTGGTTTCTGTCGCCTCTTCCTGCATTACTTGGAGAAGTTAGGTGATAAAATACCTCAGTCTGCTCCAGAAAACCATCTTGCAGAACTTTAAAGCTGAACTGTCAGTGTAAAAAATCCATTCTCTCTAAGTTTCAGCTTTTAAAAACACAAACTGCTTTCTGCATCCCTCTCTGAAATTTTTCCGACAGTACTGCGTTAACGCGACAGCCCTAATTTATAATAACTGAGTTAATATCAGCCAATTCATAAAAAGATATTGCCTAATGAGGGAAATTAGCCAATCTTTTTGATTCAGTCCCCAGTCCTGAGCATGCACAGGGTGATTGGGGGAGGAAAATCTCCCCTTTTAATAATAAGAAAAAACCTCCAGCAGAACCAGTAACAGAAAGTTGACCATCATCCTTGATCATCTGGGGGTGGAGAGGACAGGAAAGAGAGGTCAACAAGCATCATAACTCAAAGCCAGGGATACTTGCTGAGAAATTAAGGAGAAGCAGAAGTTAATGACAGCAACAGTGTCATACATTCATAAATGGTGAATAATAATGGGAAGGAAGGAATTGCAGTAGTCCAATCTTGAAGTAACACATGGATGGACTAGTTTTTCTGTTCATTTGAACACAGGATGCTCTTACTTTTGGCAATATCACATTGGTGAGAGGAAGCAGTCCTAGTAATGCCATCCAGAGTAATTACATAGCTAGACAGTGTACTCCTTTGATGCTCAGGTCCAAAGACAATGACCTAATTCTTTCTGAATTTAGAAGGAGAAAATTCAGTCATCCAGCCTTTTCACCTTTAAGACATCTTTGTAATCTGATCAGCTAATTAGTTTCATCAGGCCTCTGTCCTTCCCTTACAGAGGGAAGTATAGTTGAGTATCATCTGCATAGTAGTGAAAATTTATGCCATGCTGTCTAATAATATTACCTAATGGAAGCGTGAAACGTATCGGTCCAAGTACAGAACCCTGAGGAACTCCATGACTTACTCAGGTATGTCAAGAAGACTTGTTGTTTACAAGAGTCAGCCTGTTGCAGTTCCTTTAATCATAATAACAAGTTCAAGCTTCTGTAACAGAATGTCATGATCAATGGTACTAAATGCAGCACTGAGATCCACCAGGACAAGTGTAAATGCTGAGTCTGTTATCTGAAATGTTCTTGTTTTTAATTAACACCTGTGTAATGTTGCTTCTGCATTATCCAAAGAGTCAGTTATATGTTACCAGACTTCTCTTCTAAAATCTAAGCAAGTTTTTTGGTTAATTTGATCTGAACATAACAGAGCAGCTGAGATGTTATAAGTCAAATGGTTAATGGATAACCAAGACAAATTTGTAAACCAGACAGAAGAACTGTGATTGTTGTTTGAGATCAACCCTTATGAAAAATTAAAATTAAAAGTAATAATTTTATCATTCGTGTTGATTTAGTTGAAGTTGAATTTTCACGTGATGTTGGTAGAACAAGCATTTTTGCTCAGTATGCAGAAATGTGTGTGATGGCATTGATCGCCGACTGGTGCAGTCCACTCTCTTTACAGCCTTGTATCAGTGAAGCTTTATGTATGTTTCTCCCTCAGGGCTTGTGAATAACATTTTGGTGGTATTTTCTGGAACACCTCCTCTTCTATCCTTGTGTGCTGCAGAGGAGGTGGTTAATGTCCTTCTCCTCTACTCTTTACTCTACTGAGTTAACAGTTAATAGGGGATACTTTAAAACTTTGTATAAATTGTAGTGTGTGTTGGGGGGTGCTCTAATTGCCTATGCACACACTGCTCCCCGTAGTTAATTGCCGGCCAATGCATCATCTGTCAACTTAACATTGCAGGGCATTGAGGGGCTCTTGCGTGTAAAACACCATGTTTACCTGCTGTATTTGTGTGTTTCAGAGTGCTGCAGCAGCACCCAGCCCAGTGATGGGCAACATGCCTCCCAATGACGCCATGCCAGGTGGTCCCATGCCCCCAGGCTTCTTCCAGGTATGACCCACCCCATCTGTCTGTCCACATGCAATTATCTTCTTACCTTATCTGACCGTTGTCTCTCATCGATCCATTTCTGTCTCCTCCAAAAAAATTATTTTGGACAGCATTTTCATATTCTTTAGATTACTACTTCAGAATGAGCCCTTCTACTATTAAAGTATTAAGTAGTTACTTTGCTTTTCACTCATCAATCAAAAGCAAAATCCTGAATCGGTTGGATTAAACAATATTGTACAGCCCTATAAGATGTATATAAGTAGTTAAATTCTCTTCCATGCAGTTGGTTCATTCATTTTTACCTTATTTACTACTATCATTATTGAATTATGAGCTTTTTTCCCCCCTTAGTCGTGTCTTACCGGGCTAAAATCTGTATAGATGACTATATTATGATTAGCAGGACTTGATTGAAAACTTTATAATTCAGATATTTAAAGATATCTTTGTTCATGAACTTTAAAAGTTAACTCAGCTTCAAAAATGTTAATAGTTATGTTCTTTAGCGTTCTTTTTAGAAAAAAAGAAAAGAAAACAATGAATTGTAATCAGGTGACACAACACAGATATTTTGGATCTTATTTCTTTTTCCCAACATTTTTCCCAACAATGTTGAATCCAATCTGTATATTCACACCCAGCAGAGCCTGTGAAGCTTACTCCATCCAATCATCTGTGGCTCAGCTCTCATGGGGCGGCCGTTCAACCTCTATGTGATTCAACCATCCCGCCTTCATCTTCTCCTCCATCCCTCCATCTCCATCTTGGTCTGTCTCTGACCTGTCTCGGCTCTGTGAAGGAAATGGTTTTAGTGTGGGATATGACTGTCTGAAGAGTGAAGAGAACGAGACACACAAACAAGCATGTGTGCACACATTCACAAACAAAAAAAACAAAACAACAACTCATACTCGCACATCCTCCATGAGGCAGTGGTGTGATGGACAGCAATGGCATTTGGCAGGAGGCATGATAAGGTGGCAGTGGAGAGTGGGAGCGAAAAAGCGAGTGACACAATAACAGAGAGGGAAGGACAGAGAGGAAGAGGGGTGAGTGGTGGAGGAAGAATAGAGGGAAATGCGAAAGATCATTGCCAACCAGGATTGAGGCCCAGTGTGTTTCTGTGGCTGCCTTCAGCCCCATTGTTTGCTGGCTTGGTGGTCGTCATGGTGGTGGTGGGGGAGACTAGTGAGAGTAGGACTATGAATAAGCAAGGGGAAGGGTGGGGGAGAAGGGTGACGAGAGACGCATGGAAGTGCTATTTTTACCATTGGTGGGGGAGTGAGATTGGGCAAGGGTTTGTGTGTGTTTATATGGCTGTTGTGTTCAGGGGACCTCCGTTTATCAGAGTTTTGGTTGTTTGCCACAGTTACAGCTCATCCTTTTGATGCTAGTGCTGTTATTAATGTCAGAAGCCTTGAACCCTATACAATATTTTGCTTCAAGAAAGATCCATTTTTCTTTTTTTCCTTGTAGTCCAAGCTGCCGCGTGCTCAACTGTGAAAAAGGAAAAAAAAAATGTTTGAAACACAAGCAGCAAAGCAGACGTCTATTTTATCAAAGTGTAAATGAAACATGATCAGGGATGTAACTGCAAAGACTACTTTTATCACTTTTCTTTGTTTGGTTGTTTTTAAGTTCTTATGCATATGTTTCATCTCAAAACTACGAAAGGAGACCCTTCTCTATCTTTCTAAAGTTTCCTTGAGAAAAAGGAGCTGACATTTCCTGCATTTCATCACGAGCTACACAAGGTTCTGGATTGGCTGGCTTATGTCAGCTTGTACCATGTGACATAATGTAGACCCAACTTATAGTTGTAGGGATAAATTGCAGCCTATATTTGTTTTTATCTTTTCCTAAAATCTCTGATAAGAATGAAAACTCTTCCCTTGTGGAGCATAAGGACAAATATTTCGTTATGTGGACTAGCAGTTCCAAATCGGAAGATGGTGCTGTGCTTTTTCATATCACTAAAGCAGCACGGATAGATATTTGCTGGAACCAGCGGTGCTTTGACATTACTGCCAGTACGAAATGTTTATGCAATAATCTCTTTTTGAGAGACTGACCCTATTTCGATACATTAACAGACATACAGCTGACATGAAAAGCTTCTTTGTACATTTTGTTATCATCAAATATTAATTTAAAACTGACTCTGCTTCAAACAGAACAGCAAATCTTGTAATGCGATGGGAGAAAAGCAAACACTGCTGTAGGACTAGTTTAATCTATGAACTGAATGATATTGACATCTGATTGCAATGTGATGCTCTGCTGTGTAAACCTAAGCCCCCCCATATGCATGTAGATGTAATCGTGACATGTAGTAGCCACCTAAACTTTGTTGTAAGCCAAACATAGTCAGCTGAGCCAAGCCTCCAGACCCCCCACGTCCCAATCCAGTCAAGCTTCTGTTGACGTCTCAACCCAACCAAATGAGCCAACGTCCCAGTGTTTGATACCACTGAACACTCTCCTGATGATAGCACTTAACTGATACATCAGCAAAAAATTCCCTTTTATAAACCCATTATTTGATATCAGCTCTTGAAAGTTGTCCTTTTATAAAGAAAATATAAACAGCTGTTGACTTACTGTCTGCATTAATTGAAATTAGCTTTTTAATCAATTTTTTAAAGAGGTTGCTTTATTTTCTGTTGGTCAGCTAATTGGTTAATTGACTAACCTCTTGTACTCACACATTACCACATTACTGAAGAAGTACTGATATTCAATACCCCTTATTCACAGAGCAGGTGTTAATGTATTGAATTGGGAATGGCAAGATGCAAATATCTTTTGATTATTATGTTTTTTAATGATGTCTTTTATTCGGACTAGCAAAGCACAGCTGTTTGGAAACGCATATCATGTGTGGCTTATTGAGTCAGAACCAAAGTAAACTTTCACTGGTTAGCTGTAAGATCATACACTCCCAGACTGACTGGTAATCAATGTGTTGTCTTTGTGTGTGTCCGGATGCCTTGGAGGGATAGGTGGAAAATTCCACTTGTAAATCGTCTGCCTTTTGTTTTTTTTCACACAAGTGGAAAAGGAAAAAGGTAAAACATTGAAGGCACCAACATTGATGGAGCACAAGAAGAGGCTGTTGCGCAATGACTTATTTATCTGAGGTCGTTAACCTCTTGTCCTGGGGTGAGAAGTCGGCATAATGCGGCAGTGTGAAACAGGCAATTTGGCCACAAGAGCTTGATTTTTTTGTTATGAAGTTGGCTTCCAATAAGAAGGAAGATTTCTAACTTTTACTCCTTTTTGTCAGTGTCATCTCTCTGGTTTGAAGTTGCCAACAGCGCCTGTCATGTTATGAGCCTTTGGTAATACTGCCCTCATGTGGTTTTTAAAAAATCTGAATCCTGTGACCAAAGAGTCCCAGAGATCCCCTCTTATGATGTAACTACAATGTTATAAGGCCATCCAGGAAGTAGCTTATGTTCAATACTGGTTTCTTCCCTCTCCGTTTTACTCAAAGTCCCATGTAACTACTCCTGTAGGACTTCTAATGGTATTTTTTTCCTCAGATTGAGAGGATTTCCCCAAAATGTCCAGCTTTTCCCCTTTCCTGCCTCTTTTCTTCCTCAAACTGACGACTCCCAACAGACTACCCCCTCTCCCCACATCGTCTTCTTCTCTCTTATCATTTTGATGGGGTAATTCCTCCAGGTGTGAACCCACATTTTGCCCCCTCCCCTCTCTGATATCGCTCTTCTTTCTTAAAGGGACCACCCGGCTCTCAGCAGTCCCCCCACGCACAGCCCCCCCCACACAACCCCAGCAACCCCATGATGGGACCCCATGGCCAGGTAAGATGCAAACACTTTCTCTCAAACACCCCTCTTTCCCCTCATTCCCTCACCGACACACAAGCTTTTTATTCCCATTCACTACTTGCACACTTTCTTCTTCTTCCCCTCCTACCCTCGAGCCCCGTGAGCTGTAGTTTGGTTCTGGCTAACTCCCAGTAGATGCCAGCCCTTCCAGTTGTGAGCTCCTTTTATGAAAACTGAGCATCCAGAGGCAGCAGGGCCCGCTCCTCTTCAAGGCCCAGAATCGGCTGTCCCTGTGCAGGATGAATAATTCACTCCCTGCCCCTCCCCCGGAGCAGCTTGTGGGGGGTTGCACACTTATCTTCTTCTCCACTCTTAACATACGTATGCACACATGCGCACACACTGCCCCCCCACCCCACCCCACCACCACCACCCCACCCCACCCCCCCTTGCTTACTTGTTCTTGCACCTTATAAATAAAACACAGGACAAGCAACATAAACACATATATGTACAAAACACATGCAGGCTCATCAGTGAACGACACGTAAAGGACAAAAGTTTGACTTGCTAAGGCTTCCAAATAAAAAAGTGCATATTTATATGCGTTCAGCCTCAAGAACTTTCATCCTAAGTCCTGGTGTGTTTCAGCACTTATCCAGAACGGTAGCTACAGATGCCACTGTGGAGGTAAAACTAGCCTTTGCCCATTAACTGCGGCAGCTCAGCTCTTCATTCTTGTGGTTTCTGGTTTCCGTCTTGTGCGCGAGAGAGTGTGGACATGCTTCCGCTAAGGTTTTGAACGGTGTCGTTGGCCTGAGGTGTCTCCGACTACGCCAGGCCGACCACAGGCCGAATCAGCTTACACCACAGCGAGAGCAGTCAGGCAGTGCAGGGAGCTGTGTGAGGGCGGCCTGTACACTCACAGATGCAAGCTTTGAGTGCATCTTGGGGGTAAAAACGGGTTGATTCAATTTATACAACTGAAGCCTTTAGCAGTTTGTTTGGGTTTCTTTTGTTACTAAGTTATTGAGAATGCTGAATGTGCAGTTTACTGGTGTCATCCTCCATTCTCCAGCCACACTGTGTCCATCTATGTGTCCTCAGTGCTGCCCGTTTGAGAGCTTTTGGTTTTATAAATAATAGAAATGTCTTTTTTTTTTCTCTGTGTCTTTCCTTTCCCCTCCTTGCATCCTCCCTCCCCTTCTTCTTCCATGTCTATCTGCAGCCTTTCATGTCACCGCGGTATCCAGGTGGACCGCGCCCCTCACTCCGAATGCCAAATCAGGTACTAAATGCTTAGACCATTTTTATGTTAACTGGGCTGCTCTGAGAGCCCATGTTGCCATGTTGTGTGATAATATTTTGATGAGCTTCCTTTTTCTCAGCCTCCTGGAGGAATCCCAGGATCTCAACCTCTCCTGCCAAACAGCTTGGACCCAACAAGACCGCCAGGTAAGCCTACTAACTGTCACATTCTTGAGTGAGGGTACTTTGTTATAATACTGACTCCTGATTTTAGATGAGGTAAGATATTTTTGCAGTTGCTTAATCTAAACGTCTATATATTTTTTCGGTATGTATTTTTTGTTATCTGTTTGACATTTTGTAAAAAACGAATATGCATTTTATTAGACTGCATACTTGTGGGTGTGTCTGGCTCGGGAGGGGGTATGTGGTGATTTTAGCTGCAGATTACAGCTTCAGGAGCCCAGAGGGTTACAACTAATGGGATTAGGATGAAGCATCGTCTGTGGCACGTCTTAATTCCTGACTTTAAGGAATCGAAGCATAAGTGGATTTACATGAACGTGAGTGTGTAGCGTGTCTGTGTGTGACTCTGGGGATCTGTTCTTGTAGGACATCCTAACATGGGTGGACCAATGAGAATTAATCCTCCCAGAGGAATGGCCATGGGCCCACAGGTAAGACAACTCTGCAAACCAGTGTGCCCAAAAGTTGTTTTTACCTTGGATCCCAGAATTGAGTTTCTATATTCTGTATTTGTAAGTTATTCTATAAATTATCTGTGCTGTGTATTCTATTTTATCCTGAATATAAATACATTTTTAGCCATAATTTATTTGTTTTATTTCTATTTTTTGCAAAATACCATGTATTTTTCTCACATTGATTATTAATGTTTGTTCTCTCTCAGAATTATGGTGGCATGAGGCCTCCTCCCAACTCCATGGGTGGTCCCATGCCAGGAATGAACATGTAAGTCCAGTGTATTGCTTTATCTCTATACTCCCTGTCAGTAGTTTACAAATAGCTTTAGCAGCCAACAGTTGCTCCTTCTCTTCCAACTTCTTGTCCTGTTTTCTCTCTTGCTTTGTGTCTTTACTTGTATTTGTTTGGAAAGACTAAAGAAAGTTGCAGATTAGTGTGCATTTTCTGACCCTGCATCCATGAATAAAACCTAAAAGTAGCGTTTCAGTCCAGCATCTGTGGCTGTGGCAACCTTAACTTCCAGCAATATGTGATGACTATCATTGTCAAAGCAGGCTTGTCAGGCTTTTTAAAGTCATTGATGCCTCTTCTACTTACCACTACTTCCCTTATCTTCTATACTTTGTCAAATGAATTCTTGCTCTCATACTCGCTCTTAATCTGTCGTTTCCACAGGGGTCCTGGAGGAAGGGGGCCTTGGCCAGGGCCAAATGCTAACTCTGTGAGTCAGAAACCTTTGCATGTACACACTGAACACAAACAATACAGGTAGTGGGTAGAATAATAGGAGTTTAGCTAAAGTCAAACCTTGCACTTTAATGTGCTCATGACACAATTATGACTTCATGTAATTTTGCAGTATAATAATACATTATGACAAAATAGGCAGTTCTGAGCAATTATAAGTCAAACAAGCTTGTTTCCACATGAATATCTGACTTTGAACAGAGCACTGCCCCAACAGCGGCAAAAACATGTTGCCGTGTTGTGACGTCAGCGGGTGGACAGCCTGCCGTTGTCAGACCGTTCTACAGCATGATGAAAGCGGTCAGAAATTGATGATGGTTCCAGTACATCTAGTCCGGAACTGGTTTGTGTCATGGAATCATCAACTAGTTCGTGTTCCAGTTGAAGTGATGTTGAGGAATATGGGGGTATCACACCTTACAGGTTAAAACCGGACTGAGCGGACTTAGTGCCGAGCGAGTCAGACTTTGAGTCGGAGATGACAGTGGAGAGGTAAACATGCCAGCAGCAGCAGTGGTAAACCCACAGCAGAAAAACAGGGATTGGTGCCTATGTTACAGATGTTACATCAGATTATTTGTTCATTAATGTAATTTAGCCTATTTAAACGTGAAAAAACTGTAGCAATGCATTTATTATAAAATGGAAATATTTAGCTTACTGATAGGCTACTGTGATCGGGATGCTGTGTAAATAATTAAATGTGAGATTACTAATTGTTATAATATAATGACAATTAATGATTTCACATTTGTTTATTAGACCAGAATTTTTTTACAAGAACGGCCAAGATGTTATTTTGACCATTTGACATTTACATGTTCAATAACTCTGTCAGATCAAATCCTAAAGACTTGCTGGTCCCTGACTTTTCCTACAACTACAAAAATTTCTCTTAAAACGAGTTTTAATATTTAGTTTGAAGACAAAATAGGAAATATGATCATTTCTACCTATATCGGCCACAGGCTGTTGACCGCACGGGATTTTGCGCTGTTCTATTTTTAGATCCCTGTGAAAGCCGTGCGCTGGTGCTGTAGTGGAGGAGACCTGATCTGAGCTGCTGCGACTTCTAAATAGTTGTTTTAGCCTTGTAGTAAATAGTGCAGACTGTCATGACAGTATCATGTAGCCCAACTTCTACTTGTGTCTTGTTGTGTGTGTTCTCCATCACTTCAGGCTTCTCCAACCCATTCCATCTTTGACAAACAGGCTACTTAGGTTGCGCCAATTTTAATGCAAATTTAAAAGTAGGCTAGCCATCAAAACTACCGCTCATGGCCGTTCTAATGTAATAATTCTGGACTTACCAAGTGTATCACCGGTCATCACAACTTCCCTGCGGTTGGTCTGAATGAACCAGCTCAACCTGAAACACAACGCGAAGGCAAGGCTGTAACTGTTCATCGTGAAAACTAAAAAACGTAGAAACCGTCTGCTAGCTGCTGGCCTTCCTGTAAATACAGCTTGCAGCAGTGGCAGGTGTTCACCCGCTGATGTCACGTCCGCCTTCTTCCTCCTTGGTGAGCAGCGCCACAGTCTGGTCAAATTTGCCCGAATGGAAGCATGTTTTGGTTCAAACAAGGTTATGCAGGCGCACTTGTAACTATTGTATAGTTTATCTGGACATTATAAAACATGGCATAAAATGTCAAAATCGTGCTATCAGCACTTTAGAAATATAACTTGATCCATGTGGACATTTGTCTGGGTTTCTTTTAGACTATTTTAGAAAGTTTTGTAAATGCTAAAACCCAGTCTGTTGTGCCCCATCAGTTAGTGTGTGTGAACAGCTCATGACTCTCAAATGTGTGTGTCGTCTTTCCTCTGGCAGATAGCCTACTCCTCCTCATCTCCTGGAAACTATGTGGTGAGTTAAAAATCTATGAAAACTAAACTTTTTAGGATTTACTGTCAAATGTTCGCAGATCATTTAAACCTTTGTCATTGATTGTTTCTCAGGGTCCTCCAGGCGGAGGAGGTCCACCTGGAACTCCCATCATGCCCAGCCCAGGTGGTGCGTCACCTAACTATGTCCCCAGCACTAACACTTGTCTCAGAAGCAAATGTCCTTTCCACCCCCCTCCCCCTCCTCACTAAACAAGCATGACAGTGCCCTCTCACCGTCGAGCACCATCCCCCATGTTCTCATGTTTAAAACTTTTTTTTCTTATTTTCATAGCTTTGACATCATCACCCTCATTTTTGACAGATTTTTCTTATTCTGTTTTTCTTTTAGATTCAACTAACTCCAGTGAAAACATCTACACAATGATGAATCCTATTGGACCAGGAGGGAACAGACCCAATGTGAGTCTTCTGTCATGTAACTGAGAAAGTTTAGCTTTCAGGCTTTTTTCAGTTTCCAACATTCCTGATTAATTCACTTATTGGGAATGTTTTAATGACAAAAACTGTTCAAATAAATAAAACCCAACACAAACAGGACTTGGTCACACGAGTAGACACCAGTGTAATTCAGTATTAGAGGAACATACTGCACTCAGTAAGAATTTAACCGGGGAGGAGGAATTAAATAATCTCAGTTTTGTCCTGAGCTGAAAAGATCCGTTATATCTGTGAGGCCATGAATTCAAAGTGACTGTTCTACATTTTCTCGCCAGTTCCCTATGGGACCAGGGCCTGACGGGCCAATGGGAGCTATGGGCGCCATGGAGCCGCACCACATGAATGGATCACTAGGTGGGTTTAAACACATCGCTGCAGCTTGTTATATTCATCAGTATGCATCTGAACTTAGAATAATTCTTTTTTTCTTTTTTTTTTTCTTTCTTCAGGTTCAGGGGATATGGATGGGTTGCCAAAGGTGAGTAAACATGACATTTTCTCTTAAAAAATAAGTGCTAAAATGATAACATTGAAATTCAATCTATAAGAGGCTCATTATTATTTTGTTTTACCCTCGTTTCCTCCAGAGCTCTCCTAACAACATGGGGGGCATGAACAACCCTCCTGGAACGCCGAGAGATGACGGCGAAATGGGCGGCAACTTCTTGAACCCATTCCAAAGCGAAAGTGTGAGTAGAGTGCGTTAATGACATCTCACGACCCTTAACAGTTATCCTTGCTGTCCTGACATAAACCAGTGGAAGAATGCAAGCAGAGGGTTCGTCTAATTCTCTATTGATCTCAGACAATATTGATATTCTGGAAAGATGTGTTCTGTCCCTTTTCTGTTTGTTAGTTACTCTTCTATTTTTGCCATGTTGGTCAGTCTAGACATTATCAATGGAGAGGAGAGGATTTTTAACTGCCTCTTCAATTTTACAGACTTCACTAATTTCCTTTTCTTCAAGAGACACTAAAAGAGTTGTGACAGTTTAAAAGTAATGCTCTTGATGGGTTTAGACATACCTGGTTAACCAACAATTTAAGGCAATGCTACTTAAACTAAACATCAAAATGTGGAAACCCAATCTAGTGGCAGTCAGGTCCAGTCTGAATTAACTCGATGAGAAGACGCCATACAAAGTGTTGACATGCTGTAGCAAAACAACAAAAGAGGAGGAATGATGCCCACAATTAGCAAGCATGCACATGCAATACACTTTATTACCTCATCAGTTAGGATGACGCACATGGGCTGAGCTACTAATATGAACATGGCCCATGGCAACACATTGAGACCCAAGTGATCCCATGGTAGAACCAATGAGATATGAAGGTCACGTTTTTCTGTAACAAGGAATCAAGCAGATGTTTGAAGTTTAAACACAAAACCTTTTTATACTCCAAAGTTTAATGAAATATAACGATGTTGTACTTTTAAAGTTGGGACACAGAACTGTAAATTTGAAAAGAAAAACATGCTTTACATTTGTTTATCACTCAAAATGCTTAGACATTGTTTTTGTAGCTTGTGTTCTGCTTGCATTGTAACCGCTTACTAATCACTGATATTCATTCTGTGCCCTCTGTATCATTGATGTGATCACAGCCGACTGCTATAAATACCTACTGAGCTTTATTAGCTCTAATTAATGCCATAATTGGGGATTAATTCATCAAATTTAAAGAAAGGGAATATATTTATATGTATATGCCAAGCCGTGTGTTTAGAGGCACGACAGGTGGAGGGGGTCCTGTTCCTTGCATTATGTAAATCTGTGACAATCTCTCACCTTCGTCCTGGAGAGCCACCGGATGTGCAGGCTGGACTTACAGCTACGCTCCAATTACTGGATTCAAGTAATCAGCAACTGGGCTCTGATCATATGAATAAAACACATTTAAATCAGCAAAAATCTAAACAACGTATCTGTATTTGTCATGTAAACTTTAGAATAAAAAGCCAACTCTGGCCACTAATAGACTAATTCTTTGTCCGTATCTAAAACTGGTTTGATACTCGGCCGTTCTCATGAGATAACAGAACCATCCCAGTGCTGATTGCTTGAGTGGGTTGTGTTAAAGCCTGGCTGGAAGCTGATGTCTGCGCTTCCTCTAGCTCTGCAGGGCTGGGTTTGAGCGCCCTCTGGTGTTTACATGTTGTCAGTGACATATCCACTCATCTGTGCCCTCCTCCCCCTTCCCTCTCTCTCTTTTCAGTATTCACCCAACATGACGATGAGTGTGTGATTTTATTATTGTTTCCCCTCTTTTTGTTTTTTTTTTCTTCCTTCTATTTTTTGTGTCCCTGCACCTGATTTTTTTTTTTTAAATTTCATTTGATTTTTTTATTTCTTCAATTCAATCCTTACTCCACCTCGGATTGGACCGCCTCCCGTCCTTACACACACATACACACATATACACACCCTCTGCCCCCTTCCCTAATGGGATCCATTCCCACCCAACCTGCCACCCTCTTTTCAACCGGGAACTCAACGGCCACGCAGCCTTCCGGGACCGCCCTCGAGCATGCTGGGACTCTGATTAAGACGGGCCCTCCTGGAGCATGCAAAATGGCTGCAGGTGTGAATAGGAAGCAGTCACAGAGCAGCAGGAAGAGCCTCCTCTCTGACTCCGGCCCCAGCCTCTCTGGCTTCCTGTCAGGGTCTAGACAATGAGCGGGCGAAGGAGGACACGTAGAGAGAAAGAGGGAGAGAGGAGACTGGATAACACAGCCCTCCCTCATGGATGCAGATGCCTGGAAGCTTCTCTAACTCAACGTTGGATTTTTCTTTTTTAAATCATCCTTTTTCTTTTTTCTTTTTTTTCTTCTTTTTTTTTTTTGTTGCTGTTCCTGACGGATTCATTGGAGGGTCTGATGAAATGGCCCCTTTGTCCCCCCACGTTGTTTTCCATGTGTGTACATTTGTAACAGAGGTGTTGTGATGACCAGTGAACATGTTTTTCCTTTTTTTTGTTTCTTTTTTTTTGTGTATGTATTGTATCATTGCTATTTTTATTATTGTATTATTGTTGTTAATGATATTGGAATGATCATTTTCAGACTAGGTTGTAATTTCTGTTTTTACGTGCACATTATAATGAAGACAGCATATGTGCACACAAATCAGAAATAATTTGCTGTGTAATATGTGGCTTTGTGTTGGCACACTGCCCCCTGCAGGTAAGATTTTGTCCATCATGGTACTGATTACTTTTTTTTTTTTTTAAACTTTCACTAAGGTAAGCCTTTTTAAAAAATCTAAATTTTAAAACTTCCTGTTCACCAGCAGAAGCATCTCCTGCTTTAGTAGCTTCCTTGCAGTGAAATGCACAGCTCTATTTATTTATGTTCTTTTCATTTGTTTATGAATCATTGTTACTTGCTTTTTTTTGTATGTGTTATCCCTGGTTTATATCAACTGCAGAACTAGTAGCAACTGTGTAAATATACAGATCCACTCAGTGGCGTCTTGTCATCTCCGTCAGGCATCATCAGATCACTCCATTCGAGCCCCAAAGTTGCTGGAGTCCCCCCCCACACACACACACACACACTCTTGTTGCACCCTTAATTCCCACTTGGGTCACTCTTCACTCCATGTGTTACTGTCAATCTGCTGACATGTTGTGAACACCTGTTTTTTATTGGCAGATAAGTTCCCAACTCACTCTCATGTGTGTGCGTGTGTGTGCTTTATTGAAGTTTATTTTCCCACA
>JBBBVU010000021.1:16357551-16370842 GCA_037177055.1 Atherinosoma microstoma | reverse complement strand
CATGTATACCATGCACACCATGTAAGCACAGTATAACCCCAATTCCAAAAAAGTGTTGTATATTATACACTGTACAATGTGGGATTGTCAGAGTCATCACAACTTTGTTAAGGAACATTTTTGTTAAATTGTTGCACAAACTTTCAACACAGTTTCTCACAGATTGGTCACTAATCTGTGAAAATAGGCAGAGGTTCACGTTTGAGAGGCTCTGTCTCTCTGAAATGCTCCTTTTCTACCCAATCATGTTACTGACCTGTTGCCAGTTCACCGAATTAGTTGTCAAATGATCCTCTAGTTAATTCTTTTATTTATGCCAATGACCTTTCCAGCTTTGTGTTGCCCCTGTTCCAACTGTTTTGAGTGTCGCTGCCATCAAATTTGAATCCAATTCCAAATCAGCTGAGTCCATGAAACAGTAAAATGTCTCAGTTTCAACAGCAGATATGTTGTTCATGTATTAGTAATAAGATACGTTGATGAGATGTGCAAATCAATGCGTTCTGTTTTTATTTACATTTTCACAGCATTCCAACTTTTTAGGAATTGGGCATGTATATCGGCATAAATGCCTTGAACCAGTTGTCAAGCACGGTGGTGGAAGAAAGGTGTTGTGCTAACAGAGGACATGGACATCTTACAGTTATTTACTTCTCTGTCTACCAAATTATACTCAAGTCACATTTGAGGCCATCTGTCTGACAGCTAAAGCTTGGCAGAAACGGGGTCATGCACCGGGGCAGTGACTCCAAACACAGCAGCAAATCTACAACAGAATGGCTGAAAAAGAGAATAGAAAAGTTGTTAAAATACGGCCCAGTCAAAATCCAAACAATGAAAGGTTGCATTATGGCCTCAAGAAAGCTGTGCATAAACAAATGTTTCCAGCTAAAGAGGCACTGTAAAGAAGAGTGGGCCAAAAATCCTCCACAATCATGTGATCATAGAAAATACTTCAAGTTGTTCCAGCTAGAGAGGACGTTATTGACTCACGGGGTATATCTAGTTTTTCATATGATAAGTATATAATTATAAATAAATCAGTAAATCGTCTCGCACAGCTTGGTTTCCTCTAACAACGATCTAACTTAATTCATGTGGTATAGATTAGGCGTCTGGACTGTGCAAAAGGTGAAGCTTCTTTCACTGTGGCCACAGTCTAGACTCAGCCTCACCTCACCCCGGCAACACATTTAAATTGTCTCTCCTCAGGAATGAGATCGAAAATTAATGATTTCTACCACAAGCGTTTGATATCATCTGTCTAGACTTGTCTTTGTCAAACACTGATCTGCTACATGCAGGAAGGCTGCAGTGTCTGCATCCAAACATACTGATGGCGCAGATATCTGCATCATGGTGATACACTTAAACATTTGATAGACTGGTACTATGTGAAGTGTTCAAGTAATATTGGGCATGATGTTTGTTGTAACTGACTATATCAAATGTGTCTTGAGGAAAGTACATGTCAGTGAATTAAAAAAAACTCAAACAATAGTCATTTCCTCAAAGAAATCGTCACTCACTTGCTCCTCTGAAATTGAAGATGTTTTCTCCCTCAGGTGAGTTTGGTGAGCCTGTCTTCAGGACGATGTCAGACGGGGACATGCAGGACACTGGCGAGGTGTCTGGAGATGGGGGGACATTCAAGTAACGCCTGGTCACCAGGCCTCCATTCGCACTCATCTTTGTGGCAATAATGATGATGTCACGACCCCTGGCCTGGCAGGCATCCACTAATACCTGAGATAGATGAGTGCTGGTGAGGTATTAATAGGATTTGACCAGTCTGGCAGAGGCTTTGAAGAAGCCTCAAACTGATGTAGTCAGAGAAATGACCAGCAGTGCTGAACTCTGACTGTTTTCATGATGAGGTTTTAGAGAGATTTTATGTTTTTTTTCTCACATTTCAGAGGGAAATGTGCATTTTAATGCACACATTTATGTTACAACTCCAGATATCATCCTCATTATAAGAAGTTAAAGTTCCTATCCATTAGGCTTCTTTCCTTACGTCCTGACTAACCTGAACTGTGGGCTGGTGCTGTGCATTAATGGCGTAGACCAAAGCTGAGGCTCCAGAGTAGTCCTCCATGGTCGGATCGGCTCCTGCAGCCAGGAGGATGGATGCCACCTGAAGCCCTGCTCGCTCCATGCAGGCGTACATCAGAGCAGTGCGGCCAGCTCGATCTTGAATATTAGGATCTGCCTGATCATCAGGAAAGACATTGATAGATGTGGACAAAAAGTTACATTTCTAAATGGGCAATAATCCAAGTGTGAAGAAGGAGTCAGTGAGAGGTTCCGATGTGAGATTAAACATCTGAACTTCAGCACAAATATGTGTATTCCACTTCATGGTCTCTTATAAAAACTCTTCTGGATAGGTTGTGTTTGTGTTGCGGCCCTTGAGAGAGGCTACTCTATGATTATGTTTGTTTCATAATGCACTTATGCTTCAGAGTGCGCTGTGTTTTGTGTCAGAGAGCCAAAATATTCAACAAGCTATTGGTAAGTGGATTGGGGACTTATATCAGGACCTTGTTTATTATGCATTAAAAAAACATCCCTCTCTTATAGCTGGTATAGATTTTTTTTATGCATTACAAAATGCACCTAAATCAATAAACTATTGAACTTGCATTCAGTGCAGAGCAGGTTATATTTAAGTGCAGTCATTCTCAGTTGAACTAGTATTTGCAACAATCTGACCTTGTTCTGCAGCAGGTATGTGAGGAGTTTCACAGTCTCAGCTCCAGCAGATTCGCCTCTTAGGTCTTTGCAGGCAGCCAGGAGAGCCGTCTCTCCTCTGGGGTTGCAACCGTTCACCTCAGCCCCACCTTCCAGCAGCAAGCGGACAAGACGGAGCTTACCAGATGAGGCTGCGCTGATGAGCGGAGTCCAGTCTGACAGGGGGTCCCCCATCTCTTAGGTGATAAAGTCATAATGTAGTTTCACTTACATTCATAATTTCATTAGAAAGATGCCTTTACTGCCTGCTGGAAGTCTTTAAACTGCAACCTTTCTGCCACTGATATTCTCCTGGCAGCTTCTGGCTATTTTAAGTTTCATCTCCAGTATCAAAGAAAATACATTATATAAAAGATGAGATGCTCAGGTCAAAAGTCGGTTTGAAATATTCTTACTGATGGCTAATGGTGTTTTAGATGGTTAAAAATGGATGTGTGTATCACATGTAGCATCAGTGTAACAATAGTCCACATCTACATCACACGTTAAACGTCACTCACCTTGATGTTCCCTTTTCAGTGATTATTGATCTAAATCCTCCTGTACAAAACATGGAAAACAATCAGCATGAGTTCATTCAGACCTGTTGCAAAGAGAACATTTTTTATTTACCTCAGCTCTTTAAAATATCTGCCTCAGTTTTTGGATGACGCATCCATGTGTGGTTGTCCTGCAGCAGGCCGAAGAGCACGGAGGGAGAGTCTCAATCTGTAACTACCCTATCTTGATCTGTCCTCTCCTTACCTGCTGGCTTGAGGGAAAGTTTGGCTCAGGGCGTGTGTTCAAAGTCATAAATGATTTTTAGTCCAAAATGTCACCTGTTGCAAACACAGCACTACAAAGAGCCAGAGGTCCTTTGATATGAGTCAGCTTTGAACAGCTCTCATCTGCCTTGTGACCACCATCTGTGTTCAAACACAGGCAGGGAGAGATGGATGAAACACACGATGCACCAACACACATAACTCATTGTAGCTCATTTAGGCTTGAAAATTTGTGCTGCGCTTGTTCTGTCCTTTGTGTTTTTCTGGTTTTATTTCCTTTGTTCCCAGCAAAACACTAAATGGTTTTTCTATTTGACTCGAATGGAGAAGGGGAGGCAGATAGACTAAGAGTCTCTATTTGAGACCCAAAAAAGTATTCTAGCAAACTCCAAACACCCAATGTGACGCTCAACAGCAATTAATTTGAGCTAACAAAATCAGCTGTTAGCATGGTCACAAGTCAGTCATTTCATGCAGTTTTTTAATTAATCACATGGCAATCGTGAGTGAAGACTTCAGTGTTCCAAAAAGGTTGGAACATTAGATAAAAGTCCCCCCCATCAGAGCACTTCAAGCAAAATTCACAAAATGATTCACAGTGTCTTACCAGTATTAAGTGGCAGGTCTATAAAAAGCTGAATGAGACGTGTATTCATGATTAATCACCTTCAAAAAAGAGGCACAAAATTTAAGAGCCGTATTAGATTCCCTCTAGGAGCCAAAAACAGGAAAGTCAAATGAATTTGTGCAGAACACCTGCAATGAGAAAGGTTTCATTAGTTGACAGTTTAAATTAACCATATCTTTTCAAAAATAAAGCATTACAGATTGAAATCTGGCTCAGCAAAGATATCATCTTGTAGTTAAACTCCAATTAACAGGTACGGGTAAAAGCTATTGTATTCGATAAGGGCATATATTTTGTATGCTACCAATATAAACACTACACATTAGGATAGCAAAGAGCCATTGTTCTCAGTTATTATGTGTGTGTCTTATTAATCATCAGTCTTGTTTGAGCTATGCAATCTATAACAACATGAACATGAAAATGAGCCCGCATTGGCATTTGTCAATCTTACATGATAAAAATGTAATAATGCAAGGAAAGATACAATATAGGGAGTAGATTTGATTTATTAATAGAGGACCTGTCGACAAAAAAGTTCAAGTTCATCACATCACACATAAACAAGTAATTAAAAAGGTTTTCAAAAAAGAGAAAGAGGAAAGAATGGTCAAATAATAGATGAAACGAGAGAATAAAAATGAAGGGGCTTTGTACAACAGTGTAGTGTCATCAAATTTGAAGCTAAATTAAAAACAAACTCTAGGCATGTAGCTCAGATAAATAATGCTACATGCCTATCATTGCAAGAGGTACTGTTTATCAAATGTAGGCTACTTGATTGATCATCAGCACGTGTGAGCACCTCTGATGAGGAAGGATGTAAGAAATTATTTTAGAGATGCCATTTTTGCTGCCTAGACTGTTTCCTAACAATTTGACTCCATCGTTCTACAGTGAGAAAAATAATTAGTGGGTGGCAACCACTGAAGAGAGTTGGCAGTCTTCCTAGGAGTGGACATCACAGCAAGTTCACCCAAAGGTCAGACCATGCATTGCTCAGAAAAAATACCCAAGAGCAACATTTCATACACTACATGCCTCAGTAAGCATGTTAAATGTCAACGTTCATAACAGTACAATTAGAAAAAGACGTTACAAATGTGAATTATTCGGAAGGTTTGCCAGAAGAAAGAATTTTTTTCTCTTAAAAGAACTTAGCCGCATGGCTTCTGTGTGCTGACTCTGACTTGTGGAATAAAATAAAAAAAGCTGGGAAAAAAGCTAAATTAAACAAAAATGAGCATGCGCACACATATTCACAAAATTATTAAAAACAGTAAGTTAGAAACAATAGAGAGGTTGACATCCTGGATTGTTAAGTCATATTATTTTAACAATGATAGATATGAAAATCAAGATCAACTTTTAATGTTTAATGTCAACCTTTAACACTGGAAAGAATATTTCTTGGGCACTGCAATCTGGTTCAACAAGTTTCATCACTTCCATCTGACAGCCTTCACTCAGTCGCCATGATATGGATAAAAACCGGACCTGCCCCATTAACACAAAGGTGTGATTCCCCCATTTCCCTTGCAAAAGAGACAGTAGCATTATGAGAGAGGAAACAGAAAAGTAGAAGTGGTTACGTAAGCTTACGTCATGGTTTATTCACGGCTCTTGGCCAATGAAACATCCTCTGAGTTCATGCGTGATGACGTAATGCGATCTACTCCAGAATAGCGCGCGGCGGAGGGGTAACAACACGGAGCCTTGGAGCTCTTTCTCTGGACCGTCTGGCCAATGTTTGTTTATTTATACTGTATTTGTTTGGTTCGGAATAAGCCTGACGGGGGGACATTTGCGGCGCAATGTCGGCGCTGAAGGAGAACCAGTGTTACGGACTGTCCAGCGGTAAACTGAGCCCCGGCGGTAACGTCACCGTTTTTCATGTAAAACTCACTGACAGCGCGGCAAGAGCCATTGGTGCCTTTCAAAACGGCAAGGTGGGTCGTTTTGCTCTTTTTCCTCTTCAGGTAATCACTCAATATATGTAGTAATAGTTCAGTTTGTTTTTACACTTTTTCAAACGGGGTTTCACCTAAAAAAATGAAGCGATAAGGCAACAGTGGCGGGTTTGTGCTTTGTATTTCGGCCGAAGTTCACCAGTACCTTCCCCGCATGTTGTTTTTTCTATAAGCCCCCTTGTTGCTATGAAATGGATATACATGTTGCATAATACAACGCGGAAACATTCATCTGTGGCATGAAGCCTGTAACAAGCTGCTGGGCAAGTTCTTACAAGCTGCTGGCTAGTATTAGAAATAATAATCAGTGTCGAGGACAGAAGAAAGGAAGGGAGGAAAGGCTATGTGTGTAGGGTGTGAAGGCTAGTAGTAGGAGGGTATGTTTGGATAGCATTTGAGAATTTGGTTTCTTATCTTTTTTTTTCTTTTTTCTTTTTTTTTATTGAATAGTGACAGAGTTGGAGCCAGTCTTTTCATACAGAACAGCTGGTAAAATACCAATTGGAAGCCCATTCAAATGGGCAGACTCAAATTTAAACATTTGACCCACTTAATCATAAATGAATCAGACTTGCAGGAAGTCTAACTAGAGAACAGTCATGCACACTTCCTTGATTCTGTAATTCCTTGTAATGCAGATGAGAAACTCCTCAGTGAAGAAACTGCAGCCACACATTTTCTTTTCTTTTTTTGATGATGAAAGGTGAAAACCACATTTGCCCCAGTCATGTTTGTTACCAGTGTAAATCTGCTGCGATGACAAAGAGGATGGGAAAACACCTGTTACAGAGAGTCAAACATGCACTAAGTTTTGTTTCTGTTTATTTAGTTTGTGTTGCTACTCAGAACATGGTCTGTTCATGGATACAGAAAAGAAAAAAAAAAACTCAATATGTGTGTGTGGGGGGGCAGACTTTGCTGTCTGTCACATCACTGTGCACTCATCAACAGGTGGACTTACAAATCCTCTCCATGAAAAGGTCACTTCCAGTCTAGTCATCACATACTTTCCACGCGTGCTCCAAACGCGTCGTGTTTGCATTTTCCTGCAGGCTAATTCACCCCCTGTGTTAGCTATCAGCCTTTTATTTTACTACGTTTCAAAGTGCTCTTATGTGACAAGCTGCTGTATTTGAACAGCGCAATGACCTTAGCCAGAGCTGTCTTAAAGATCAAAGTGAATTTATTCAAAGAGCATGTGATGCATAAGCTTCAGGAAAGGCCAGTTACAGTTGTCACCATGGAGCTGGACTGAGGAAGGATGGGGAGTTGCTCAGTTCATTAAGAAAAATAGAAATCTTGATGTGGTTAAAAGATAAGCACTTAAACAAGATAACACACTGGTATAATAATCTGAATTTTAGAGTTTATAATCACAGTCAAAGTACCAATCTGATTTTCAGCAATCCAGTCAGTACTGTCTAATCCAAACCGCCCCAAAGTCTTGTTCTTATTTGGTTCTAACATGCTTCCTTGACAGCTCTCAGTGTGCGTCCCTACCTGGTGGTTTGTGCACACATCAAAAGTGACCCATTTGCTATCCGATCTCAGTTACCCGCTCTGTATGCAAATTAAACTCCGTAACCTACATTACAGTCAGCTGTCAGTTGAGCATCACAAACAGGACATCAGCAGGTCTGCTGATATGACATCAACACATTTCAGATTCACCTACGTTGCATTTATGGTTGAATTATTTACAAACAGTTCAGTAAGTAACATAAGAGACATGTTAGGAGAGAAGAAAAATTCAATAGATGGTTGTAAACTTGCAGAACTCAGTTATGTTAAACTATCCAACCAACACAAGACTTTACAATAATCTTGTAAAACGAGTTAGTCTAACTCACTGATAGGAAATTGAAACTCTTAAAAGCTAGACTAACACATGAACACACCTAGGTTGGAGATTAAATCACTGCGTGTATATTTTCAGATAAACTAATCCGGCCTGGTGCTTAATTATCAGCATCTCTGCTGATAAAGACACACATACTGAAACTTTAACCCCTTAAATTCTGATGACTTGCTGTTGGACCATCAGCTGTTTTCTACATAACTCCACTGTGCTATCATGTGTTGTGTATTAGGTGCACATGCAGCATACCGTTGATAGAGATTCTGTTTTGATTGGTGAAAGCTTTTTACCATACAGAGACCACATCGAATGCAATCAATGCCAACAATAATGAAAAATGAGACAATTTGGGCAACTCTTCTACACACCTGATAATCTATTGATTGATATTTTCCTAGCAAGAATAGCCCTTTTCATTTAAAAAGTCCCCTGACAATACAGTTGTGAAACTTTAATCCCACAATACATTGTTTTTCCAAGATATTCCCATAGATTGTTGTTTTAACTTTTCACATTTTATTTTCTACTTTTTAGAAAATTTATTTTTCTGCAAACCAGAAGCGCGAGAAAACATTTTAGTGGTAACTCTGCTGCATGTGTCGAGTCAGGTCAGGTACCAAAATGTGTCCCGATGCGTTTTCTCCAGACTGTAAAACAAACATGGATAAATGTGGCCTGAGCGATCTGATCTAAATGTGTCCTCAATCAGTGCCCTGTGCCTTATCACCTGCATTCAGCGCTGTCCACTGTCCCAGGATGCATGCTAGCCCCATGTCTGAACAGTCCCGTACTCATACAAGACAGGCTATCAAGCCAATAATGCTCTGTAAATAATATGGCCTTCAGCATTCACGTGATGCTTTTTTTTTTTCTTCCTCAAATATCCTCCTGTTCTTATATTCTCACACACATATTGAACTGATTCGGGTAGCAACAAACCTCTTCATGCACCCCCTTTTTTTTTTCTTACTTCAGGGCTGGTCCTCCCATCCTACCATCTGTTTTGATGAAAATCAAGGGGTAAGTAGAACTTGCCTTACTGCTAAAATACAGTCATTTGTTCACTTTATTCATAGATTTTGTACTTTTTAAAAGATGTAAAGTCTCTGTCTGAATGTATCTTTGTTTTTTTTCTTTCTTTCTCATATTACAGAGAATCACCATCCCCTGCTCTGAGAATAGAGGTGAAGTGAGGATTTTCACCTTTGGCGTGACTAATGTTGCCCGTGACAATCCACATGGAAGCTTTGACTGCGTCAAGCAGCTCAGCACGGGGTAAAACATCACACAATATCATAAAACACATTTCCTAATAGTTTAGGTTTTTCATATCAAAGATGCCTCTAGTGTGAAAAATTAAAGTAAAAAGAAATACGAAATAAACAATAACAGAGAAAAATGCTTATAAGGACCTTATGGAGGCTGTTTCCGGTAATTTTATTATGTGATGCATATAGGATTTATATTAAATTAACTGGCTGTCTGTGTGAGTTGTATAATCTTAAAATTCCTCCAGCTGACTGTGAGAATCACTCTGCGGATGATATCTTTCTGGATTTAATTGTCAGATGATGCAGAAGGTTTGTAACTGCACAGGCTGTGGAAAGCTAAGAAGAGACTGCGATAAATGTCAAGAGATGGGAAAAGTTTAGGAATATTTCTGAAAATCTTCCAACACGGATGCACAGCAGCAGCTTTTTAAAAACTGTAGTTGCACTAGAGAGTAAAATAGTACATCTGATGCATGCAAACAAGTAGACCGCTTTTCATTAGGAATATGTTAAGAAGGAGTCCTGAAGGATTTTTTGATAGATCTCTGTCTGTATTTGCTGTCCTCCCTCCTCCTCTCAGTGCTGCTGAGGAGCTGTCATGTCTCGGGGTGATTCAGAAGAAGATGACAGTCAACGCTACAGATGACTCGTACGATAAGGCTCGTCAGAGCATGGCCCAAGCAGAGGAAGAGACACGCAGTCGAGGGGCCATTGTCATCAAAAATGGAGGGCGCTTCCAGGGTAAGAAGTATAGAAAACACTCACATGTGCAGTTATACAACAAATAACTCCAGCTAAGGGAAAATCCTGGCCTGAAGACAATTTTGTACTCTGCTGATAATATCCAGAAAACACAGTCAGCCATGTTGCATTGGTTGCCTTGACAACATGTGTAGTAACCAGTGACATTATAAAGGTCTGCTTTGTTCTCCCCTGCAGGTTTTTTTTATGCTCCTAGCTTTTGGTAAACTTTCTTTACAGCACACAGGCATGCACACAGACACACACTATCTGCTATTGTATAACTTATAACCTGAGCTTCCACTGTGTTTTGCAAAGACTCACCAACTGTACATGCACATTACACCAGAGTTGTTTTTCTTTTTGTCACCACTGCTTTTGCATACTCAACCACCAAACTACTTTCCTCTTTATGGATAATTTAGTCACCCGGTCAACATATTCATTTCTATGAATGCACATACAGCACACAGACACAAATTCCCCCCCCCCCTTTGTTCAGTGATATGGGTGTGTATGTCTTTGTGTTGTCGGTGCAGCAAAATCCTCCGTCCAAGACAAATTTCTCCCGAGGGAGAATAATAAAGATACTTTGACTTTATCTTGTTACACATGTAAGTTTTGATGAGTCTGTCAGTTGAGAGGAAGTCTTGGAAAGGAAAAAAAAAAACTGCCTCACCGACGACAGGCTTGTGCAACTTTGTGGTTATTTCTTAAATTAGATAGCTGCCTTTGCTCACTGAGCTCTGTGTGCGTGTGTGCCTGCATCTTTCTAACCCGACTGTGGGTTTCTGATGAGGTGAAATGAGGTCTTCCATTTCTGTTGCAAGAGTAAATCCTTTTCTTCTTTGCCTGCTCTTGCCTGAAAAAGCAATGGTTGATATATATTTACAATCTAGCCACTAAGCAGTGAGCAAAAAGAAAACGTAAGAACTGTAGCACAGAGTTAACTTTGATAAAAAACCTCCATTAAATGTTCTGTGAACCTCCTTGAGGAGGTGTTTTTTGGGTAAGAACTGTCTTTGACATGAGATTTTCTGCTTGCAGGTAAGAAAGTAACTGTGCGAGCTCCAGCTCCTGCTCTGGCTAAACTGACCAAACCCAAACACTCATCCCACTCCCTTCTCAGTAACATAAAGAGGGGTATCGGCATGTCAAAGCCAAAGAAAGGTCCTTGTCCATCAAACAAGAAGAGTGTGGGTGTAGTGCAAACAAGACCTGTCAAGGAGAGAGTAATGCACCTGTTGGCTCTGAGGCCATACAGAAGGCCTGAACTGATCCTGAGGCTGCAGAGAGATGGACTGGAGGAAGGAGACAAAGAAATGCTGGACTCTTTACTGGTGGAGGTAAAAAAAAAAAGTCTTATGGAAATTATCTTAAGTGTCATACCATAAGTTGTGTTGAATTTTGACAGCTCATTACTCCCAGCAGTTGTTCCTCCAGTACACAGAGTGTAAGACACAGTTTGGAGATCCAGCTCCATTTGAAAGATCAAGAAACCTTGATGAATGAAAAGAGATGACTCAGGACTTTTGTGTTTGTCTGCAGGTTGGACAGTTCAGCGGTAGAGACAGCACATTTGTTCTGAAGGACGGCCTGTATAAGGAGCTGCAGAAGGACTGGCCAGGCTACACCTCAGGGGATCAGCAGCTTCTTAAACGTATTCTTGTCAGGTAACCGACAAAGTGTACCTACAGCTATTTTCATGTTGTGAATATTTCTATGGCTTGTCAAAAGTTAGTTGGTGAACTGTCTTGTCTTATTAACTTATCACTGTACAGATGTACACCAAGTATCATATGCAACTCCTTGTGGTAAGACAGAAGTGTGAGATAAACCCAATAAAACATAACAAACATTAGACATTAATAAGTAATTAAAGGCGACAAGGAAAAAAATTGGCGATAGCAAAAATGAATGTTTTTGGCTCTTCTCAGGCAAATAGCTCTGAATATGATTTTATGACTCCCTCTAACAAGTCTGTTCCCTAAAAAGCATCAAAGACTGTGATGAAACTGGCTCTCACAATTATTGCCTTTTGTAAAGGAGAAAGTTCAATTGTTACCACCCTCATAAATTAGCATGACTTCATATTATAGACCACATCCCATATTCCTACATTTTACATGTCAACATCAGTGGCTGTGAGTAGACTGTAAATCACTGCTTCAGCCAAATGGCTGCAAAGAGTGAGGCAGAAGGTGAACAGGAGGTATCTCCATGTGCAATTCCCACCTTGCCAAATTGTATAAGACTTCACTGCAACACGTAACCAGGATTACTCAAACATATCTGTTAAAAAAACTATGATAGCACTATTAGCAGGAAACAGGAAAATAGGTGCAGATATGGGAGATTCTGAATCTATTCACAAAAATCATTCACAATTACAAAATCTATTTTCTAGATGCGAACTGATTATGGTAATGTTGACAGAAAGCAAAAGGAGGAACTTGGAAAAGTGGAAGTGAAGTGGCCGGACTGTTTACAGTATGTGCACATGACAGCTGAGTGAGAAAATATATATTCTTGAAATATTTTGGAGACCTTGCAAACATGATAAAACCACATTAAATATTTCCAGCTGTGCAAGGATGAAAAATACTTTGTTCTAGTTGCTGCCAACCAGAGGTGATTCCAAAGCTTCCTCCAAACCTGGAAAAAGAGAAGCAAATTAGAAACACTGTCGCAACTTTTATTAAGGATTTACATTCATATGTAGTCTTAGAATCACTGCCATGTTGCACACTTACAACGTCCCATCTCTCTGATATTTTTTTAACAGTGATCTCCCACATTTTACAATGAGATCACAAGTCATCGAATTATTAAAAAAAGAAAACCAAACAAAACCGATAGTATAGCTCTAACATAAGTGGATGATGTTGACGCAGATGCTTAATTACACTATAACTACTTTTTTTTTTTATCTCGGATGATAAACAGATAGCCTATCATCGCTCATTGCACATAACAGGAGGCTGGTGGTCAGAAGTTTATTTTCTGTCAGTGATTTCAGGACATGCGCACATCTATTATGATTTACTACAAGTATGCTGCTTCAGGCAAATTTTTCCTTTTTTTTTTTTTTTTTTATACTGGAAAATGTGTTGGCAAATGAAACTGTCAAGTTTACAGGTCACATAACTTTATATAAGTATTGGAAGTATATTGATTATGGGTCAGTACAAATATTTTGCTTTGAAGGCGCCAAATAGTCACATATTACGGTTTGAAATAAGAAAAGCAAATCCTGTAGAAGAAAAAAAGAAGACGCATTGATAATTGTTTGACAGCTGCATCAC
>JBBBVU010000021.1:16283828-16297768 GCA_037177055.1 Atherinosoma microstoma | reverse complement strand
TGTGACAGCTCCCATCTGAGCTTCCCAATGGCCCAGCTCTGAAGTCATTTAAGAAACTCCCCAAACACTGGAAAAAAAGGGCATGGCTATTCACCGCCAGATGTCAAAAATCAATACCATTGGCAGATAGGACCTGCCTCCAAAACGTCTCTGGCTCCAACAGACTCCAGTGAAAAAAACAACAACAAACAAACATTTTATTCTCTAATAAAATGCTAAATGCTAAAAGTTAAGCTATTAAAAATGATGTAAAACTGTGATACAAACTGAATACAACTTAAAAAGCTGTCATGCTTTTATGCCGTTGGATGCTCTAATATCTATATTGAAATATCTAAGAATGAATTAATAAAAAGATGACATCCTCTCTCATGAACCATTTCTTAGTTTTGTCTATTCTGGGTTGCTGTAGTAGAGTGATGGTGCAACATGGCAGACTGAACGAAGAAGCGCTATAAGATCTGGAGACAGAAAAAGCTGCTTAAGTATTAAAAAAATCAGCAATTCTTATTGTCCCCTCATAATCCAACCATAGTTAGGAATGTTATATTCCAATTCTCCCAATGAATCCTTGAAAATGTTACACACAGGAAGAAAACAACTTTTAGTATTAGCAAAAATGGATTTTCTGATGAGCAAAGCCTCAGCTTCTTTGTTCTTGACTTCTACTGCAGCAGCAGATTTTCCTCCTGGTTTGATTTCAGCACATAATATCTAAAAGACCACCACTTTTCTAAGCAGCCAGCATTTTAGGAGTCATCATGTTGTGTTACAAAAAGCTTTAATAGAGCTGAAATATTCCAATCTTTCTTTGAGACCATTAGAAAAATCATTAATTGACTTGCTGGAAGCCAATCTGTGCCCAAAGGATGTTTTTTATAAGGATAAAATTGGCTCTAAGAAAAAGACCCTGATTATAAATAAGATTCTTCTAATGCAGAGGACCAATTTAACATTCTCCCAAGAAAACTTCATTAAAGGAACAAAAGCAGGTTTTTATGGTTTCGTGATATTCATTGGATTATACCTGATGATATTGTGAAATGTGATAATGCACTGAAATGTTTTTCCATTTGGTCTCAAAGGAGTGTTACACCCTCTTTCATTTTATTAGCTCTTAATTAGTTTTCCGTCTGGCCCTCTCCCAAGTATTGCTTCGAACAGTGTCTTAATTCAGATTTCAACTTCGAAAACAAATATATGTTTCAAATTAATTGAGTTCTAATTTGCTTTTCCATTCATCTATTAAGATACGTGCACTCAGACAGATTGGTTAATGGAGAAAACACCGACACACAAACGCTCTCTAGATCTCATTAACACACACACTTTGCAATGTTTCCTCTATCTCCCTGGTGGTGCTATCAGACGGGTGAATCTGTGTGTTCCCTGCAGCGCTACATGAGCTCTATCTCTTGGTCTGCATTGACTGGACTGAAACATGCAATACACACCGATTCCCTTACACTGGCTCTGTTAGACAGTTAGCCGTGGTCAGACGGAAAATCTATATAAAAAAGTGAGAGACTGGGGCTGGACAAAAAGAAGGGAGAGAACACCCTTAAACAAACTGTAGCCCATTAGCTTCGCTTGCAGCAACCAGCATGGAATCCACACAGACAAGCTCAGAGGAATGGTGATTATCATTGCTCCTCTCCTTTTGAAGGTCTGGGATGACCTTCTTTGTCCATACCCCAGTGTGCTGAAGCTGCTGCTGCTGGTTGAACTAGCCAGAGGGCATGCTGGGTCCACTGAGGTTCTGTGATGGATGGGCTGCGCTTATTTATGAAGTTTAGAAAAAGAAATGCTGCTGTGTGGTGTGTTAGATTTACTCTGTGATCCTATATGTATGAGCGCGTGTGTGTGTATAAGACGAAGTAACAAGTAAAGTGGTGGACCCGTGATTTTGAAGTATGCTTCAACCTTAACCTTGCTTTTGGGCAGAATAAGGCCAAGCCCTCTGTGTGTGTGTGTGTGTGTGTGTGTGTGTGTGTGCATTTGAGGGAGCATAGCTGACAGGGTTTTAAAGGCCAGAGGGTAGTCTAACCTTGGGAGAGAATAGGTTGGACACCAGCCAGCCTCATCTTCACCTTAATCCCTGAGCCTCATAAATCCTTCGCCATGCCCTATAGAGACGGTGGCATATTTCACTTTATGACCTGATCATATTTCTGATAAGTTTTTACCATTATAGCCCAAAAGAGCTCACTGAGTATGATGCTTGTTCAGAGCTGGGTAGTAAGCAGCACTGCCTTCCTGCACCTATTGATGGCACCATTGTGCTTTTGTATCCTGAACTGCTATCTCCAGTCATCAATAGTCAGATAGAGGCAGTAATAACCATCAAACAAAAGTGCAGCCCCCTCATACCAGATTCTTTCATCCCCAGCTTCCCGCCTCCACCCAACCCTGGAGCTCTGATGAATGTGCTTTCCTATGAAACTACTTATGAAACACTTAACAGTAATAATGTTGTTTCTCTTTCACTGTTTCTCATAGCTTCTATTTAGTCTATGAAGCTGAAGCTGAACATAAATGACAAAACCTCTCGTTGGTCACAAAATGTCCTGTAAATAATTCAAATGGTGAAAACATACAAAGCAATGGACACATCCATAATCTGATGGCAGCTGTAAGTGCCAACATTACAATATAAACACTTGCATCATTGAATGATTAAATATGAAGAGTAAAACAAATGAAGAAAAAATGGATAAAAAAGAAAATGCATGAACACAAGGTTACAGCTAAAGGGCAAAATACAGAATTTAAAGTGTGATTTGTCCTATTTTTTTCTTTGATCTTTCAAATGGGTCAGATTCATGCATGAATTTTGAGAATCTGTTATCTATTTAGGCTTTATTTGCATTAATCAGAATGCGTAACATAAAAAATGTATAACTTTCTTTGTGAAAATTAAGGCAAAGTTTGCTTTTCTTCACCAGTAAATAGAGTATCTGCCTCCATCACAGCCAGCTGGTATTTTGATCGCAACTTCACCAAATGAGCTGATCTTATTATTCAAAATTATGCTGCATCAGTGAGTATCAGAAGAATGTTTTGTCTGGTGCAATTATATAGATCTGCCCTGGCAATGAGCATGTTTGCATTATTAATATCTCCATATTAGAGTGTTATGTCAGGGTAACCAGCAAAGTTCTGCTGCACAGAAGAAATCAGATCTGACAAATATCTTGTTTGTCACTGAGGCAAGTTCTCAACACCGACTAATAAAAGATAGAGGCCGAGCCGCGGAGGCACGTTTTCCAAACAGGCAATTTTCCTTTTGCCTTAACCCTTACCCTGACCCTAACTCTAACCTCCACCCTGTCCAGTACCACGGACAAAGAGCACATATTTCATGTGTTCAATCATTGTTGCTGACATTATGGCCATTGCTGGTGCTGTCAGGCATGACTATATACTGTCTAACCCTCAGGTCCCTGCAAACATAACGACAGCAGACTCTCAGCCTCCCACAGCTATGGCTCGCTGGGAAATAGAAGTACAGCCACCCTGTGATCATTCCAGGAGCCATCCTGCCTAACAGCTCTGGGCTTTATGACTCTGCTGCTTCTGGTGATTCACACTCTGTCATATAGTGCAAGCACAGCTACACAGACAGACAGATTAATGGGTGCACAAACACACCCACATATACACTAATGCACAGCACACATGCACATGCTCATATACCAGAAATGCTTGTATACAGGTAAACTGAAAAACAAGGCACATTCCTGCAAGCATAGGGAATTATATGCCTGTAAAACGCAAGTACACATATGTAACAGACATGAAAAACATGCTGTTATAGAACACACACATGATTGTATGGCCTTACTTGATGGAATTTAAAGGAAGTTGCCAGCTTATTATAACTTGGGTCTTGTTTTTGGTTGTTTTTACCATCATCATCATCATCATCATCATCATCATCATCATCATCATCATCATTGGAAATTAAAACTAGAACTTCTTTATACAAATTGTAAAACTAATCTTCAATTATCATTTACAGGTTCACCCTTATGGTGTTATTGTGCTTTATTCCTGAGTGAACAGAGGGACATTCTTAGCGCAGACACATGATTTTTGCAACCACATCAGTAACATTTTTCACCAGAATGTTTTTTACGCAAAGAATAACTTGATCTGAGCAAACAAAAATGTATCCAAACATTTCTGTGTTTGCTGTTATCTGTGTAGATGTATGAGGATAAAACTTTCCCTCAGCTTAATTCATCCTCTCCCTCATGTTCTCTCCTCTGCGCGCAGCCACACACCTGTACAACCTTGTGTGTTAGTGTCTGTGTTCTTTCGGTTAGTACTATATTTTATTTCCATATAGGCCTAATTACATAACACATAAATGTGTTTATAGCATTGGAAGCACTGTCACATTTATACCGTGTTGACTGACATAGATTTGATAATCTTTGTTTTGATTTCACTAGGCTAGCTAGGCTAGGAGTTGGGCGACTCTCCTATTCGGTGTTTGTCCTGCTACTGCTAGCCTAACTAAATCAAACAAAGACAGTTTGAAGTTTGAAACTAACTCTTCTTGATTTAGAAACCATCTTTTCCAGGGTTATCATGATGCATTAAAGGGCCACTATATAACTTTTCGACCTTAAAACTCCGCTTTCCGGACTCGTTTGATGACACAGTGACATCTATTATGTACATTTCTAGGGCCAGCACCGCCTAGCGGCTGAGAAACCACAGTAGAGAACTTTTACATCCGGGATGCCACTTGCTAAGTTTCGCTTTGCGCATACGTTACACGCTTGCCAACTAATGTAAACAAACCGGTCGTTTTGAACGCACGTCGGCGGATTCAGCCAAGAAATGTTTGAAGACATTATCGGAGGAAGAGAGGAAACTAAGGAGAGCTAAAGAAGAGCATTAGATAAGACAAGAGTCGAGAAAAGACTTATTTTTACTGTCTGGAAAGAGCTCACACTACAGGTAGGATCCAAGATTGATGCCGAATTAGCCGTCGATAGAGGGCTGAGAAAGTAGCATAAGTTATATGGTGGGCCTTTACAGCAGGCAATCAGGATCATTTTGTCCAAGCCTGTGACTGGCTGGAATTGTGCAGAGTCAAGCAATCGTGTTGACAAACCTGATCAGGTGGTTCACTGAGAGCATGTGGACAGGTGTGTAGCAGCGTGCAGAGGAGATAAGAATGAGGGAGAAGATAAATAAAAGTGAGGGAAAGTTTTATCCTCAAACATCTACACAGATAAAAGCAAACACAGAATTCATTTTTGTTTGTTCAGATTAGGTTATTCTTTGCTCAAAAATATATTTTTAACTTGGCTTTACAAACAGTACCCCAACAAAAACATATATATTATACACAAACATAGCAAAATGCATATTTCCCACAATGACAGTGTTTGCAATGGGGAAAAAGAAAGTGGAATATGATGACATCTATGGTAATAGATTAAAAACCAACAGTGAATGGGACAAAAAGCAATCTTTGTCTATTGGTGTTACCTTCTGCCTTGATGGAAGCAACAGGGTCTCAACATGACAGGGATGTGAAGAGTCCACCAGCAGTCTGTGCCTTGAAGATAATCTTCATGTGCTGAAGGTTATTAAGTGGAGCACCAGCAATCTTGTGGAGAAGCAATTTTACCTCACTCAGTGCTTTGTTGGTTAGGTTTATTTGTTTGTTTGGTTTTTTTTGTTAACGTTTTTTTTTAGATTATTTCTGTTTTCATCCTAATTCTTTGGACCCTTTCCTTTCAGCAATACAAAGTTTATTGGAGATATTTCAAGGCTCTCTGTGAGCTTTCTGTGTAGGTCCTGTAAAAGAGCACATTCATTAAAATGCATTTATTAGGCCTTATAATGCAGTTCAGAATCATGTGAGGCCTACAAACAAGTGTTGTAAAGTATAATTAGTGGTGAACACAATCTTTTATAAGTTTAGCATTCTTAATTTATGACAAAGTCTCAACAGTTTTTTTTGCCTTCAAACCTTGTAATTTCTCATGCATTATAAAGGTTGCACTGGGAACTTTGTTTGTACATCAACATGGGTTATGTTACACTTAGTTTAGTTTTCAGTTCTCTTTGTTGGCTACAAATTCAGTGAAGCCTGTTTATCAGGAGTACAAAACTCGCTTCCATGACTGAACTCAGTCCAAAATGTACTGAACATGGAGCCAGGAGTGAATGATCTCACAGGGAGTAAAAGTGGTCCTCTCAAAGAACAAGTGATCGTACACAACTGTCTAAACACCTGTACACGTCACAAACATGCAGGCAGGTCCTTTAATACAAATACATGTGCCAATATGCACACACTTAAAATATAAGGTTCACGCTCAAATGCCCCATCATTAGTCTAGCTCAGTGTTTCAGTAACCTTGGTAACCACACAGCAAATTTAGACCCCCTATTAAAAACAGCCAGGACAGAAACAAAAAAACGATTTGACTAAATCCCTCTTAACCTTTACCAATCCACCTCTCTTCCTCCCTTTCTCCCATTCTCTGCCTCCCTGCTATTCAAATCCACCTGTACCTCATCAAACTGCACATTTTTCTCTCTATTTCCTCTGCTTCGAAAGACCATTATATCCTCACCCCTCGTTCCTTTGCCTCCCTAATCCCTTGGCTTTCCCCCTTTTTCTCCCTCTGCTCACATTTTCTCTAATGCAGTCCCCTTCTACCTCGCGGCTATCTCTGCTCCCTTTTCATCCCCTCCCTTCTCCTTCATCTCTAACCCTCCATATTCAGAGATGGTGAGGATGGACCTTCCCTGTCTATCAACCCCAGCTATGACATTTTATCCCTCTCATCCTCTCCCACATCCCTCTGCATCAACCCCCCCCCACTTCCCTTTTTGGCCATCTCCTCCTGAATACAGATGAGAGCCACTGCATAAATAGCCTTATATTTTCACTGGAGCTCTACTGATTGAAGTCCAGCCATGACCAGTGCATCGCTTATCCCGTACATCCCTTATCTCATCCTCGCGGCTGTAGATGAACAGCATCCTTCACTTTTGTGACTCGCTGCTGATGCCAATGAATGATGCATTGTGATCTGCAACATCAAAGTTATGTTGTTGAATTCATACATCTACATTATCTGGCTGCCCTTGGCGTGTGTCAGTAGAGAGTGCAGCTCAGTGTCTGGGAGCAGGCCGACACCATCCTGCCCCGGCCACTGTCACACTGATGTACGACTGCAAATTACAGCGATAAAAACCTGATGCTACTACTGTTACCAGCCTCTTGAATGCACTTAATGCAGAGTGGGAGGGAAAGAGGTAAGAGAAAGCGAGTGTGTGTGCGATGTGTTGGACACTCGCTTGTGTTTGTTATTTTGAGTTACGAACCGCTCAGTTGTGGTCGTCCCTTTGGGGAGGCCACTACAAGGTAAATTGGACGTATCTACAACTGTCAAAGTGTAGGTACAGTTTGTGTGTGTGTGTGTGTGTGTGCTGGAATAATAGGATGGCTGCTTGAGTGAACTTTCTCTATCGCTGTGCGTTACTACCGACAGTGTCAGAGAACAGCGTTTTGTCAGATGTTACAGCTTTGAGCGATGTGTAATTCTTAGTGTGATGACAGCAAAGACTGAGATGACTTTGAAGAGATGGAGGAAAGGCGAGGGAAGACGGAAGGGGAAGGTAGAGTTATGAAGATATGAAGAGAGAACGGCAAAGATGACAGGGAGAGAGGAGGATGGGGGAAAGTGAAGGGTTTGTGAGACAAGGGAGAGATAACTCTGGATACAGCAAAGTAAGCAAAGGAAAGACAAATGACGTGCTGAGAAAGGATTGGTGCTTATTGGAAAGTTTGAAGAGGATAAGGGGTTTTCTACTTATTTGAACAAGTATTCTTAGAAATTGATGCAAATAAAAACAACTCCTTTTGAATTACATGGTTAATCCAGTAAGTGAGCTTATAAATTCTCAGGCAGTATGTAGTTGAACATGTTTCCCTCTTTACCTTAGTATGGTAGCCCATAGTCAGGTCAATGTTTGGACTGTTTCAGTGGTAGAGAGATGTGGATCTGATTTAACCACAGGTATATAGCCTACCTGCAGACTGGGTGCTCATTTCAAGCATTGAATGTAGCTTTTTTCTCTTTTCAAAACATCTTCCTCGTACTTTGGCATGTTTATTTATTCCGCTGTTTTGGACACTAAGACCAGGATGCAGTAATGGTGTTCCTGAAAAACAGCAGGGTTAGCAAGCAAACATTTTTTGGTAGAATTGAGAGCTGACATAGAAAAACACTCCGAATCATTTAGCAGGCTGCAGCACAGAGGACACTTTCCTGTTGGAAAGATATTTTTCAAAGAAAAAAATGAGCAGAAAACAGACAGGTCACTGTGTGTAAAAGCATCTCTTCTTCCTTTTACTAAACCAAAAAATTAAACTTTTTTTCATAGCTTAAAAATGGTCAAAGCTCTTACTTTTACATGCTAAATAATTAATAATAACATAAGATTTATGAATAATGGTCCCATATAAAGCAGAATGAATAATAAAGATGATGCATTAGGGTCACTACACGGTGATTGACAAGCTGCAACATAATGGGACAAAATAGTTTCCCCAGCTCGCTAAACCAAGATGGTAACAGCAAAATGACTCATTTCAAGGTTTCAGTTCACAAACCAACTGCAGATATCACATTGACTAAGTGAATTTATTTTATTCTGCCTTAATTATTTCTAAAGATGTTAAGAATTTAATCCTCCACGATTGCTGTGCCAATGGACATGAGTTGTATGTGTTTGCATGTGTGTTTATCTTGAGAATTCCAAATTTATATAGCAGAGATGTGGACTCAAGTCTGAGACTCGGACTCGAGCCACATTTCCAGTGACCTGAGACTCAATTGAACTCGTACTCAAAAGACTTGGTGATCCCTGCGCTAAAGTGTGGCCCTCCTCTTTACGTTCCAGAAAAAAAGATGCTATGAACATCATTAGTATTTTAAATTTCTCTGTGGGTCCAGATCAATTTTTGTACACACTAAAAACTCTCGGACAAGTTATGTTAAGAGTATATTTACTAATTTGAATAAATGTCCATGTTTATCTACAGGTTTTCCAAATTCAGTAAAGCAAAGAAATTGTCCAGAGGAGCGGGACAGAGTATTTGTCAGTTAAAGCTTGCAACTTGACTTGGACTTGAGCCTTAGGACTTGTGACTTGACTTGGACTTGCGAACATCTGCTTTATAGTGTATACTGTACTTGTTTCATTTCACCCCTGTCTAAGAGATGGAAAATGATGGGCTGTTATGATGATTTGAGGCAGGATATTATATAAAAGGTTCATTTCAGCTTCTCTTGTGTCAACACACTGTTTGTAAAGTTCTCATTGCTAATAGCTGCACACTCCTCACATCATCTGAAGAAAGCTATGGGTTAGGCTGTTTAATATGCATTTGCCCCATAGACTGTAAATAAAAGACAAAGCGACCATGATGTCGCCTGCTGGTTTGAGGAAAAACATTTTTAAGCCTCTGGTAAGGCATTTTGGATATCAGTGTGATTTTTATGGACATTAAAAATAACCTGTAGTCTGAGGGCAGGTTGGTAGCGCCAACCTAAAGCACTCCCTGCTTTATTGGCCATTGTATAGGGGACCAAAAAATAAAACAAAACAGTGTACATAACCCTCCCTCTATTAAAAAGACTTAAAAGTAAGTGGCTGGCATAAACTAATTAATAAAAACATTAACTGAGTGAGTGAATTGAGTGACTCATTTTCTTGTACAGACCTCTTTTAGCAGCCACAAGAACTTCCCCCTGCTTTCCATCAGAAAGAATGCAGGTTTAAGGCACTTATGGATTGGTTTCACTTTACAGTGTTAGAAGCTTTGTACATATTTTATATACTCTCTACAATTTCCCCTAAAATACTTCCTGTTATTGTTCCTAAAATATAGATGTTTATAAAGTGCTGCATTGTGGCACGAGTATCGTGTATCAAGTTGTGTGTGTGCACAGTTCCTCCTCAAAACTGTCTTGTCCAATCTTTTGATTCCTGCTGGCAGTCTTTTGGGGTCTCATTCAAGCCTCCAAATTCTGTAATTCCCTAAAATAGCAGCCAAGCCCCAAGACAACAGCCTGACAAGGGTCTTTCACTGTGAAAACAAGCATAAACTCAAGTCCAAATTCATGGTGAATAGCCACCAATTACATGCAGACATTTACAGCACAGACCACTTAATGACTTCTTCCCTTGCTAATTTGATATTGGGCCCATTGGTGTTGTAGCTAATTGGCTTATTGTATGTAGTGGTGTTTCATCTGTAGCACGTTAAAGACCGGATGTCTAAGTGTGTGTGTGTATGTGTGTGTGGCTTAGCTCTACAGCAGTGAAGTCACTGCTTCTTAATGGGGTTTCTTTCTTTTTTTAACTTGCTGGATCTATGATGGGTCTGTGAGGCAGACAGGTGCAGAATACCAACAAGAAGAGCAGTTTCCATAGAAATGGCTTCATCAGTCCACTATGCCGCTAGCTCACAAATCAACCTCTATCTCTCTGCAATTTGGCTTTAATGAGCTCAATTGGAACAAAAGTTCAGAAACAATATTACCAAAGCAATTAGGATTATTTGGATAATAATAAGATATGATGAAAGAGTAGGTGCGTCTTGTGTGTATTAGGGATATATTACAGTGGAAAATATGAAGATCCTGCACATGCTGCACTATTTCAATATTTGGGTAATGTCTCTGTTTCATACTAAATCACAGTCATTAATTTGTAGTCATTTATATAAGGCAAAAAAACAATGCTTCAGAAAAAATCGAATAAAGAAAGAAATTTATCAGTTATGGTAATATGCAGTGGGGGAAAATGAGGTATTAAATTATCCTTCAATAAAAGACTGAATTTTAATTTTAGGTTTTAAAAAACCTTTTTTAATTTTGATTGTTGCATTGAGATGCCATATATACAACATTTCCTATCCAGGAGCAAATTTCCACTTTAGACCTGTTGTTTGCTTTAACTAGTTATTCTTACTTTGTTTTTAACCATAGTTTGTATTAAATATACACACTGAAAATGTTGTAATGACCCAACACCTTGCAGGGAGCTGGATTCTCACAAGATTTACAACATCACGATCACATGGAAATCCATCTCCACAGACTCTAAGCCATCTCTCTGGGGCCAAAACACAGACGCTTCCTTTTGCTGGCACCTGCAGGGGGGCTTTAGGTGTGACATCAGTCAGCAATGCAGCTCCTATTCGTGATTTGTTTGGTCTGTAACTATCGACGTTTGCTGTTATCTTGTGATGGCAATAGTGATGCTTTATTCAATTGTCAGCTAATACTTTTCTGAAACAGTTTTACAGATTATATAAAACTTTATAAATATTTTTTGTTGATTTCAAGTGCTTTTAAATAAAAAAAAAATGAAATAGGCATGCATATATAAACATTCATTCAATCATAAGCCCTTAACCCTATAAAGCCAAACGTATTATATTTGATACATCCAGTTTCGGTGACATTTTGCATCACTTTATGATAAAAACATTGCTCAAAACCCTGCAGTATACAATATGACTTGTCTCCTGCCCCCTAATGGACACCAGGAAGCAGAAGACTATACTACAGTCATTTTGACTACCCAAAAAAAAAAATGTGTTAATATTTTTCCAGGTTTGGTTAAAGGACCAAATAAAGACTTCAGATTAATAAGAATTGACTTTTCTCCCCAGTTTTTCTTGGGTTGGGCTTTAAAGGGTTAAAGAACAAAAAAGCTGCACATGAAGGGAAAACAAATTGAAACATAAATGCATAAAGACACTATACTGTACACCTGGGGTATGTTGCTATTCCCAAAGAATATATTTTTATATTGTTGGTCATGAGTGAGGCTGCTCATGCAGAAAAATATGGTGCCATCTGAGAGTCAACGAAGCCCCAACACAGAGACTTTATTAAAGACTCGACAGGTGATGGAGATCCAGGACAGATGGGCCGTGTCGACTGAGACACACACAGGTAATACACACACAGGCATACAATTCTCCATCTCCCTGTCTCCCTTCACACTCATTGATTGCTGTCATCCTGTTATAACCTCTTGGTCCCACCAATTCCATCCTCTGACTGCCATTGTCTCTCTCTTCTCTTTCCTATTCTCCACTGAATATCTTTTCCTTTCTTCTGTCGTTCACATGTCCCTCAGCCACCTCGGCTATTCTTCATTCCTTCTCTATCACCTTCCCCTCCTCTTTGTCATTCTCATCCCCTCAGCTCTATCTTGAAACCCCCAAACCTCCTACTCTTCCCTCTTTCCCCCCATTTTGTTCCGTGGCCTTTTCTACTATTCTCCCTTAGTTTTCATCTCTCTCTTCCTTTACCTCGCGCTCCTTTCTTTTCTTTTTTTTGTGGTGTTGCTGTAAAGGTCAGGTTAGCTCCATGAATAAGCTGTAGATTTATGATGCTGTCATCTCCTAGGAATCACTGTGACCAGGGCCAAACAAAAACAACACCGCAATAGACCACTATAGATCGCCCGAGTCCCATTCAGCAAACACAAGGGTTATTAATGAGGCTATGGGCCAGTGCACCAGAGGTTGAGGGAGTGGTTAAAGCTGTGGGTAGCATAAACACCCCCCCCCCACCCACACACGCACACACACACACACCTGGGAATGTGCAGATGCAATATAAAAGGTTTATGAAGAAACATTTGGTATAAGATGTGCTTATTTCTCAGGGGTTTCTTTTTCCATCCCATGGGCTTCTCAACACATTTGTGTGCAAAAATTGTGATTTTATTCTCTTTAAAAGAATTCACTTTTTTTATTTTATTCATTTAAAATCATTATTGAGATTAACAAATATTGAAACAGTTGGCTTTAAGGGTCAGTGGCATCGGACTGGGGGAGTAAACAGTACTGTTTACACAGGGCCCGCTGCAGGGTGTGGGTCCTTGAAAATCCTGAAATGAAAAGTTTATTTTGTTCCATTATTAAATTTCTAATTAATTAATATAGCAATCATTGTCAATTTGCCTGAATGAGGGGGCAGAGAGAATGAATTTGGCATGAACAATAATGTCATTTGATAGTGAGTTACAACACATTTAAACTCGCTGCCATGTGGTTCATGTCAGCCTCAAATGTTCCAAACAGCTCAGTGCTGGCAGTCTGTTTGAACGGGTTCTGGTGGGAGGCAGCGCAAATACATCCATTTTCCTTGTAATTTTCTCTCACTATTGACCAATAATGTGCATTGATTACGTAATGACTATGTAGACACGACATTTATCACAGTTTTAAATTAACAATAGAAGCAAGACTGTAAACACGTCAATGAATACGTTTACAGATTATATTTAGTGATGAAAAATAAATATCCGTTGATGCAATACACCCATCAATATAAGTGCATCTGTGGTGCATTACAAAAACATTATACACAACAGAAAAAAACACTGATATAATGCCCATTTTAAAGATATCTCATTGTTTTTCTCTGCATGCTAGAATGGGAATGCTACACCTTGTCCTCTTACATAGTGTGCCAGAGGTTAGGGTAAACTAAAAATAATTAAAATGCCTTTATTTCTTTGGCATTGTCATAGTGACCTTTTAAAAAACACCAATGCATTTCTGCCCACTGGCCTTCGTCAGGGAGCCAAACTAATTTGATGAGTTCAAGGTGTCTTTTTAATGGAATTCCACCAATAGGAATACTTCACCTGTAATGTAACTTTCCATCTACAGCGACTAAAAAGAACTAAAAACGTGGACACCTTATTTCAACAGGAGATGGCATATTCTAACATGTCAGGATGCTCTAATTTAAACCACAAGATAACCACACAAGTAATCAAACAATACATCTGTAATGACCCAATATACTGAGAGATTCAGTTGCAGAGAGGAAACACCAACACAAAGGCAGTAGTAGGTTCACAAT
>JBBBVU010000021.1:16184716-16209928 GCA_037177055.1 Atherinosoma microstoma | reverse complement strand
AAGATACAATATATATAATATATATATATATATATATATATATATATATGTAATTTATTTTATTTTTTCTAAAAGTCTAACATTTAAAAGTAATTCAGAGACTCCAGATGGAAAAATTAGATGAGGTTATTTATGTAAAATATTGAGTATAAAATTTAAAGAATTTTAGAGGATCAAAGAACATTAATTAATGCTATCATCAATCCCGATTGAGATTAATAATTGTCAGACAGCTGTCATGAACCTGGGTGTACCATGCCTATGACCACTGCTCAACAACTCCTGTAGGCATAGCAAAAGTGGAATAGATATGAACATGGAAACGTGCACAACCAACACATTTGGTCAATTGCCAATTTTCTGGCATACAACTTCACTGGTTCTGTTCATGGCTGCAGCTTTGTCTGTTTATGGTGGAAGATATGTTTGTATTCTTCTTTTAGCTCCATTAGCAGCATTTGATCTGCTGATGACAAGAACGGCACTCTGATTTTACCTTTAGTCTTGTTCATTTCATTAACTTTGTATTCATCCATTCATTTCGGCTTGTTAGGCATTCTGGAAGTGTGCTCTAAGCGAAACTAGTCTGTCTTGAATCAGTCTTGATTAAATAAGCCTGAGCTGCATTTGTGGAACAACTTGAAGCTTAATTAAATTAGACTAATTTGAGTCTGACTTTTTCAGGTGAGTCTATCTTGGTAAACCAGTGCCAACACTAAAACCCCAGTCTTATCCTGGTTGAGTTGGAGGAAGTTTGCTGCCACCCATGATTTGATTTCTAAGATAGAGTTAAAAAGGCCATCAGTTGGTTTGGTGTCATCAGGAGACAGCAACATAAAGCTGTGTGTCATCAGCGTAGCTGTTGACGTTTATGCTGATGACATTACCCAGAGGCAGCATGTAAATGTTAAAAAGTTTGGGGCCCAGCATTGAGCCCTGTAGGACACCGTAGCTGAATTTGTAACTCTGAAAGGAACGAACAGTCATTCATTTTTCAAAAAAATACTCTCAATCACAGAGAGAGGAATAAAACCTGTTAAAAGCTGTGCCTTATAGTCCAATCTCCATGAGTCTGTTTAAAGGAATGGATGGATCTACTGTATCATAGGCAGCACTGCGGTCAAGAAGAAGCAACAAAAGGGCAGAGTTATTGCATGTGATGAGAACCAGTGCTTTGGCTATGATGTACTTCACACACGCTCCAGGGAGCATGCGCAAGAAGATCCACGAGGAGCACTGGTGCTCCGCATCAGGGGTGGTGGAGTGACCCAGGAAGGACGAGCAAGGCACTGCTCCCACTGTCTTGAGGCCCCAGGTGCCGATAAAATCTCCTCAGCCCGGACAGTTTTCACCCAGGTTGGTGGCTGGCAAGTCAGTGGTGAGGAGACAGAGGATGGTGGTCAGCAGCTAACCATAGAAATCCTACTGGTCCAGGATGCTGAAACAATTTTCCAAGGACAGTGTTGGCAGTTTTCAGCCACACCCTGGGGGCTTGTTGGAGGAATGTTAGCCTTCGTGGTGTATGGTGCTGTGTCTGCTAGTTGCACGTTAGTGGCTGAGGCTTGAGTTTGGCCGAGAATGACTTTCTCCAGGTGGATCTCTGCTACTTTGATTTGTAGAGGTTGGATATTCTCCCCTCCAGTTTGGTGATCTTTTTGGACAGGATTGGACAACTTTCACGGCCAGATGTGAAGGTGAGTGGAGCCAAAGTTTAGGCTTGGTGGTAGCTTCCTGCTGCTGGGGCTTAGGCCTGGTTAGTCCAGTGGCTGCTGCTGGGGTCTGCGCCCTGCAGTTGTAGGAGCCTGGACTTGGTGAGCTCTGACTCAGCTCTACTGCTGCTCAGCTCTGCTGTTAGTCTTGCCATGTCAATGTCATGGTTTGGGCAGCCTGGCATCATTAGAAAATCATCAAAGAACTTTATTTTTCCTGTTATCTAAACTAAATGAAAAATGCTTTAATTATCCCCTGAGGGGAAATAATAATGTCGTAGTTCTTTTGTTTTTTTTAAATAGAAATAATTGATTGCCAATCATGCAATTATATTGTTCCAGATGGGTGATGGCTGCTGGCAGGAATGACCGCCTGTACCATTCTTTTCCTTTTAGATTAAGCACATGTAAAATCTCTCTTTTCAGAGAAATGTGATGTTACATCCGCTATGACTTGTCACCTTGGTGACTAAGTCAGTGGAGGACAAACCTGATTATTTTTCAAGAGCCAGCAACAATGAAGACACATTTTAAGCTCATACAAAATAATCTATTGTCACAAATTTATGCTTATTTCTCATTTTTCTGAGAGATCAGGCAGAATACATTCTCCTGGGCTGGACCAGAGTATCCGTTACTCAGTTTGCTGTGAAATAAGTTTAAATTCTGGCCAGGTCAAGATTAATTTTGAAAATTAACTTCTTTATTTATTTAATTCAACCTTAAGATGGCAAGTAATACAGATAAAAACAATCTTATTTACAATGACTAACTGACAAAAATATTTGCATTTTGAAGAAACTAGGTTAGAAGAGAGATAAATAAAAGGCAAAAAGATTAACACATCAATAAGAACAGAAAGCTGGTGTTTAGTTGACAATATGACTCATCTAATGCAGAATCCTTAATAAATCCGCATCAATGTCTAAGATGAGCTTCATGAAAATGCCAAATCACATTCCTATTTCTTATTTTTAAAGCACTGAACAATCCCAGTTTTAAATCCATCAAAGTTAAAACACAAGTCCTTCCCTAGTTTTCAGTGTGTTCTTATTTAGAAGATTTGTCAGTAATTTCATTAGTTATGTGCCTGTCTCTGTCTCCCTACAAGAGCTGTTGTTTAGTTTAAGAGAGTTAAGTATACAGACAGTTTTTTGAAACATACACCTCCATGAAGTTGAGCAACATCTCACAGGCAGCAGCTACCCTCAACTCCTACAGAGCCAGAAATAGACGCAATTCCCTTCTCCACTGTCTCAACACAACATTGATATATGAGTTAACTGTGATGTGTGAGGTTAAGTATAAAGACAGTTGATGCTGTTGGCAGCTCATGGTGAGTGAGGGGGTGCCGGGTGGACAGGTAGGTAGAGAGGGAGAAGTTAGAGAAGTGGGTGTGCTGAATGATTCATAGAAGCTATTCCCAGAACGGCTTCAGCTGCACTCATCATCAGCGGTGGGATATGATAGCGCTTGTCTATTGATGTAAAGAGTTTCTCACTGCTCCCATGCTGGAGAGTTCAAAGTTATTGATTTGGCCAGAGATCTCCTACGAAGTAGGTGTTCCAGAAACCTGGCCCACCAACTAATTTTATTTTTACGCAGCAGAGCAGGACCATCAAGTCGGCCCATGCAGTGGGATATCTCAGAAGAAAACCTTCTCGTTTCTGCCTAATTTTTATTCATCAGCACCCTTTATAACCTCTGGTGTCCTTTCCTGCCTCTGTTCACCCACTCCTTGCATCCAAGGCTATGTACAGTGCAAGATAACGAATGGCAGAGTGGTATACGGAGGGCGGGCTGGCAGGATCTCTGTTTATGGACGTTTGAGTCCAGTCACTGAGAAAGGTAATTTCACGCTTGATGGCACTGACTCCAGTCCCAACGTTGTCCCTGTGATTAATTAGGCTTTTTAAATGAACAAACCAGGAGTCAGGTGAAGATGTTAATTATCCCGCTGTTATATAGACAGAGTATAGTCACCGACTTGCTGGGCTAGTTAGCGTATACATACCTGCAAACATGCATAAAGGCTGGCAAACATGTAATTTCACATTAGCATCCACTCATACACAAATCTTCATGTAGGAGAGAAAATGTGATGTTGAGGCAAGGAGAAAAACAGCCCTCACATCAATCCCAGCATCAATTCTTTAGCATCTAAGTAAACTGGCTTCACCTTTTCACACAGCGCAAGCATTGTTAGATCATTAGAAAAAAGAAGCAACAGTGCTCTGAGTATAACATCAGTAATGATCCAAACACACACTAAAAGTGTCGTCTCTGAGCGATCCAAAGACACAAACAAGTACACAAGTATTCTTTTATAGCAAACTCTAAACCTGAATCATCCACTCAGTCATCCTCGTTATATAAAAACCAGAAAATGTACTTTATACTTCTGGACTCTTTGGGTAAATATGAAAGCTGTGGGCTGCTTTGCAATTCTCTTTAGGGAAAGACTGAAGTTTTCCTCATTAGTTTTGAGCTCCATGTCTATCTTTTATTTTTTTGTCGTTTGTTTTGTTGAACTGCCGAACTTATGTTTGGGATTGCATCAACAAATGTATTCACAAACTGTTTCACACACACACGTACTCATAAAAATGCAGACTAAATGTATTTAAAATGCAAAACACATCCATCTTGTCTTACAGACTATTTCCAGTACTTCCTCTCATCATGTAGACTTCAAATGACTTCATCAGCAGCATTTTTACAACTTCTCCTTCTTCGTATCAAGTTTTTTAGCAACAAAGTTGATTCCTGGTATTAAAAAAAGGAAAGTGGGACAACTCAGGAAGTATAGAATGTTTATACAAGGTTACCACTTTTTGAAATGATATAAACATAAAAAAGGACCACAGTTTACATCATCTTTTATCCAAAACTTCTTTTAAAAGTTTCACAACAATGCTGACAAATAATTGATATAATCATAATCAGACATTGTACAAAATACACAACATTTCTAAAAAAAAAAAAAAGAAGAAAAAAAGAAAAAAGTCAGTATATTAATGTGTTGAGTTATTGGGCTGCATACTGATTCTTTATTTTTTTGGGGTTTTTTTTTTGTTTTTTATGTGATACTTATGCAGTATTTACTCTAACTTTTTTTCCTCATAGTTTTGTAGGCTCTTGCAGTCTTTATTGACAGAGGAGAGAACAAGAGTGAGCAGAGAGAGGGGGGCTACAAGACCCAGGCCAGTGGTCAAACCCAGGCCAGCTGCAACAAGGACCAACAGCCTCTGGCCTGCCCAAACAGCTGAGCCACACAATGCTCCAATAGCAATGCATCCTTTACAACACAATTTGATATATCACACTTATCATTATTTTTGATTGCTGCATTTCAAATGTTGCAGACAAATGGGCTGCAGTTCAGTGCAGGTTTATGATAAATAATGATGTTTATTTCTATGTAATATATATTCATGTCAGAAGGAGGAGACCTGCTGATTCCACCTCCGTTATCGTCATCATTAATTCAGAGCTGTCATGTTTTAGGTCTAAATGCTTGTTTGTTTGGGAAAATACAGCATGATTCAAAGGTTCAAAGGGCAAATCAAGAGCAAAATGGTTGAAATGTCTTCATTTTTGCTCTCCATTTTGCTCCCATACTACATCATAGACATCTACACTACAGCTTGTTTGTATATGAAGGTTTTTTCTTAGTGTTGCTTTAGGACGCTGCATAGCTTCTCCAATATGTAAATAACTTAAAGTACCATAACTTATATGTTAAAGTCCTCACTAAGAAAAAAAGCAAGAGAAAAATGTTTCTTTGCATTTTTTCTTTTACTTTGGACAATAATACATGAGAACACATAAGAACCCATTGTTTTTTTGACAAAAGGTTGAGGTGACGGTTAATGATATAGTATCAATAGTAAAATGGTCAAAATTTGAAATAATAATGAGAAAACAAACACTTTTGGTATTACATACCCAAACCAAATGGTAGAGATGGCTCAGGCAGGTTTATTTCCACAACTTTTAAATAAAATTCATTAGAGTCACTGAAAATTTTGCTCTACCACATGGTAGAGCAGGCTGTTAAAGGGTTAAAAGTATCAGAGGAACAAGCAGAAATCCTTCCAGCAGCAAAGCATCCAAACCAGCATAGTTTACTAAAATTTGTGATTCATAGAAAAAAAAAAGCTGAGTATAAAATCTGAAAAGGGCTTATTATATCCAGAGGTGGAGCACTGCAAGAGTCTGTCTGCAGTGCAGCACCATTCAAGAGCTACTAAACATGCTTTACTTGTCAAAGATTAATCCATGAAATTTAATCAAAATACACATTTTCATTTATCAAATATGTAGTACAGTTGTTATTTTGGGCTGATGATCTTGTTAAACATTAATCCAATGTTCCAGAAAAACTTCAATTATTTATCACATCAGAGACAAATTTAGATCAGCCTGATTGTGCATGTGTAGGAAAAAGAATGTGGGTGGGGTTTTTTGGTTTTTTGTGAAATGTAAAGTTTTTTCCAGATAAGAAAGGAAACTAAATCTTTTTTTTTTTTGCGTACATAATTAACAAACAACGCATTAATCCATCCATGCAGAATGACCTTTCTAAAAGGGTCCAGCTGGCAGTGGTGTGCTGTTTGAAGTGTGGCTCTGTATCGCTCAGTGTGAACTAGCAGCAAGCAGACATCAGACAGCCTATTAAAGACTCAATTAGACGTTCTGCGTATTGGATTCCTGTGGCTATCTGTCCTACTGAAATACCATTACTGAGAAACGGAGAAGGAAGACGAGATAAAGAGCAGAAGATATAGACAAACACACATAGGCTAAGCGAAAAAGAGATAGACAGAAAGTCAGAGACATATAAAGACACAGAGGGAGAGGCTGAATGAAGCGCCTCTGGCATCAAAGAATGATTAGAGCTTGGCCAACATAATGTGATCTCTCACACACATAAGTTATGGCCTCAGTTTTTTCTCATGTCATAATACAAAAGCTGACAGATAGCTACTGTAGCTGGTAATCCAGTAATGCACTGGATGACTGATACACAACTTCACTTAAATAACTGCCTCACTAATGTATTATGTTGCCTAATAACAAATGAGCTTTATATGAAAAAACTTGTGCAGCACGGCAGCTGAAAAATTCAAGCTACTCATTTCAGTTTAGAAAATATTTTCTGAACTGCTGTGTTTTTTAAGTCGAGGCATCTTCTCCTCGCTCTGCTTTTCTCCCACTCCCACTTGTTTCCACTTATGCTCCAGAGTTACAGGCTGTCTTTCAGTCAATTCTAATTATTTTACTGAACTGCAACTAACACTTCCCAGTTAATTGTTCTGCCACTCGGATTCACTGCGCAGTTAATAATGTTTGTGTTTATTTTTTTTAAATAAAAAAAAAGCCACTGGGACTTTAACATTAAATCAAAAAATTAATTAATTCAAGCAAATAACTGAATCAGTCCATCACTGTACCAATGAAGAAATGAATGCTTGTATCATCACTGCAAAAGGTACAACAGAAATGGATTCATGTATTTTATAAATGAAAGATTAGCTCAGAACTGATCAACTGATTAATTAAAACGTGATTAAAAGTAATATATTGCAAAGAAATATAAACAGTAATCATGGAACCAACAGCTAAACCAAGCACTCCGTCTCCAGCAACACCTGCAGCAAGACAAGTCAACTTACAAACCATACTGACCACAAATACAGCAATATTTCCCACTATACATTGCAACTACTGTACAGTAACAAAATCATCAGTACAGTTTATACTGTTTCGTTTTAAGGCGGCAAGGTACTCATGAAATTTGCCAGATTACAACCACAGCAGAATCCATCTCTCTGGGCTGCTGGCAGGTTTAAGGAGTGAGAAGTAACAGCAAGGGCAGCGATATTCACTCACTGCCTCTACTTGTGGTCCTTTGTTGATCTGAGTGGTTGGAGTTCACTCGTCACAGCAATAAGATGCATCATCCAAGTATTTCATGCCACCCTTTTTCTTTTTTTACCTAGTTTCTACAGAAGGCTTCTCAGATGGTTCCAAGCTACAAACCATCATTTGTTTAGCACAGAGTTGTCAAAACTCAAGTCCTCAAGGGCCACCATCCTGCAGGTTTTAGATGTTTCCCACTCCAACACACCTGATTCAAATCAAATGGATCCAACAGCTTGTTGTCAAGTTTTGCACAATGACCCTTTAATATGAGTCGGGTGTGTTGAAGCAGGGAAGCATCTAAAACCTGCAGGAGAGTGCGCTTCAAGGACTGAAGTTTGACATCCCTGACGTAGGAGCTAGACCACCTGCACCAGAAATAAAACCACTGCAAGTTCAATCACTAATAGCCCCTTTTAACATGGAATGGCTCGGCTCAATTCAACATTTAAAAATATTGATTTTGTAAGTGCTATTTTAGCAAATGTTCAAGTTTGACCAATAATTAACTGACATTATTTCTGAAGTAAGAAGTCATTTGTAATTCCATGTCGGACATGGATTGCGCAACAGCCCACATGGATATCCCATCTTTGCCAAATGGGAGCATTTACCATACATGCACATGAATTATAAAATAAGAGCATGGCTTAGTCAGTCTTTTATAGCTCAAATGCATAGATTTGTACATTGCATTTATACATTGCTGTATTTTCTCTGCTGAAGTGCACATTTGTGATGTTCACTCTAGTAATATGTTGAACAGCTCGGTACTTAAAGCAAACTCACACAGTGCATTGATCTACCATCACCGAGTTTCATGTTGGAGGCGGTGCTGTTGCCTTTGAAATTAACGAACAAACTGCACCATTTATCCATTGAAAGATAATTTCATATTCCCTTATCTGAATAGGGGGTTAAAAAGTCAAATATGCAAAACAAGTCACCATGACTCTATGGGCTCAATTGTCCTTGATCAAACTTTTATCAGTAAACACTCCTGTTCTTAATACATACTCTTGTTATCCTGAGCTTCCTTTGAAGTTTTGAGTGTCAGTTTCTAGCCTGCTTACATAAATTTCCATCACATTCACTCAAGAGCAGCATTCGAGATGTTTTCTGATCTCAGAGCCCTGTCAGCAGATAGAAACTGTCTGTCTTTAAAGCTGTTACAAATCACCATTAGTAAATACAATTTTTTATGATGTCAAAATGCTGTGGTAAAGACTATTTGACCAATTCATTTTCTTCAACTCATTCATTCCCTTACATTGTCAACTTAAAATGTCACCTAATTTTCTAAATCAAATGACTCTCAGTTGTCATTTATAACGGGGCAGAATGTCAAAAATGAAAGGACTCTGCATATTATATGAACATTATTGTATCATTATTATTTCATTGCATGGTTCTGTCTTCCAAACGTCTGCTCAGCATTTAGCTGATTTGTAGCTGCAACTTAAAACAGGGTGTTAAAATCATTTATATATTTTGCTCAGTTTGGTTGGTCAAACTGAGTGTTCTTTGGTTTCTGTTCATGGGTTGCAACCCCTCCATGTTGCAATGTACTTTTTTTTTCACTGATATCCCACCACTCATTGCCTGGCTCCTCACAACCTTGAAATAGCACTGATATGCAAAGCAGTGATATTCTGGGAAAGTAGGCAAACAAACGCCATTGTTCTTAACTTTCTACTCCAGACTTCACTTCAAATTTTTTCACCCTGTTGGAACATGTCTGACCAAAAATCCTTTATGGTTTAGTAGTATATGAAAGGATAACGTGTGAAACTGTGTACTGTGAATGGAGTTTATGCGCTGAATTGGCTAACAAACAGCTAGCTGGACAATCGGACAAATCTTTACATTTCAGACACATTCAAATTGAAACTCAATGGTTGTATTTAGGCAACATGTGTATTGAAACAGTGCAAAGCTGTGTAATGTGCAAATGGCTGCCAAATGGTTTATCTATTAACATCTTGCACAAAATGGACTTTTAGGCTTGCCACCTCTTTTAACTTACCCCTTTTTTTACATTATTGTCGTTCTGTCAATAATTCCATAAACTGGAAAGGAAAAAATACTCAAGTGAGCCTTTCCCATTGCTGCAGCCATCCATCTAAAAAGTAATGCATTCCTTGTTTTGAACACTATGGGGCATAACCCATTCATCAGACAGAATTAAAGACCAAACACACAGGCATGTTGAAACTAGGCCTAAGAGCAGGAAACACGGGGGACTCAGGGAAGACAGCCGGCAGACTCTGGTGAGAACGTTGATGCTCAGCCATTACTTCTCATAGAAAGTCACAATTTCCAGCTGTATGTATGTTTAAAGTATTGTATATTGAAACTTATATGCAGTTTTTGCCTAGAAATGTCATGCTGCTGTTTGTTTATGACTCAGTTGTTAGGCTTTTATAAACCGTTGAGCTTCACTTGGCTGAAGATGACCTACTGGCTTCTGGTCCAGCAACAAACAAAAAGTTGGACATTTATTTCCTGCTTCAGTAGTTGAACTTAAATCATGCTCAGCATGCTATGAAGTTTTGATTTCACTTTGACACTCCGTTGATGAGTTTCAGTGAAGCCTAAATACCTCTGGCGCACTTCACCGTTGCATAAGTTCAAACGTATAGACAGCTACTCTTCTTTACAGTTCTTCAGGTCTTTCAACCTTCCTCATTTCTTTTGTGTTGCCCCCCCCCCACCCACCCACCTACCTCACTTTAACACATTAAGGCTCCCTTGTTTCTATAGCAACCCATCCTCATCTCTCTATCAGGGTGTGTATACATAGCCAGTCTCCAGGGTATTCGTTCTCCAGCTCAGCAGAGATATTAGCAATTATGTGCTTGTTAGAAGTGGGCAGGAGATAAGAAAGATGTGTCTTGTGTCTGATTACTTTTGCTCTGTGTTCCTGGGAGAGGCCTGGGAGTCCTCAAGGGGACAGTGCCAAACAACCCCCACCCCCCTTTGCTAATTTAGTCAGAGCCTTGGTGGAAATATTGCACTTTTGCCTGTATTGGATTATTCATGCATGAAGCATTGAATAAATGGGAATGTGGGAGAGCTCTTATGAAAGGTAATAGTTGTGAAGACTTTGCACTCTCTGCCCTTTTAATGTCTCTTTCTTTTGTGGACAAGCATTTATGTGCAAGGATACCTCACCTGCTTTATTGTGTTATAATGAGAGAAATGAGAGTTTTGGTGTGAATCAATACCTAGTATGAGAGAGGGGATTTTGAATTAGGAATAGAAGATAATTTCAAGGCCAAAGCCTCACTCTCAGTGCTCACACAAGTGCACATGTGCATCCACACATACATGCACATGAGCCATCTCAGCTTGTGCTGTGTCGATGAGACAGGAGCACGAGGGCTGTATGTGCATCACTAATGTAATTCCATCTCACCAGATGGCTTGTTTTTTTTCTTTCATTTTCTTTTTTCCAAGTCAGTTATTTTTTCCCCGATCTCTTCTCATTCTCCCTCCTCCTGTACTCTGCGCTTCTTGTCTTTTTCTGCTCCATCCTTCACGCTTTCTCTTTCCACCCTCTACATTTGCAGCTTCACCTCTGCCTTTTATTGCTCTGCGTTGTTCCTACCCTGCACCCACCGTTCACTTCCCCATCATGTGATCTTGAGCAAGAACTCATTATCATCAATCAATGGCTGAACTTCTTACACAGCAACTCCGGTCGAGTATTCTGCATTGCTGATCTGCTCACTCACATACTCGGAAACACAAGCTGAAGCCCTTACTCAGTTGTTATCTTTGTGGCTGTTTGATAAGTCAGAGAGAGTATGTGTCAGATGTTAGATTTACATGTTTCCTATACGCTCATGGCTTCCTCAAGAGGAATAGCATGTAAAAAAAAAGATCATTTGATTGAACAGATACTGTAGGCTGCAAGTGATGGCTGGGCTGATTATGATGCACTGCAGCTCTGTGTCAAACATACCAGCAACTCGGCTGTATACCGTACCCCCTCCCTGTCCCCTTTACCTGCTGTCCTTGTGCAAGCAGCCACGTCAGAAGTCATCATCATACAGCCAGTCAGGAGAATTAACTGTAAGCTTGTTTTCTGTTGTCTCGGCTTGTCATCAAGAACAGCCATTAGGGTTGTTGGCTCAAGGGTACAGTGAAGGAGGTTTTTGTTTAGGACTGCAGTCATGCAGTCGAACAGAGCACAGTAAGGGGGATGGTAAACCAGGGTCTGCCTCTTTGGTTGTTTATCATTTCAACTGTGAAAATCATGACTCCAAAACTTTACTTTTCTTTTTCTTTTCTGGTGTCATTAAACAAAAAAAAGTTGCAGAAATATGACTTCACTGCTTTCTTTTTAATTAGTTCCAGAACAAATGTCATGCTGTCATGTAAAGTTTTGAAAGGGAGCTCCTCACAATACCCGTAGAGTTTTTACCGAGCTTCCACCAAAATAATGATTCATGAATCCTGATTTAGTATCGAGTTTTCAGCTTCCGACAGCAAAACAGTTCAAGAGTAAGGAATCAGTTGTCGGCTGATGCAGTTTTTACATATTTTCAAAAAAAAGCTTCAATCATCACATTGTCACTGAAAACAAAAAGCATTTTTCTCCAAAAAAACCAAAACATTAGTCACACTTAGTGGATGTTTTCTGAGACACCTATATCTTATGTTTATCATGTTACTCTACTTTATCATTTGCCCCTTTGCAAAATTTTCAAAAACAAAAAAAGTAAAAAAAATATGTTCAGTTCAGAAATGAAAATGTTTAAGTCCCTCTTAAAACCTTTTCCTTGCCTCTTTGCACTCTTTTTTGTTCACCTTTTATTGCTTCCTGGGAAATTTGCAGCTCATTCCATGCACTGCGCACAACTCTTGCTCACTCAATACACATTATTCTTGGAATTTACACGCTGTAAAGCAAACCAGTCAACTAAAAACTATGTTTATGTTCTACTGATTTACTTTCTAGATGCAACTAGGAGAAAAACAAAGCTTGTCTGCATTTGAATGGCTTTTTGCAGTCCAGGAGGTGTCACATATTCAAGCTACGCACATATTTATAGAAAAGGAATAGTTCAACATTTTGGCAAATAAGCTTATCAGTGTGCTTGCTGAGAGCCTGATAAGCTTCTGCCCAGGATCACAAATTAATTTGTTCTATTGAATTTGTTAAATCCTCATAAAAACAAAAGCATATTTATTTTATATGAATTAAGTGTAGGACAAATTCTTGGCAGGCAGCAGTCATTTTCTTCAGCCTTTTCATGCCAGTGAGGTTGAGACATTAGATACTGAAACCCAAAAATTTGGTGAAACAAACAGATTATCACATGAAATACAGTCTAACAGCAGTCTTGGAACACCATGAATCAGTATATGACAGCGCATGTGATGTTATATCAGCTATTTTTTGCCACCAAGGTAAGAGCCTAAGACCTACTGGTAGTGAAGTTAAAGAGGGGCAAAAAAAAAACTATGAAGTATATTATTCAATATATATATTCAAAATGTGCACCCTGGGTTTCCTTCTAGTTAGAAAATGGATAATCTGATCATCTGAGTGCACCAAAAAAGGTCAAATTTGTGATAATATTGCATCTGTTGTGAATACTATGAAACCCCCAAATCAAAGAGGTTTGGAACACTATGTATGTAATCTATGAGTAAAATATTAATTACATTATTTGCAAACCTCAACCAAATGAATATTAATTCATTCAGCCATTTTGCTTCTTTTTTTTAAAGTAAAATGTAGTTGCCATCAAATTTAAGATGAGGTTGTTTTGTTGTCTTTAATTTGATGGCAACTACACCTCTAAAAATTATACATAAGTTGAGGGACATAGTGCTGAAGTTGCTTTGCAGTTCAGATGCAGGGGATTTTTCATACTCACCTGCTGCCAGTTGACCTAATCAGTTTCAGCCTGTTCTTCCAGTTGTTTCTTTTCAGTACCATAACCTTTTCCAGTTTTGTCACCCCCATCCCCAACTTTTATAAGACGTGCAGCTTTGATCGAATTCAACATGAGCTCATATTTTCCATGAAACAGTCTCACTTTCAATACTTGTTATCTATTTCTAGATGCTATTGTCACAAAGTTGTCAGTTTTCTGATTTGGAAATTATTGCATTTGTTTCTTATTTACATCCTACTGTGTCCCACCCTTTTTGGAATTGGGGTTGAACTTTAGCTGCCAGAAGTGGAAGTTATTAGTTTCAGAAAGCTTCACATCTCCTGGAAAACCTGTTTGCTTATTTGCATTTTTAGGAGACAGCCGTTCTGTCTCCTAAAAAAAAGTGACAGCAAAATACATCAAAGCCAGATTTACACACATGCATCAGCATATGCATCACATGTGTATACGTGCGCACCTGTGCAGACGTACTCAGTGGAGTCTGTCATGGATGACAGGGAAGAAGAGAGTCAGTCACGGCTCTCCCTGAGGCCAGATAAAAATATATGAGATGTATCTCAGAGTTCACTTTAAAATCCTCCCCTCTCTCTCTGTCACTCCACATGACTCATCTCATCTCTCTTTCTTCTCAGACATACCTTTACTTGGAAAACATATTCTAACACACACATACACACACGCCTGCTGCTGAGGTAGAATTTCTGAGAAATTTATTGTATTTTTTTTACACATTTTTCTTACTGTACCCAAAGATGCTTCTGCATGCCTGAGCCATTTTTTTTTAACTCCTCCGTTTCCCGTCTGTCTGTATTTCCCTCCCACTGCCTCTTTCCATCTTTTTTATTTAATCTAATATAATAGGATAATTGTGTCAGTGGCCCTGACTGCACAAAGCCCTTAGGTGATAATGATGATGAGACATGGTGGTTAACACAATTCTGTTGACGTGTCAACTTGAGTGTGAGAAAGCGATCGTGTGTGAATACACATGCCCGTATTTGCTTTTTAATGCCATATCATTTGTCCTTGTGTCAAGGAGTGATCAGCATTTCCCTGCTTAAGCCAGCTTACCTGGAAAAAACAAAAAACACACACACATCTGTGGGACTTGGGAATACAAGTAGAGGATGCCTCCCCCACTCTCCCTTTCTCCCCCTCTGTTCCCCTCTCTACCTCATGGAGAGTGTGAGAATTAGCAAGGTTGTTTTTCAATGCAGCATAGTTTCAGGCTATTATAGAAGCAATACCACCCAGGGGACGGGAGGCATTATGAGTGCTAGAGCAGCTAAGAGCCAAGGAACAGATGAGTTCTCTTCTGGCTGTGTCTCTATCCATGGTTCAGGCTGGTCCTTTGGGTATTCAGCCTCCATAAATATACATGCTGTGTAAGGCTATTTGGAGATTTGCCCTTACCCCCACCCCTCCACCCCGCACCTCCAAGACTAATGCTGTTTAATAAATTCTGTAGCTATGTCACACATGCATTGTTTTTTAAATTGAGGCTGGGATTGAGACTGTTTACTGCTTGTTTTGCTTAAATTGTTTAGTGGGCTCCTTCTGGGTAGTCTAGTCCCACACAGACAGCAAGTTTCTTCACTTTATATGTTTGTTTATCTTGTCTGATTGTCTTGTGATGAAGCACAAAAAAGGTAGCCATTTGTTAGCAGCCTCGTTTTGAGATTTCCCTTCAATATTTCAGTGCACCCTTTACAACCTCCTACAACCTCATCTCATGTCTAAATAGAAAATAGTGGGGAAAAAAACTAATCTTCACGCTGTTTGACATAATTTTTTTCTTTTTACAACCCAACATGATTTCTCTTTGCGGAGGGGACAACTCTAGATTTTTTGTCAGTCCATTCAAGCGACAGAGGTGTAAAAATTCTGCCAGTGTTTGTTATTAACACGTCTTTTGTATGATTTTCTGTGCTGAGGAAATGTCTTTCTTTCTTCCTTTGTTTTTTAACAGAATGTCGTTTTCTGAAACAATTCCACTGCAATAACAAATGATGAAAAGAAAAATAATGTACCTATTAGGCATTCATATAAACAGAGAATTGGATTACTTTAACATTTTGTATCAATGACACGCCCAACAGATTTTTTAAACAGTAACATTCACACAGCAGAGGGTAAAACACTGCAGCCATTATGTGTAAACATGCAAATGTTAACTCAAACCTTCTATATGCATGAGCTTTTAAGGTGGGTGTTGACTTATATGTAACAAAATGGATCAGGACAGACTGCTCCAAAAGCCGCTGTGATTAGGTTTGTGACTTTGCTTCAGACCGGCCAACTTCTCATGCCTGTTTACATTTTGTTTTGAAGTCTGAAGCCTCGCTCTGCTTCCACGCTGAAGACTGAAATTTCCAACACCACCTCAGCCAGGGTTTCAAAGTCAGGTAAAGTCAAAGACAGATTTTTTTGAATGTGGGGTTTTATAATTCTGTGAGCACCTGGAAATCGCACAGCACATGCTTGTGCACTGTGGCACTCTGTTGATAGTTGTTGTGGTCACAGAAAGGCACCAGGTCTTTGGCCTGTTGCCTTTTAAAGAGCTGTCACCAGCCAGATAGAGAGATGCATCGAGTACAGTACCAAGGTCAGCTAAACATTTGCAAATTAATAATGCACACTCGCCCCCTTCTCAACAGGGCATCTATTACGTGTGGTCTGTGTGTGGTTATCGATAGCATTGGTGTGTTCTAATTTGTCAAAATGACAGATTTTTTTCACCATCATTGTCAAGAAAATCCCAATGATGAAAAATATTCAGTTAATGAAACCTCTTAGTAAAACTTATCAACCAGTTAGGTAAAAATGGAAATTTGGATGTAGCATGTTATGAGAGTGTCATGATCTTTGTCTGCCTTCATCAATTCGCTCCTGCAAAGTTATAATGTCTGGTTTCTGAAGAGGGCAGCTCCCTCCGAGCGCTGACATTAGCACTGTATTTTGACCCCAGAAATCATCCATTATTACTCACATTAGGCTAATTTTGGGGTGAAAAGTTAATCCCTTAAGTGTATCCCTTTAATTATCCCAATTTGGAAATTGGCCTCTACATTTGACCAATGTCTAGATTCAGAGAGCACTGGGCTGGCATGTTCGATGCTCCAGGAGCAGTTTGGGAAGTGTTTCACTTCCCAGCCTGTCTAGGGATTCAAACATGGGTCCTCCAGCCCCACCACTCCCCCATTAACATCTTATCCAGCCAACTTGTCTGTTAAATCTGAGAATCTCTCAGCGGCTATTTTTGTGTCTTTGTACATGAAATAAAAGAGAAATTCATGTCCCCCAGACCAAGTTCAATTTATTAAGATTGTTGACAGCAGCATAAACTTCTTAAAGACTGTGTTGGCTTGGAGAACTTTGTATCTTGGCAGAGCCAGACCAATCTTGACTCTGTGTATATTTCTCCACTTGTAGCCAAAGTGTTTTATTTTATTATTTTTCTCAGAGAAGGAAGATTTGAAAGGTTGCCTGTGAGACTCTGTTTTTGATTTGTGACAATACAAGAAGACACCCCTAAACCGAATATAAGCTCTAGACAGAATCTTGAGCCTCAGGTGTGGGCATTGTCAGTTATAACCCTTTACAGATGACTTCTTGCTCCTGTAAATACTTCATATATATATATATTGCACCAGAGGTCTGCTGCAAAAATCCCAGGGTTTTGTTAACAGCACATGGAATAAGATCAAGGATAGCAGTTGAGGCTATTGGCTTTGTACTCAATGCTTAATTATGGTGGCTTTGCAGGGAAACCAATACCACAAATACTTAAACATTTCAGAGAAATAAGCTCTAATTTAGTTTTAATTGTGAAATACTGAAATTCTGAATGTAATCGATCAGTACATTAAGGACAACATGAGTTCAGTAATATTGTGAGACAAATCTTCTGTGCAAATAAAAATATCTTACACGGTAACAGTGTATTCTTATGTGATTTTGGTGGGGTGACCCTTTTAAATGGACTGATTGTTGGCTTTTTATTCAAGGTTTGACTCAGTTAAAGAGTGGAAAGGCAAATTCAGCTGTCAGATCAACCCAGCATTTAAATGACCCACAGTTTACCACCCACAGCTGCAAATACCACTCAAAGGTAGCCGCACAACGCATGAACACCTCCTCATCTTAGCATATTTTGTCATGTTTCATTTGGTGGTTCTTAGCACCAAATACAAATGACAGCATCTGTAAACAACTGACTCTCCCTCTCTTTTCACCTACTCTCTGTCTTTCTCTCTCGCCCTCCAATCTCCGCAGGCTATGAACTGGAGAGGGTATAATTTATCATGAACATGACAAATTACTTTTGGTGGGGTTGAGAAGTGGATTGGTCGGCTGTGTATGCACATGTGCGTAGGGATGTGTGTGTGAGAGAGACAGATTGTGAAGTGGCACAGGGCCAATAAAATGAAATGCAGAATCTTGGCTTTGCTAGGTGGAAGGTGGGAATAAATTAGAATAGCTGTTTTGTTTTTGATGTGCCGTGTGTTAGGAACAAATCTGGCCACATGCTGCTTCCACACATCACAAATGGCACTTACTGTATGTGATTTGCATCTTATGCGTTATGTGTGGATGATGAATACGAGCCTGCTCCAACTTCCAATGTGTCAAGTACCACCATTATTTCAGAGCTCCCGATTGCGTCAGATACCAACACACAAGGTATCTTTTAGCATAGTTTTGACATTGTCATACTGAGATCTTTTCCAATTTGTTAAAATTGCTAAATAAAACAAAAGGTAACTTATGTAAACTGAGACAGTTTTGGTGCTTAAATCCAACATATCGAGGGAGAGTGAAACGTTTAAAAGAAAAAAGAAAAAATACAGGTTGTCAGACTGGACTAACAAGGGATGCAGTTGCAGTGTCCAAGGAGAAAGTAATCATGTTATTCCCCCCGCCACTCTTTCTGTCTCTTCTTATCCTGAAGTTTTTGCTCATGAATAATGCAGTACTAAGAAATGTAGTTGTTATTGATATATGACGGCAACAGCCTCCTTATGCACGTTATAGGATATTTTCATACATCACCAAAAATTGTGTGGAGAATAAACGCACAATTTAGTCAGGACATTACCAGCAGTAGCACTTTAGATTAATCTCTGCAGGTGACATGTTCTCCTGCCTAGAAATGCAATCAAGGTGTGCCAGGTTAGAGTGCAAAGGACAAGATGGGAGTTGCTGTGATGTATTTACAGCACATAAAGAATAACAGATCATGGGGACAAGCAGTTGGGTTTCTGGTTTAAACAAGTCAGTTTGGGTAAAACACATCAACTAAATCCAGTATAAACAAGTGAAATAGCTGTCCAGGTAATTGGCAGCAAGCATTTGATGCCCCCGCTTGAATACCTCTAGAAAATTACAACGCAACTCATGTCATAAAAACTATACATGCTAACAAAACAGCAGCATTTGATTCTCTGGCAGTCGGACCGTTTTGATAATTCTTCTCTGCATTACTGCGATCAAGTTTTGTCAGCTTCCAGTGAAAGTTTCTTCATGCCTCCCACATTGTTAAGTGTTTTTAGCAACAACCAGGACCGACTCAAGCCCCCCTTTTAAATAAAAATGCCAGGGAAAATAAAATAAAATGGTGGGAAATAGTCAGCTGGTCAACATATGACTAGAAAAGTGCCGTACAGCATATTTTACTCTAATCAAATGTTCAGGTTTAAAAGATGCACTGTTCACAACGGACAAAGAAGCAGTTATATGAAATCTATGTCTATCCATGAGTTCTTTCACTCATCTGTGTGCATTTGTGCCAGTGTTTTGCTTTTCACACCTTATCATCTTATCAGCCCTTTTTTACTTATCATGTGGTAAATATCCCCTATCAGGTGTGTTTTGTTTTGCAGATGCCTCTTTTTCCAAACGGGTGAGCTGAGCTCCATAAAAACCAGGAGTCACTTAGAGACTGGCCCCTTAAGTGCTGAAGTAAGCAGTTCTGACCAGAACATCACAGCTCCATAAAAAATTATAAGGATGAAATTGAGTCAGTCATGCTCCCTGTAATAGGAAGCTACTTAACTGGACAAATATAGATAATTGTTTTACATAGATATATACCCAAGAAAGAAGTCTCCTGAAAATAATGCAAACATTGACATACTAAACAACTACACTTAAATATAGTAGAGAATATCAACAGACATCTGTCAAATAAATTAAAGTGCAGGACCTGAGGATTAATATTAGCTCATGATGGAAGATGCACATGCTTTTTATAAATATTATAATTCATTTATAGTTGGTTTGATGATTCTGTGCACAGATGTGTGACTGCTATGAACATTCTGGTATAAACAATGAAGAAAATCTTAATACTTAAGCTTACTTTGCATTTCTGCTTTTACTATTAATATGTTGATAAGTTAGACTAACTTTTTAGAATATGGAAACTAGTATGAATTTTTGAAGTCCAAATCCACCTACTTTATCATTCTAAAAGTGCTTAAAGCTTAAAGAGCTGTGGAAAGGGGCAGAGGAGGAGATGTCTGGCTTTAGCCTCAGTGATGCTTGAAGCTGGATTTTTTGTTCCACACAGAGGGGATATAAGTCCAAAGCATGGCAAGTGCAGAGTGGCAATATACAGTCAGGTAGGAGGGAAAAAAATGCAGCAGTGGAGCTTTCTGAGAGCACAATTCTAAGTCTCCATATAAATACTGTGTGAACTATTTCCATAGACAAGCATAAATTGTGGTTCATCATTATATCGTTTGTTTTCTATTAATTGCTTCCTATAAACATGTATTCAAATCAAGATTGGACCAGTACAGAATCCTTTTATTTGTCTATTTTTGTTGGCCATGAAACCATATAAATCTTCATTTCGAACCCCCTATCATACCACCGATATTTCAAATAAACAGGAAATGCCAAAACATTCAACACATGTAACATTGCTCCTTCTTCTTAATAAATACAGTTTGTAGTGGTTTAGTACAGACACTGAAACTCCAGGGTAAAATGAAAATATTTCCTCTACCTTGAATATGATTTCAAGGTATGATTGATTAAGTCAGCCACTCCAAGCATATGACACTTACAATGTGACAAGGTTCACATGTCACATGATTCTCAGAAAGCCTTTTTCTTATAGATTTATGAAAGATAAAACTAACACTCCTTCACCTTGGTTATCCTTTTTTCTTGGTTATCCTTTTTTCTTATGCTTTCATGGCAATTAGATGAAAAAGGCTGAAACTGAACCTCTATTTTTAGTTTTTTTAATTTGATGAGTGCTTATGTTAAAGAAGAAAAATGATCCAAAACTTCGCCTCATTTTGTAAGGCTGTTTATCATTCCATGCATATGTCTTAATTACATAAGTGAGTTCGGGTATGGAAAAAATATCCGCCAGTTTTGTACCGTACAAAGAATCTGGCTGACTAGTATGTGTACTACACTCTGCAGGCAATAAAGAGGAAGGTGGGAGAGCAGGGTAAACTGGAGCATGAACACTCCTATACAGCAACAAACACCTCCTTGCTACAAATAAATTGCACTCATACAAAAGTACAAAAGGTATGAGAAACAATGTATGAAGCCAAAACCCATCAGCACCAGTCACTTTATCACGCTGCAAGAAAAAGAAAAAAAATCCTGCAGGAGGGGAGGGAGAGAGAGAAAGGAGGAAGATCGATATTCCAATACTCCCTTGTCTGCTCCACTGGCCCCCAACGTTATCCCACATCATTGCAGCAGACACAGAGAAGACAAATGACTCCCATGTCAGGAACATGGAAGTGGCAGAGGGGAGGATGGCAGAGATGCTGTACTGATGTAGTTTTGGGCTGATGGGACACATGATGTACCTCTTGGCCTCACATCTTCTCTGACTGAGACTTTGCAGACTCGACAGAGCAAGAGTGCCACAAAAATCAAAGTGACAGGAAAGGGCCTGAGTCGGCTGGAATAATTGTGGAGAAGATTGCCCGTGACTTGCAACTACAGTAAAAGCACACAACCCAGAAATGAGGAAACAAATAGATGAAAAGAATATACTGCATGTTTTTATGAACTCATGTACCAACATTAAGATTGCAAAAGTTGCTCAGAGTGCAACGAGTCCTCAAGGGAAGAGCATATATGCATGTACACATGAATAGACACACATCCACACACAATCAGATTTCTCCCCCGTGGGGGGCGGAGAGGGAGATACTGCAGCAGGTGAGGGAGGCTGGGGGCCTGTTTGTGATATGTGACAGCTCAGAATGACAGGCAGGTTGTGAAGAAAAGGTGCAGAAATGAGCCAAGATGGATGAAGGGGAGAGCGTTCACTTTGTACCACAAAGAGTCCTCTGTTGTTTTTGATCTGCTCTGACTTCAAAGTGCAAAAGTCTGTTTTTATTCCCGACAGAACTCCCTCTGTTGCCTTATCACACATCTCATTTGTGGGGCTCCAGACAAACAGTCAGCAGTACGGGGTTGAGGGCCCTGCTAGACCGAGGTTTGAGAAATTAGATTTTGCAGTGATTGATGCTGAATCAAACAAAGCTGAAACAAGTATAGGTTAAACAGCAGCGAATGGGACATGAAAAAGAAACAGAAAGAATGAGCGAAGTACAAAAATTAGAGTAAGAAAGCCCAAAAATACTGAGAAAAACTAGATCAAAGAAAATATGAATTTGCATCTTTCATTCCTCCAGAATTCAGTGGGGCATAATGGCTCCCATATTTATTGACAATGTCAGATTGCTGTTGTAATTTGTGGGCCGAGACTCGGGGGCGTTATGAGTGGAGCTTGCAATTAGATTTATTGAGGTTTGTGTGTTTGTGTGAGCGTGTGTGTAATTAGAAGTTATTGAAATGTGGGGTCCCTGTAGTCCAACTATCAGAGCTAAATCAATATTAATCAAAAACACAACAAAAGGAGTGATGCATAAAAACGGCAAAGAAATTAACAGAGAGAGAAAGAAAAGTGGAGGAAAGATGACAGAGACCGAGCGATAAAGAGAAAAACATGATGAAGTGGTAAAGACTGAATCAAAACATCATTCTGAACAAAACATCTTAAAATGCTCAATCACACTATACCTTTCACATCAACCAATGAGGCAACATCAGCCAACTCCCATCATCTCCATACCTGCTTTAAATTTTCTAATGCAGGTATAAAAAGTTTGCAAAAGTTTTTTGTTCCTGCCACTTTGTTTGTCAACTTTTACATGTGAATTTGACTAAAAGTAAACCCATGAAGAGACTGAGAGCCCACAGCCAAAATCAGCAGAAGCTACCACACCATATTAAAATAATTGCATGCTTTCTGAGACTGTGTCTCCGAGGGTCCATTTTGGTTTGTGTGACTTAAGGAACAAAATCTGAAACAATGCAGTTTTAAACATTGTTGACATGTTCATATGTCCATATAAACCCTCAATCGGGAACCTGGGGGTAACCCCTTGGCTCAGCACTGATTTTAGACACCCATGTTAAATCACTGGTTAGCTCTTGTTTTTATCATTTAAAAATATTGCTAAGCTAAACCCTACTGTGTCACATTCTGAGCAGGAAATGATCACACATGCTTTTATATCTTCACATCTGGACTACTGTAACTACTTTCTCTTGGGTAAATAAGGAATCACTGTAACATCTTCAAGTTATACAGAATGCTGCTGCAAGGCTCCTAACTAAATCTTCAAAATACTCCAGTCACCCTGTTGCTAGCTCAGCTACACTCCTAATCCACTACAGAGTACATTACAAAATTCTGTTTTTAACACATAGAATTACGTGGTCAAGCCCCATATTGTATCAGGAAACTTTTGTAACTATGTCCCTATAGTAGATGCATGAGGTCATGTGATCAGGGTCTGCAAGCTGTGCAGTATACCCGGTTAAAAACAATAGGTGACAGAGCTTTTGCAGCAGTGGCTCCTACTCTCTGGAACGCCCTTCCTTTAGACCAGGGTTCTGTGACTCAGTGATATCTTTTAAAAAGCAGCTAAAAATATATCTTTTCAAATTTGCTTTTGTCTAAACTTTTGTTTTTATGCTTTTTTTGTTTGGTTTTATGAATATGCACTTTGTGATTTTTTTTTTATCTTAAAGGCGCTCTCTAAATAAAGGTTTGCTTACTTACTTATATGGTGTATACTTTATTGGTTGGTATGACCCCCTTTTCCTTTCAGAACTGCCTTTATTAGCTGAGATTTAACGAGCTGTTGGAAACATTCATCAGAGATTTTGCTCCAGATTGACATGATAGCATCATGTAGATGATTGTGGAGGTCATTGTAGTACAGTGAACTCATTCTCATGTTCAAGAAACCAGTTTAAGATGATCTGAGCTCTGTAACATGGTGCATTATCCTCCTGGAAGTAGCCATGAGAAGATGGGTACACTGTGGTTTTAAAGGGATGGAAATGGTAAGCAACAATACTCAGGTAGGCTGTGGCATTTAGATTCTGCTCAGTTGGTACGAAGGGACCTAAAGCGGCCCAAGAAGATATTCTCCACACCATTACATTACCACTACCAGCCTGAAATGTTAATACAAGGCTGAATGGATCCATGCGTTCGTCTTGTTTATGCCAAATTCTGACCCGTACCATCTGAATGAAGTCAAGACAAACAACATTTTTCCAATCTTCTGTTGTCCCTTTTTGTGAGCCTGTGTGAATTGAAGCCTCATTTTCCAGTTATTAGCTGACAGGAGTTGCACATCGTGATGGTAAAAATGCAAACTGAACATTTTTGCCATTACCGACACATTGTTAGTAAGCAAACATAATCGAGCCAAAGAGGTTTACTTTGTTTAGTAGAGCTGAGGGAGAGCAGCTGCAGCAAGAGGTGGAAATAGAGGCAGGGGTGGGGATTGGTATACACTAATGTTATGTTCTGTGTAAGAATATGACTACAAACTCTGTCTGCAGTCCATAAATATGAATAATAAAGATAATTAAAATCAATCTAGTAAAAGGATGCAAGGAAGACACTATGTTGCTGCTGTGGAGCGCACTAAATCAAATAAGGATGAGACCTGTTTTATTGATTTTATTCATTCTAATTATACATATTATATAATATGCATGTCAAAAACGGCATACTGCCGATATTTTACATCAAGAAATTGTGTTCAAAGAAACTCATGTCTCATTAAAAGAACCAAGTCTCTTTGATTCAACAGATGAAATGCTACTCTGCGGTGAGTTTCAGTTTTAATTATTATATCTTGCAAATAAAAGTGGAGAAATTAGCCATTTTCTTGTGTAATGTGGCCTTTCCACTCTGCTCTGAAACTCACATCCTCTTCTTCCCTGCTTCACTTCTTCCCTCCAAATGTGCTCCTCTCCCTGTGTTGTGTTTATGTGTGCTCGTGTGCTGTGTTGCGTTTGTGACAAGCCCGGCATTACTGCCTGCTTTACAGGGCAGCAGACAAAGTCTCTTTGCCAAGGTCAAGCTGACAGAATGCATTATGGGAAAGTAATTCATGAGTTTACAATAGAGTGCATTTACACACTCAGTGAAGTCTACAGGCTGAGAATGACTCAGTCATATCTGGATGGTTTTATATCACAGCTACTGAGTTATTTCTTCAAAGTATAGGAACACTTGTTCTGTGTGTGTGTGTGTGTGTGTGTGTGTGTGTGTGTGTGTGTGTGTGTGTGTGTGTGTGTGTGTGTGTGTGTGT
>JBBBVU010000021.1:16141590-16163670 GCA_037177055.1 Atherinosoma microstoma | reverse complement strand
AGGGTACACCCTGGACAGGTCGCCAGTCTGTCGCAGGGCCAACACAGAGAGACAGACAACCACTCACACACACACTCTTTCCTAGGGAGAATTTAGAGTAACCAATTAACCTATCAGGCATGTTTTTGGACAGTGGGAGGAAGCCGGAGTACCCGGTGGGAACCCACGCATACACGGGGAGAACGTCTCGAACAACATCCCAGAACAAAATTCTGAGCCTTTAAATAAGAAGTACATCTAACTTCACATGACCTTGCAACTGCGGGATAATTTGTCCAAGAAGGCAGACCCTTGAGAAACATCAAGACTTAAGTTTCAGCTACTAACTAACCTTTTCATTCGTTTGTCTTTGCTACATTCAGGAACTAATAAAAGGGGGCTTCCTTTAAGCCTAATGCCAGATTTTTGTTTAATAAATCTAACATGTGCAAAACTAAGATTAATTATGTCCTAATCAGTCCCATAAATGATGTTTTATGGGCAGACAAACTGAAATGTTCCAACATGAATGAAGGGTAAGTCATGTTTCTGCTCTTCCTCTGAACGTGGTGTGAACTTTCCTGGAACACCCTCAAATTAAGCCAATGAATTTTGGCTGTGACCACAAATGACCTTAATCAGGTGCAACTGCACTGATGTGGTAGTTCTTCAGGTGAATGTTTTCATGTTCTCAGTTGATATTTTGGCAAGTTCATTGCATAATTGAAATTGCATCTCAGCTACATTCTGCTTGTGGCAGAAAGATAATACTAAAGACACATTCTCCAGCTTTCTTTGGAGCAATAGTATGATTACATGCACAGTTGGTTATAGCTGAACCAGGTTATCTAATTTAACCGCCATGCTTGTCCCAGTATAGCCTATATGCACAGGAAGGGAAATAACTTATTCACTTAAGTATGCTCAAAACATTCTGCTGCTTCTCCCTTATTTTGAAAACCATCATACATAGATATGGCTGAAATCACTACAAAGACGTCTTTATTTGTGATTTTTTTTTTCATTACTAAACTGAAATCGAGATTATAACAACAGTCTGGTAAAGCTGTAAGTGACTGTCTCCTAATGAGCTGCTTCCAATCAAAACTTATGATAATGTTCAGCAGCTAAATTTAAAAAGAAAAAAGAAAAAAGATATGTGAAAGAGCAGCGTTGTTAGCTATTTGGCTGTCCCAAGATATAATTACTCTTCACTGTTTTTTTCAGAAATATGGAATGAATAAAATGTGAGGAAAAAAGACGTGTTGAGAACTATACCGTGCTGGAGTGACGCAATCCCTACATGTCATTATCTGAGTGTGTGAGTCTTTGAGTGCTTCCGTTTCATATGATTTTGATCAGACTAACATGTTCACATCAATTTTTAAAGTTGGGGTTTTGGTCTGACTCACACAATAATTCTAGAAGCTCGCTGCTTTTGCCAATCAGTTGTGCCAAAAAATATGTAGCTGACATGAAGGCGGAAGTTGAGTCAGAGGGGAAAAGAGAGGGAGAGGTAAGTTGAAACACACTAGAGGATGAAATTCGGGTGAAGTGAAAACCACCAATAGCACCGCAATTACTGTCCATTTCTTTCAAAGGAGAAAAGCGGTGTGACAAAAGACAGTATAGATTTCTCACAGTGAGAACCTGATGCCAGGTGGTGTGCAATGAAAGGAAGGATGGACCTGGTGATGAGAGAAACAGAGAGAGTGAGAAAAAGAAAGTAGCAGAAGAAGAAAAAAGAGAGAAAGAAAGGGGGAAGAAAGGACAAAAGAGAGACTATGTGAAGTTACGCCACATCCATTAGTCGCCCGTTGTCTTCCAAGAACTGGAGCAACAGCTGGATCAGATTGCGCTCCACTCAAAGGGCTTTGGTCATTTGAGTCATTTTCCATTGTAGCAGCTAAATTTCCCAAGGCAAATGTTGACAGAGAAAATGGATATTGAATGCAATATTATTCTTTACTGATCCCAGGCCATTTCCTTCACCAAAGTTAAATGATCTGTGAGGTTTGCACCAAGCCTCGCAGTAAATAAGGACTGGAAATCTATTTGTACAGAATGAAATTAGGATCTAAAGCTATTACCTAAATTACAAAAATTACAAATATGCCATTTGCTTAAGGAGTTACATGATAGGTTTGAGCTAAGTCTCGCCTGTGAGCCTTAAACTATCAAGCCCAAGTTATCTCCATAAATCAATACAGTGACCAATAAACAGTGGGCAGCGGTTATGTACAGCATGTTCAATAAGCTCCTAATGATTAGCAACTGCTTTAAAGACAAGGCAATCCTATTCCCGACAGACACATGTCTATAGACTTTAATCCCTTATGTCTGTGTGAGAGAAGTTACATTTGCCACTCCCCTGTAAAACATGTCTCCTGAAAAAGAGGGTCCACTTGTCTGGAAAATAAGAACATGCAGAGAGAAAAGAACAGTGCACGCATGCGCAGGCATTGAAAAATGTTGTACTGATGATGTGGAAGATTAAGGCTGGGGCATGTTTGAAGACAATTTTTTCGAACCTGTGTAAAGAGGGGGAAAGAACCTGTAGAAATGACCTTTAAATAAGGATAGCACAAGTCCAACCAAAACTCCTTAGATCTGCATAACCGTGTCAGATTTTCAGATTGGCCAAATTGACAGTTTCAGAAGGCTTGCAGGGAGGGGATTCAAACACGGTTCGATAATCTGACAAGAACTTTGAGTGCAGTCGAACAGTGTTTTTGCCGAGGAAGGTTCTTAACTGTGTGTATTGACCCAGTCGTATCGAAGTGGCAGCCATGATGAGAGTTGGTCCAATTCTCAACATGAAAAGGAAAGGATCTTCGTTGCTTCCAACATCAGAAATACTTATCCATCCTTTACACAAGAAAAAGATCTTGCCATCTGTCAATTTCTTCTGGCTGCAACCTGCAAAGTGGTACGATAAATGCCTAGCATTTTCACACGCTAAATGAGTTAAACACTATAAGAAGAGTGCAACCCCACTATTTTCTTAATAGACGTTTTACCCGCTGGTTCGGCTGAAGGCTTTGGTTTCTCCCCGTACTTTTGACTCTCTCAAGATCTGTTATGATGAGTATCTATGGAAACAGAAACGTTGTTTACCAGCACGGTCAACTGATTAAGCTCTCTAAAACCAAATTAATGTGCGAAATACACAAATCAGTTGAAGAGGTTACAAAGAGGATGCAGAGCAGGAGCAAGGTAGAGAAAAAAGTGGAGGGATTTAAAAATAATTTCTTCCAATTGTTTGATGGGAAATATGAGGTCACTAGCTAAAAATAATGGATGAGCTCAAAGAGCTAACAAAGATAAAGATGGAATGCAGAGAATGCACTATAATGTGTTTCACCAAAACATGGCTGCAGGAACATCTGGACTCTGTCATTACTTTGAACCTGTACGAGCTGACTGATTAGACTAGACTAGATTAGATTAGTTTTGACTTTATTGTCATTGTATGTCACACGTGCATTCAACAAAATGCAGTTTGCATCTAACCAAAAGTGCAAAAAGTTCTTAATAGTGTGAATATTGGACAATATGGGTCAGTTACTCTACCAAGCCTGGTGGTCCTTGACCGGAGGCTTCTGTCGTGCCCAACGGAGGGCAATGAAGTTAGCTGTAATTTAAAAAGGCGGTCCTACAGTGCTTTCAACTGGTATATGTCACGTTACAGACACAGATGTGCACACGGGACATCAAACCATTGGCAATGATTTGTCCATTTATCTTTTAAGAATGAAGCTGAAGAAGGCTGACTCCGTGCTGATCTGGAGCCACTGGAGCTGATTGTCCTGAAGAATTATGCATCACAATCTACATAGCACACAGAGAAAATGACAGTATTCAGATAGAAGCTTCTTCAAGAAGATGCAAGATAGGAAGATGACAGCCATTGCCCTCTGGAAAAAACAAAACAAAACTCTACAGAATTACTGTGTAATTTTTCCTGAATAATTAAAGATTCTTTCATTTCATTTTTAACAGGCAAAGTACCAAATTTACTAGTATTCTTATTGTTGTATTTTCCCAAAATTCTCATGACATTTCCAGTGCTGGTTTGTTTTGGAAAAGACATCTAATCGAGAAAAATAAATTACTATTTCTTTAAGTTATAAAGTTCTACATTTCAAGATATAAAAAAAAAGAAATCATATCAACCAGTTCTTCAAATTAGGTAAATACAACCTCAGATAAACAAGTTTAAATATAACATTGAGGTGTGTGTTAACACAGTGCCAAGGACAAAAGCAATTGTCGCTTCCCATCAATCTGGGAAAGGCTACAAGGCCATTTCAATTTAGAGTCCATCATTACACAGCGAGAAAGCTGATTCATAAGTGTGAGACATTCAAGCAGTTGTCAATTTTCCTAGAAGTGGACATCCTAACAGGTTCAACACAAGGTTAAACCAAGCTATATTTATATAAAACAGAAGGAAGGAGAAAATTATTTTTAAAAATTGAGAGCTACATTTCAGACTTTGCAGGAATCAGTAGCTATATGACAGTACAATTAGAAGAAGATTTGACAAGTATAGCTTGTTTGGAGGGATTTCCAACAGAAGCCTTTTCTATCCAAAATCAACATTACAGTATGGCTTGGGTTTACAAAGCTGCATCTGAACAAACTACAAGAGCTATTGAATAATGTCTGTTGAAAAAAAAAAATCTAAAGTAAAGATGTTTAGTCATAAGTAATGCACACGTGACTGGCAGAAAATAAACACGTCAGCACTGAGATACTGAGACAACCATGAACATCTCCACATGCTGAAGCATCGTAGAACTAATTGTGAAGCCATCTGTCTGACAGCTAGATTTTGGCTGAAATTGGGTCACGTAACAGGACAATTAACCCAAGCACAGCAGTAAATCTGAAACAGAATGGCTGAAAAAGAAAAGAACAAGTTGAAGCAATGGCATGGTCAAGGTTAGCCAGCCAATGGCTACGTTTTTGTTCAACAAACAATGGGACTTTGGGCGGGCATTGGGGGGCCGTGGAGACAGCTGTGCCTGCCCTGGACTAAAAGCAAAGTTTTCTGTTTGTTTTATTTGGGTTTTGTTTTCTTTTTTGGAGTAGCCATCTTCTATTAAACCTATCTATGTATCTTCATTTATCAATCCTACAATCCATTGAACGAAGACAACTTGTTAGCTAATTACAGATAGAGGGGGGGCAGGTCAATTATGATTATGAACAATCATGGTCACCATTCGCGAGTGCAGTAAACTGCCACTCATTACCGCTGGTAATAAACATGAATGTAAACAATTATTTCTACAAAAATATAACGAGGACAAGTGACGTAGTGGACAGAATGAGCAGGAAGCGGCGCCGTAGAGCTCCATTTCTACTGGAAACATGAAGAATCATGCTAGGAGGGTTAGCTAGGGCAGCTAGGGAGGACGAGGCCAACCAGCATGACTCATCCACATGGAAAAAAGGTGAGTGACGACGTCAGCATCAACATCAACACAAGCATCGAGGATCATGGTAACATCATAGCTGCGAGGACCATCAACAGGCCATTGCAGCCTAGTGACCTTGGGACAGAAAAGCCCCAAAGACCACTCATACAGAGCTTTCTTCCGTGCCTTTTTTCTGGGGGAAAAAAAGGTCATTCTTCCTCAGGAAACAAATGAAGGAGTCTTCTCCACTGCTGAGGCAAAGTGGACAATGAAACAGGTGATTAAGGCTAGGCACTAGTTCAGTATTGTTTTATAATATTAAAGAATCTCAAAAAGCTACAAAGCTCATCTAAAATGATTTTTCAGCAACATAAAACATAAAAATGTTTCAGCAACAAGCCTTCATCAAGCAGTCAAACATATCACATCGAACATGTATAGTTAGATAAGATGTTAGTTGCATACATACTCTAATGTTTATTGTTATTAAGGAAATCATTATGGTTAAAAATATGTTGATTTCAACCTTATTTCTTAATCCTTACAGATTCCGAAACAGTTCCAGAGAGTCAGCTGGAAGCAATGCCCACCGTCTTCACAGCATTTAAACACGAACTGACTTTTGGAGCCAGCACCATATTCTGTGAAAATTCATTTTCCACTCTTAAAGATGTCTTCACAGAGCATCGCCTAACTATGCTTCATCAGAGCAAGGCCAATCTCATCCAGTTGGAATTTGAGAAGGACATGACCCGGAAATTTAGGAATGAGTGGAAGGACAGGGTTTTAAGAAGGTTTCACACCGTCCACAAACACTGCCTGCCACTCTACTAAAAGCTGCTAAACCTGTATTTGTTTGTTTTTTTTATATATTTTTAGGATAAATCGCCCATTTTTAGTGAGAGAATTACTGTAGGAGTAACCACCGAGCCACTGTTCAGCCTGAAGCAAATAAAATGTAGGTTGAAGAAAGGTATGCCCTCCCCAGAAAAATATAATGCCCCCCCTCTCTAATTTTTCTGTAGCTGGATCTAACTGTGTAGTACGTATGTCAGGCGTTGTATATCTGCGGTTGTATTCCTGATTTGGACCTGAAAATGTATGTACTGTATTTCTTGATCCATTTTTCTTTTCTTTTGTGTAACTGAAAGGAAAAATGAAATGGCTTTCAACTAACGCATAGCCCTGTTTCATTGAGATTAGGGTTATAGGCAACTAATTTCAACAGCAAATTAATTTTGAAAGATTGTAATGAAAGCCAAATTTATGTCAACATAATTGGCTTTAGCCATGCCCGTGGAGTGGCTATATGGATTACAGAGTTTGCATTTGGTCCAGTGTTTAAATGTCAACAAGTGAAGAGATTGCCATGAAAGAGGATAAATCATACTGAGTTTGGCAAAGCCTCAACTTTGACTGCACCGCCACCATATCTGAATATGCAGCATAAGTGTAAACCATGACCAAACCTGGAGGCAAAATGTATGGAATAAGAACTCATTAGAGTGTTTAATATTGGCAGAAAAATAAGTATTTTATCTATGTAAAAATTTCAGTTCATGTAAATACCTCCCTAATAATTCTGGCATATTTTTAGTTCTGAATCCAAGTTGGCTCGTGATATATTTCTGTATGACATCTGGAAGGAGGTGTTGATGAGAAAATCAGGTGACATCAGGTCTATGCATAATGATTACACACAGGTGAACAAAACAACACATAAAAGCAGCCTGTGAGCCATGACTTAAAAAACATGCTGCACATGTCCTGATCCATCATTTTACAGGCATCGCTGACAGCAGATCAAGTCAGGCGCTCTCCTGAGAGCAGAGCAACGTACACATTCCAAATCCCAGCCGAGTAAAAATGTCATTCCTAAGTCTTGAGTTGCAACCTTCAACAGAGCAACCCCCATACCTTGATACCATGTAGACTTTTTTTTAATCTACCAGACAACAGATATGCAGAATGTCTTAAAACAACCAGTAACTTAAAATCAGATGAACTAAACATCTTCAGTTAACAAAAACTACTAGAAACAGAACAAAGCAAGAAAAAAAAGGGATACAGATTTTACCAAAAGAAAATCAAGATGTGCACATAGAGATGCAAAGCAATTAAAAGAAATGGTCCAAGCAGTTCCCAAGAAGTGCATAATGATGGAAAAATGACAGAAAACACAAAAAGACAGAAACTACTGAAAGGAGACATCAAAATAAATATGGTGCAAACATTTGGGCTACAGATTGTTAGCCACAGAGGGATCCCAATTGGTAGAATAGGGAGAATGAAAAATATATTTTTCACAAGCCTTGTAGCCATGGATGCCAGGAGCTGCTTTTAAGCATGACAACACACCAGCCCTTTGCAGCAGCAGCTGATCACGCCAGTTTCATAATACTAAATCTTCCTTTGTCACTGACACAACACTGTACAAATACTCCAGTTCTTTATCTAATGCATTATTTAAAAGTGTACTGATATCAAAATATTTAATTACTAAAAGTACTCAATGAAAAAGGGAATTTTTGTAATCAGATCATTACATTATGCATGGACTGAAATTGATGGAGTTACAGCCAAACTAGATATTCTGCAGCAATTAATGATCATTTCCTGATTATTTTATCAATGAATGGATTTATTGTTTGGATGATGGTGAATCCATAATAAAGTTTTCTTTACAAACCCAACAACTCAAACATGATAACTACGATAACTGACCAAATTGATAAAAGAAAAACATCATCATAAAATCAATTTCATTCATTTAAAAAAGTAGAAAGTTTGAGGGTGGTATTTCTTGAGATAAAAATATTTCTTTTATTATTATCAATAATACATTTTATTCAAAATTAAGTCACTTAATTTTTTTTTCTATTTCTAAATTTAAATCTAAAAATCTTACCATAAATTCAATATTTTTTAAGCATATAAAGTCTTATTTGGCCCTTTAACAAAATGTTAAAAAAACAAATAAACTGAAGATGATTTGCATATTTTGTTTATTACCTTGTAATATGTCTGAATTATTGTAGTATAAAAAATATCCAGCAGGGGACAGAAGACAAACAAACAATGTGATTGTGAGCAAAGTTTTTACCATAAGGTGATTCAATAGGTCTCAGAAACTTTATGTATCAAATGTGATACCCATGGCATTAAAGGGATATAATAAATTACTTAAATGAATGTTGTGGGGTCAAATGTTAAACAGTAAAATTCTCAAGTAAATTACAAGATCTCAATTTTGTACTTTCATGCAGTACTAAAAATTCAGCAACTTGTCAGTTCATTTCCCCCAAATTAACCAGAATTCTTCATTTTCAGGTTGTTTGGTTTTTTTCACAATATAAAATAGTGAGAGCATACCCCCATGCACTCTGCTGCCTTTCACATGCTCACAATCTTATGCCTCATACTCTTGTTTCCGCCTCCAGCTGCCACGGGAGCAAATATAATCCTTTAAACAAATGCATACTCTCTTGTACACACACACAAAACAAGGTCACGTAAACCTCTAACATGAAAATGCACACCTGTATATGCCTGATTGCACACAGATGTGCACAAATTCATACCTAAAAATCAGGTGTAAACATTCACAAGGATACAACACACATACACTCTCAAACTTTCTCGGTGTACTCACTCTCTGGAGCACAAACAGTTTCAGACTCTGGAATGTAGGAAATACACGGCGCCCAGTTTTGTTTTCTTTCTACAGCATGCACTTCCCCTAAGGCACATCCAAAGAAAATATTTGTGTCTGAACCACTCTGAAGGTTCAGGCAATAATTTATTTCAAGGCCTCGTGATGAAAACAGATTGTTAATTCTTTTGACGTAATTTCTTTTACTTGTTTACTCTTAAAGAAAAAACAAATCCACTCACAAAAATGGGAGTGGTTTGTGTGTGTGCGCACGGATGGGTGGAAAAATAGTTTGTACGTGTGTGTTCTAATACCTCCCTGCTCTTGTTTTTGTGCTTTTTCGCACTCAATGGTATTTGGTCCAGGCTGCTGGCTGAATGAAAAATAAAGCACAAACAGACGGTGCATGTCTGAACATGATGTGTGTATGTGAGTGTGTCTGCTTTTGTGAGGCCAACATTAGAGCTTTCAAAGCGGATTCCTACAAATGAAGACAAAATCATGACAAAGACTTGCGCGCCATGAATGGACCCGTTTTAAGCTGCGTCAACATGTGAGTCGGTTATAATCCACTGACCAGCTGTTTATTTTGTGAATTTGCAGAGAATTTTTTATTGGGATCATTTTTACAACTCTCCTACACAAGTAAATAGTCATCATTATGTGAGTGTGTCCATGCACTTGTTGTGTTGGCTTCTAATTAGAAGCACGCGACTCATATTTAATCATCACAACACAAACCTCATAGATAAAATGTGCTAAACATTCATCGAAAGTATTACAAAGATAAAGACATGCAAGAGTGAGAGACACTGAGGCAGGACGTAATCCATGAGACGAAGCCTGTGGAAATATTTAGGAAGTATCAATATAAACAGGATCATTATGCAAAGGCAACAATAAACTGATTCGGATGATAAACAGACTGTCATATATCTCTATACTCGAGCCAGAGGGCAACGCACTCAGTGACATCCATCTTCTTTAAGTAACACTGCTCATAATGGCGTTGTGCATTGCGGAAGCCAAACACACATACACACAAAACACATGAACAATCATAAACAGACACAAGCTAACACTCACAAAGACACAGTATTAATATTCTCACTCTTTTTCTCCCTGACACATACACACTTTCCCAAGAATCTCCCAGTATTTAATACAACTGAGTAATGCCAGGGGCAAAGCACAAGTCACAATCATGAGTGTGTTTAACAGCAGTGCGACAGGCAGATGCAGCTTCAGTGTAAATAAAGTACATGTAAATAAGCAAGCTGAATTATTCAAGACTAAGACTGGCTCACACATGCTGGCTGCCCCTCACCCGTTCAGATCGACTCACGCTGGGGTAATCACAGGGAGAAATGTTTTCTGTCAAGGTGCAAACAGTCCAAACCAAGACTGAGCCAAGCAGTCATTTTATTATGCAACAAATGTAGTCATCTCATGAGACATGATTTCAGAATTTGTAAAGACATAGATGTGAACATGTTGCACCCAAAAGGTTGTGGGGAGCTCAGGGGAGATGACGTGGATCTGCGTGAGATGATACAACAGCTTAGTTTTGGGTGTGACCAGATATTTCATTCAAAATTTAGGGAAAACATGATACAAGCATCTCTGGATAGACTTTTCTGATAATAGCAGGCAGGAAACTAAGATCATTTAATGTCAGTGGGAGCTTTCTTTGGATCAAACTATTGTTTTTCCTAAACCTAACCAATTAGATTTTAATGTTGCAGCATAACCAGAGCCTTAAACTGGATCAAGGTTAAAAAGTGTTGGTCTGGATTGGAAGTGAACTTATGACACTATGGATGACAGTTGTCCAGTGCCACCTCCCCTTGCATAATTATGTAGACTTCATTGCCTTTGAAACAAAGTCTATGAAAAATTAGACAATTGTGTCCACAAATCCAAATCAATAGATTTAGTTTTGCAACAGTTTAAAAATGGTCCTGAAACTGAGTTGGCATGTCATGGTTTGGTCATCATTTTAGAAATCTGTGGAACAAATAATCAAATAATCAGCATAATGCATGCCTATTTAAGCTCTTTAGGCAAATTTAAATCTGGGTTTAGTAGTTTTTTCTTAGCTTTTTTTTCCATCATTGGGCAAAAAATCATATTAACCTTTCAGCATTTTGTAATTCAGGTTGTGTGAAAGAAAAGCACAGCTATGTTCAAACAGCGGAAGTCCTTCTTGGCTTTATGTCAAACTCAGAAACATGCACGTCCCTTCAGACAAGCAGCCACTTATTTCATTGGTTGACAATCTATCCAAGCATGCAGCAAAAACTATGAAGTGTGCAAAAAATGCAAAAGGGCCACTCTAGTGTTTGCATTTAGTTTGACCCCTCTGGGCATATGCAGCATCATGGTGGCATGACGAAACAGTAAGAAGGGGGATGTTTTTTCATCAGTAAAGAAGACACAACAATGCTTGCTCTCACATAGTTCTACATTAATTCAAATAGTATTGCAAATATATATGATACTGCATAAAGGAAATATGTAACTCTAATAAAGTATCATAAATCGATTAATACAACAGTTGATTACAGCTTATAAAGCAGGCTTGTTAAACTCCGGTCCTCGGGGGGCCACTGTCCTGCAGGTTTTAGTTATTTCCCTGCTCCAACACACCTGATTCAAATCAAATGGATCCAACAGCTTCTTGTCAACTTGTTCAAAATGACCCATTAAATTTCAGTCAGGTGCGTTGGAGCAGGGAAACAACAGAAACCTGCCAGACAGCAGCCCTCAAGGACCACTGTCTGACACCCGTGTTATAAAGGGTCAGATTTTGAATGGTACTTTCCAGTTTTCTGTATCATTTTTAAGCTTTCTGTATTTTTGTTTTGTTTTCATTAATACAGTAGATTTTAAAAACTATATATATAAATATATTGTTCATACTATTATGAAGAAGCTGTTTTAAAGTATAACGCTTTTATGGATGCATTTAAAGAACTGAACATCTGGCCCAACTAAAATCCACCTTACATAAATTATACAATGACAGGCTTTCAGAGATCCACATCCAACTGGGAAATCATGGATGCTCTAACTGTGGCAAAGCACACAGGCAATTACAGCCCAACTAAACACACACCAAACCACTCAAAGAGAAAATATACCCACATCTCTTACTAACCTCATAACCATCCGCTGTTTTTACACCCCAAGCCGGATGATTGGGCTGATACTGATTTGTAGAAAACATTTGGGAATCAGCTCTGATAGCTTGGCCATATTGCACACACGTAGTCTATTGTAATAACAATAAATAAAAAATGGGAGTGGGGGGGTACACGACTGCAGCTAAAGCAGAGGGGTATTATTGGACAATCAGCTTTGAAGGGGCCAGCCTCACTTGAGCCAGTAACCCAGTAACTTAAAAATGTTTCTCCCTTGCACTTGTAGGCGTGATTAGTTGAAACATGTTGGACAGTAATTGCTCTGGGGTTCGCATTAACATGCCTCTCAAGTTGGTTGGCCAGCTGAATGATAATAAGAAGAACAGCGGGACTCTTTGCTGACCACCAGCGGGAGCACAGCGAGAAGCAGCGTGAGCAACAGGGAGCGGTTGGTCTCATGGTTGTCGGGCTTCTCAACTTTCCTGTGAGAGAACAAGCCTGGAGCTTTGAGCTGCTTATTTATTTGCGTGGCTTGCGGTTTGGGGGGAACTCGGGGATTAAGTTACAAATTTCTCAATTGCAAAATAACATGAAACAGCTTAAATACAGTTTTCGTTTCCATAAAAATGCAGGAAAGCTAAATAAATCCTCAACTGCATTTCATGCAATCTAATAGAAAAACATGTGATATGCAGATTTCATAAACCAACATTTTAGTCATAATAGAACATAGAAAACATACCAAATAGAATAGAATAAAATAGTTTTATTTAAATAGGGGTGACACAATTTATACAAAGCTTCAATACAAAGAATGCAACCGATGTGCTTTGTAGCTAATTTTCAACTTTTGTCCCTAGTTGGGCTTTTACATGAACAACATATCAGAACAATAAAAGTTCAATGATCAACACACCATACATATCACAAAACCAGTACATATCATCAACCATAACGCATCAAATAGAACCAATATCAAGACATGAAGAATTAATGGGTACACCTTTGATTTCCTTGAAGCCAGCACTTATCTTTTTTTTTTTAAACAGTTTCATTTCTGGTATTAATTGGATTTCAGCTGACAATGTGTTCCAAAGTTGACATCGGACTGTCCAAATGGAGATTTACAAAGTGGGATTTTAAAGCTACCATTAATCATGACCCAGTTTAATCTGGGACTGTCATGCCTTTGCATGTGCCTGCAGTTCTGGGGTTATATAGACATCTGAAAGTTAAGTTGAGAAAACAAAGGTTTTTGAAACTCTCAAAGTTAAGTAGATTCTATCATTTTAGTCTATGACAGTAATGCCAACAAATGGGCTTTTTATCCATTATTTTCAAGGCCTGGTTTTACAGAGATTAGATGTGCCTGGATGCATTTCTTTGTTTTGTAAAATGATTTTAAATGCCCCGGGTACCCTCTGTTTTCTGATAGAGGAACACATGGAAACAGTCTTTTTCAAGTTGGGTACAAGTTAATTATGTTGCAGCCATTGATGGACATCATTCATGCCCGTTGTTAGTACCTCAGCAGCCTTGCCAGATGACTTGGCAGGTGTATAACCGCGTCATGTGCATAAACCTGGCACCTGACTGCTGAACAACTTAAAGGCAAATCATTTATTTAAAAAAAAAGACTAAATAACAGTGGCCGACCATGTAGTAGACTTTGATGTGTGCCTATGTTGTTGTTCAAACAAGATGACTTTTCTTTGTTAACTTTGACACATTATTCTTTAATTTGAAGATATAACTCGAGCCAAACAACTGTATGTTTCGAAAAATTTAAAGTAGACAGCTTGGATAGCAGAATGCTATGGTTGATGGTGTCAAATACCTTTTTTAGGTCAACAAACACCACACCCACAATTGCCCTTATAGGACTGTTAATTGTTTTCAATAAAAACAGCAATTTGCCATTTCAGTGGAATACTTTGGTCTAAAGCCAAACTGCTCTGGATGTGGAGTTAATTGGTTTCATGATGTTCAATCAACTGTGCTGCCACAATCTCCTCCAGGACCTTTTGATATAACTGGTAAAATAGAAAAAGGGTGATAATTAAAAAGTTGTTCATATAGTTCCCTGTTTTGAAAACTGGTGTAATGAGGACTTTTTTCCAGCTATTAGGAAAATGTCTGGTACTAATGGATAATCTAATAAGATGAGGCAAAGATTTTGTTAATATAAAGCTGTATTCTCTTAATGAAACAGGTATTAAATAATATATGTCTTTATTCTTTGAGTTTGATCATTTCTTAATGACTTCGGATATTTCTGCTTTACTAATTTACATAATACGAAAGGAATCTGATTTCATACTATTTCATGAGTAGTTCTATTGGATTCGAAATTTTGTGTTAATTCTTCTACTGACTGCATTTGTGTGCCATGGTGGCCTTATCTGTTATATTTATTTCATTTATTTTCATTCTCTTAATCTTTGACCATTTGATTTGTTATTTAAATTGTTGAAGAATTTCCACAAGGAAGCATTGTAACCTTTAGCATCCCCTGTCAGTTGTGTGTAGTAGGAAAAATGTTATTCCTGAGACTTTTATAGATTAACCAATCAGTAGTACTTTTTGGGGTTCATGATGTTTATAGAACAATAATCTTGGGTTTTCTGTTTCAGAATGGCTAATCTAGATTAGTTAATAAGGAAACATTTAACTGTGAACGCTTGGTAGGGAGTAGGCTTTGTTCAGGCTATGCCCAACATACAGTATATCCAGCATAATGATCTGAGGGAAGGTCACCATGTGCGTGATCAAATCTGCAGAACTACTTAAATTAAAAGAATTCAACAGGCAATTCAATATATCTTTTTTTTTATTTTCAATTATTGTCTGACAACTTCCCCATTGCTTCATTGCCTGAAAAGAATGCAATCTCATCATTCACTGACATTTTGGCCTGTACGTATTTTTTATCTTCACATTTAAGTATTCCATTTCCAAGTACATTATATATATACATTATTGGAATTATTATACTACCTTGTTTTCTTCACTTTCTTGTTCATTTTATCAAGTACTAACTCCTGTGTGTATTATTAAACTCTTATGAGCTATTTTTGTTGTTATTATGTTTGTCCAAACAAATGCACCTTTAGTTGTACCAAGCATTAAAATTAACAAGAAAATGATAAAACAAGGGCAATTTAAAAAAAAATTTCCGCGATTGTATATGTCTATGGAGAAAGTGATGATTTTCCAATGACAGCAAAACAATCTAAAATGTATCTAAAAAACATTGCAGTTAATGATCACAGGTGTAGAAATAATGACAGTGAGTCTAGTTTGATGTGATAACAATGTGTATTGACCAGTGAAATGAATATTGGTTTACTTTTGTGGTGACTGTAATATGGGATGAGTGTCATGTTTCCTGCTCTGCCATGTCATCAGCTTGATTCAGCCCACCTGGAGTTTCCTAATTGCTTCATTGCTTCAATTGTTCACAGCAGTATTTAAACTCTCCCCGGTCTCTCCTTCTCTGCCAGATTATCAACAGCCGCGCAGCCAAGTTGAGGTCCAGCATGCTTTCTATAGTTTTTCATTGGTTGCCTACAAGTTCATGTCCCTGGATCTTCCTTTTTGCCTTGCCCTCGTTGGACCTCTATTGCCCTTCAGATTTCTGGACACTGACCCACGCCTTGTTTAGGACAACCGAGCCTTGCCTTTTGTCTTTTGCTAACTACCTTACGTCTGCTTGCCTGTGTTTGACCACTGCCTCTTTTTGTCCTCTGGATCCTGAACTCTTTTTCAGTCCATCTCTTCCACCAAAGTCTGGCTGCATCTCTAAGTCCTCAGCTCACCAGCAGCATTATATTCAATAAACTTGTTTCATTCTACTATTCCTGTGTGTGGATGAATTCCCGGGTCCTCACTCTAACCTGTCCCAGTATAATCTGGCCACCATGGACCCGTCGCCCACACAAGAGTGGTGCTCATGTGTGGAGAAATCCATAAAAAGTTGGAATCTAACATGCAGGGAATCATGTCTATGTTGGCAAACCTCTCCACGCTCCCAAGACCCCGGCCCAGTCGGAGACGTTTGCTTCAAGGATTGATCAGACTTCAGGAACAGAAACTGGAAAAGAGTCGCACTAATCAGGGTCCTCGCTCTGAACCTAGGATGAAGACACGCTTCAACCTGATGACCCCATCTTCTGTGACTCCACCCCCTTTTGATGGTCTCGGAGGAATTTAGTCAGGGGCTGAAACAGAATTTCTGGATGCTGGGTTAGCTAAATCACTAAACATAAAATTACAACCCACTACTAAGAAACAGAATGTTTTGGCACTTGATGGTCACATGCTGCACCAGATAATCCAGGAAACGGTTCCACTCAAGTTTATTTTAGGTGGCAACCACCATGAGTTCATTTCTTCTCTGGTTATTAATTCCCCTGAGTTACCCGTCATCCTTGGTGCCTCCTGGTTAAAGAATCACAACCCTCCTAGACTGGAACAAAGTGAGATTCTAAGCTGGTCATCTAGTTGCCACTCAACATGACTTCTGACGGCTAACTCCTCCATTAGCCCAGCCGAGAGTCAAGAAACGTACCCTGAGCTGTCTAAGGTTCCCTCTGAGTATCATGATTTTAAAAGGGGTTTTTAACAAGCACCTTGCAACCTCCCTTCCCCCTCATCGCCCTTATGACTTCTCCATTGACCTATGCCTGGTACTTTTCCCCCTAAGGGTCGCCTATACTCCCTGTCTGGTCCTGAGACCTATGAAAGATTACATAGATGGTGCACTCAGGTCAAGTATTAGTCCCTCATCATCCCCTATCAGAGCAGGGTTTTTCTTTGTAGGCAAGAAGGATGGAAGCGTAAGACCATGCATTGACTACAGAGGGCTCAATGAAATAACAAAGAATCGTTACCCTTTTCCCTTAATGAACACTGCTTTTGATCTCATCCAAGGAGCCACCATTTTCACTAAGCTCGACCACCTCGTCCGTATTAAGGAGGGGGATGAATGGAAGACGGCATTTAACACCCCCACAGGGCATAATAAGTATCTTGTGATGCCTTTTGGCCTGGCCAAAGCCCCTGCTGTCTTTTAAGCCCTTGTCAATGATGTTCTAAGGGACATGATTGGACTATCTGGATCCTGGACTCTTTTTCAGTTCACCTCATCCACCTAAGTCTGGCTGCATCTCTAAGTCCTCTGCTCACCAGCATCATTATATTCACTAAACTGGTTTCATTCTACTATTCCTGTGTGGCTGAATTCCCGGGTCCTCACCGTAACCTGTTACAATGAGATTAAATAGATGGTAGAATTTAGCCTGGTCTGTAGCAGGCTGTCTCCACAGGAAAATCTCCATGGTGCTTCTTTTAAACAGTAGTCTGTAAATGTGAACAGAAGAGTTGCTGAACATTTTGGGAGAGGGAAGTTTCCCCATTATTCTTTGATACATATAGGATTCTAGCTATCCATTTGCAGTTGGCTTTTTATGTAGTATTTTGCATTTCATGATGCACCAGATGTTTTCAATAGGTGAAAAGTCTGGACTGCAGACAGGCCAGTCAGGCACCTGGACTCATATATCAGATTTCCATGCTGTCGTAACAGATGCAGCATGTTATTTAGCACTGTCTTGCTGAAATATGCAAGGCCTTCCCTGGGAAAAAAAAAAGCCATGCATGGGAGTATGTTAACCTGTAAATCTTTGATAGGTTCTTTCTAGATGTACAAGTAGTTTCAAATAGCCCCCCACATATCATCAGATATGCAGGCTTTTAACTGATAATGTTGTCTGTGGCTCTCTGCCTGTATGTGGCTGCAGTGGGCGTGTCTCTTCGTCTCCTCGGTGACCTGGATCGGCACCTTCTTATCATCTTAACAACCGTATATCTGCCTGGTCAACTTCCCACTCTCCACCGGATTGTTGTTTCCCCCTTGGTGACTGCTCTCAGCCATTTTTGATTTCCGAAAATCCGACTTAATTCTGTTATTCTGAGCCAACTTTCTAACATTTATCGCTCTATGTCCCTCAGGAGATCCAACCTGTCTGCTGCTCGCTGCCTGCCAGCTCTATCCACTATATCTGACCCTCTGCTTAACTGTTTACAGGAGTTTTAATAAACTCTTGATCATCTGTGTCCAGTTATGTTTGTATTTGGATTCCCAGTCCAACCTGTAACAGATAGCAAACTGAGTTGTCCCTCTCCTCTTTACTCAAGAAGACTACAAACATTACAAAAGACCATATACATGTAAGTATATAACGGCAGATAGAAAAAATAAACAATGGTGAAAAGGCAAACATTAAGGGTACTGATCTTGAACTTTATATGAGTTACAGGTTATTTCTAAGGTTTTCTCCTGGGAGATTTTGGTGCATTGGGAAAATTCTTAGTTGTGTTCTACAATACCTGCCATCTTTTTTATGTTTTTGTACAGTTTTTCATGTGTTTTCTGGAAAGGCGGGGAGGGGGGATGATTTCCCACAAAGGATTTGTGTGTCACACTAAAGAAAAGAGGCTGTTGTACACATTCACTTGGTAAATGATGGGAATATTTATTTTCTTTACATCATTTAATTCCAGAAAATACATTTAAACAGTATTCCCAACAGAAGAAGCAAATAGGATTTTAGAGTCAGGAATTAAGTTTTACAACCTGAATATAGAGTAATTATAACATAGGAATACATTTTTAAGTTAAATAGATATTAAAAAATCCTTCATCTTTAGAAAATAATGAATTTGCCTTACAGTTACATACTTGTCTATCACATTTGACACAAAAATTTCAATGAAAATACAGAAGTCACCTCCGTGGCCTGCTGTCTCAGCTTTTTTATGCAGGAAGTTTTGATATTTGTTTCCTTTTCCCCAAAAAATCTGGTTATATTCAAATTACCACAACAGTAAAGACACTCAGACTTTATGGTGCCACCGTGGCCCCAAAGGCACTGAAGTAATTCTGTCTGTTTGCATAGTCTTTAACTTCCCCAGTAAAGTGAAAAGTAAAGGCAGATTATATCATAGAAGATGAAGTGTAACTGGGTAAAATGTAATGAAACAGAAAAAGGAATTTGCTTCAAATGAAAATGCTTGAACAAAACACAAGTGACTTATTAGTGCACTAACAGTGAGCTTTTTTACTTCATGGCATGATATGAAATCTGATAAAGCCAGGAGATCTCCATGGATCTATTATCCATCTATGTTATATAATCTAAGGACTTGTACTCCAAACTGACATGGGAAACCAGAGCCAACTACAGACCCTCTGCTGGGTCTCCACACATCAGCAGCTTCTGAACAGACAAAATTGCACATGAACACGCCGCAGAATGACTTCCAACAACAGGAAGTATAATCAGCATCTGCTCAAGAAGACATTATTGTGTCAGTGCAGAGAGTGACTGTGTATTTTTACAATAACGAAACTGGAAACCTCCATAAAACTTAATTCAACTTGATAGGTAGAAGATACACAATTATCCAGCAGTTTCCTTTTCATAGGAAACACTATGAATGTCAATTCTTTGTTGGCATTTTTTCCCTTTTATTCAAAATCTCAAATGAAGATAAACAGGAATTGTGGGGAGAAAAAATAAGGGAATAACGTGCAGGAAAGATCCAATACAAACGCATTTGTACTGATCTGGTATATGCCCTAATCATTCATCTACTGGTTTTGATAAGTAATGAGTAATTGTAATAACTGTAAGTAACTGTAATAATGTCACAAATTAACTCACAATTACATTTTCTTTAAGGTGTCTTTCAGACCACTGCAACACTTTTGAACCAGATGAATTATATGATTGATGTGAAATGCACATGGGCAACCGCTGTGGGGTAATGTGGCTCTAAACCTAAACACTGGTTATGTAATGGTATTGAATTCACTAACAATGTTCTGATTATTTCTGTGACAAAATCTAGCATCTGTTCGAAATAAAAAATTTATCAACTAATCAATCAAAATATTAGTATTATTACTTTTTAAAGGAAATTAACAATATTTATGACCACGCTTGTGTAATGACACCATTCCAGCCTACAGAAGTTAGCTTATTTTTTGTGACTTGGAGTATTCACATGAAGTGACCCAGTATTTTCTTCTTTGTCAAAGTGAAACGGAGTTACAATCAGGTACCTCCGTTGGACAGAATTGTACATATTTGAAAGAACTCACAGAGGCTAAAATCTTTCTTAAACGTTATTAGGTCTGAATCCTATTTGAAAAGCAAAAATCAAAAATCAAAAATCAAGGAATTTACAACTTAGAATTTAACTCCAATAATGAAAGGTTTGTGTATTGGTGAGTCATTCTTTGAAATGGCAAAATGTTTTATTAAAGGTGGGAATGAACAAGTGAGTTTGGGAACATAATTTTCAAATTTAGTAGCTTAATAATTTCTGATTATACTAACTTGAACAATATATTTTAGTAAAGAATAAATGTATCTTTTCATTGTACAGGAAATACAAAGAAAAACGGAGCAGTACTTCAGTGAACTTTGTGTGTTTTTAGTTACATTTTGGAACTAGTAGCTTCCCATGGTTTCTTTCTATTGGCTGCAAGTAACTGACGCGGTCGTTACGTGTCAACCAATAAATTAAAGCGACTCTCCCTTTCACTTGGTTTGCAGAGAGGGAGCGAGAGAGGTTGAAAAGGTGGGTTTCGCGCTGCATCCTGGGTACATAGCTCCACTGTGATGCAGTGAGCCTGTTGTGTTGACTGGAAACCAGAGGAAAGTAAACGGGGGAGGGTCTGCCACGGTGGGGGGCTTTTTTAGCGAGTTACAATGCGTCTTTCACGGTGTTGAACGGTCTCGGAGAACCATGAACCAACTTCGCCGGTCGTTTTGAAATGGAGTGAGCCACTCTTAAGCCCCGAAAACGAGTGCTTCTTGGAGGGGCAGAGCGAAAATGAAGAAGCCGAGCGCCCTGCTCTCTGTTGTCGGCTTGACTGGGAAATGGTAGCGTACTGTATGAACCGCACTGGGAAGGATCATGGTCGAGAGGAGCAGCAAATTCTTGTTGATCGTCGTCGGATCCGTGTGTTTCATGCTGATTCTCTATCAGTACGTGGCTCCCGGGGTGATCAATTTCGGCTCCCCGCACGGTTATTTCACGGAGGAAGACGATGGGGACATCTTCCCCACTCCGGACCCCCACTATATTAAGAAATACTACTTTCCCGTCAGGGATCTGGAGAGGACGATCGATTTCCAAATCAAGGGGGAGGACGTGATCGTGTTTTTGCACATCCAGAAGACCGGGGGGACTACCTTCGGCAGGCACCTGGTCCAGAATGTTCGTCTGGAGGTTCCCTGCGACTGCAGACCGGGACAGAAGAAGTGTACCTGCTACCGGCCGAACCGCAAGGAGACCTGGCTCTTCTCACGGTTCTCCACCGGCTGGAGTTGCGGCTTGCACGCCGACTGGACCGAGCTCACCAACTGTGTGCCGGGGGTCCTCAACAAGAAGGAGAGCAAGCAGAAAAATCTGAGGTAAAAAAAGAACACGAGCTATGACTGTTTTATAACTTGTAGCCCAAAAATTGTGTTTGGTGTAACTTTTTTGTCATGGCACATTTTGGACATTTACACCTTCTCAAACTTTTAAAACGGACTACTTTTGTCTTTTCTTACATGTACTTTATGGTCTAATGATTAGATTAATTGCACTCAGGATTAAATATTTGAATCAAACCAATTAAACTTCATTATTAACATATCTACTTGTGACTGTCTTGAGTATCTTTGTCTGTACGGAGCCTCTCATCCCACCAGAGACTATTACAATTGGCTTATTCTAATTGTTTTTTTTTTTTAACACGTTTCCTCACATGAAAGCAAAGCAAAGAAAGTATTCATGAGTATGAAGCTATTTTTTTGCCACA
>JBBBVU010000021.1:16127400-16139737 GCA_037177055.1 Atherinosoma microstoma | reverse complement strand
TGTGTGTGTGTGTGTGTGTGTGTGTGTGTGTGTGTGTGTGTGTGTGTGTGTGTGTGTGTGTGTGTGTGTGTGCATGACACGCAAACACATCTGTTCTTTTTTTTTCAGGGGGGGGGAGTAGTTTGGACTTGAATATGTACTTATGTGAAGTGAAAAAGAGGAACCCACTCGTCCAGAAATGTTCAACCATGTAGCAGCAGCAGTGGTGAAATCCATCATCTCCCTCTGCAGCTGCGTTCTTATCCGCCTGTCAAGAGGATTTTACACAAACGGTTCAAATGCTGCTGCAAAAAGAAAAAAAGAAAAAAAGAAGGGTGAATTAGGACGATTTTCATCACACAGATTGAGTCACATAAACATGCTTTCTGACAGTAAAAAAACCCCAAAAAAACCCAACATATGGCCATTCATTTAAAAAGGAAAGAAATAAAAAAGGAAAAAACCCAAGAACAGTGGAAAACGTTGACAATATGCAAATGAGTTTTTTACTTAACTAATTTTGTTTGTTTCATTTTAGAATAATCAAAAAATTGAATGATGTTCAAGAAAAACTATTTTAATATATGAAATAACATTTTTTGGTCCAAAAATTAATTACTTAAGCAATAAATAAATTATCAAAAAAATCTATTACTCATTGATAATTAGCTTACTGATTAATCACTGAATCATATGATTACGTATGTATTATAAAATACTATATAAATTCTATATTAAACTGGCCAGTTGCTCTGGAAATGCTGAAGGTTTTCCTTTTTTTCAAGAGTTTCCGATTGTAAGATTAAAAAAAAGCCACATTTTCCTCGCTCAGCTGTCATGGCCGGATTAGTTATTGATTCCACAGATGCATCTATTGCACAATTTCTTCAAAATATGTTTTCTTTCAATGGCTCACATCAGCAGTGTTCAAGAGACGGAATAAATCAGATTGAATGCGGAGGTTTTGGAAATTTTGTGTATCCTGAATTTTGGAGAGGAAAAAACAAAACAAAAAAAATGCTCCAATGGATCAGGCTCAACTTTGGTCTGGAAGGAAATGTGTCAGACTCTGGAGAAGGTGCTTTCCCCTAAATGCGAGGGCAGCGGTGGGATGATTAGGAGCTAAAAGTAGAGACGGGTCCGTCTTTGATCAGCGATTAGATGAGATGGAGATGAACGGTGGCGTTTTGGGAGGAAAAAATTCTCACACTCAGCAGAGTGCCACTTGGACCGGATTTGTCATTTCCAACGTCTTATATCAGTTTGATGTTCTCCGCCGTTCCCGTGGGACACACTAATGCACACACGCACACACACTAATGAGTGAGTGATGCAGGCGGACCCTAATGCAAGCCTTAAGATATGGGAATTGTAATTGGTTAAGGAGTTTCCTATCACTTTACTCAAATTAGAGCTGCACTTTCAGATGGGGGGGGGGTAACCATCTGTCCTGTGCAAGTGTGTACTTGCACACATCTCAGAGCTGTGTGTGCGTGTCTGTTTTTAATCCTCGTGTGTCACAGAGCATCTTAGTAAGTAAAGTGATGGGGCTAATTTTACTGCCTCTATCTCAGTCCTCTCTCAAATCACTCCCCCCCCCACCCCCCCATCTCTTTCTTTCTCGCCTCCTCTTCATCCCCTCTGCTCGCCTCTGAAACACTCTTCCTCGCTCTCCTTCCTCCCATCCATCCATCCATGATAGTGTCACTCTATAATCAAACAGCAGGCTTGCTTTCCGCTTGGTGGCTTTATGGCCGGGGGCTTTCTCTCTGCCTGCTCCACTCTTCCCACTCCCTTCTTTTCTTCATCTCTGCCCCCTTGTCTTTCTTTCCCTCCTTTGCCATCGTTCTCTCTTTCTCTCCCTCCGAGCGTGACTACCGCATTAGAGGAAATGTCTTTTCATGGAAGATTTGCTGCAATTTCCAAAATGGCTGCTTTGCCTAATGGACAACTGCCTTGGTTCTAATGAATGATTACATGTATGAGTGTTGGGGGGGGGGGGTGATGGTCGTGGCAAGGAGAGAGGGACACAGGAGGAGATGGATGCGATGAAGAGTAATATGAGGAGGAGGATGGGATGTGTGTGGGACCGGGGGGGGGGGAGCTGTCAGGAAGTGATTGAACAGATAAAAGATGGAAAACAGTGAAAACATTTAGTTTCATTGCTGGGGAGGGCGCTAGTCAATTAGCACGGTTGTCAAGCACTGGGCATTCCTCCTCTTTCAATAGGTCTGTTTCAGATTCACAGCACAAATCGCTGCACTCTAGGATGGCTCTGCGAGTAACTGCGTGTGTGTTTGGGGGGGGGGGGGATGCGTGTGCATGTGGAAGCTCAGCGTGATTCCATCATCCAGCCAGCACAACCCAGAATCCAGTTGAACTCCAGGAAGTTGCAGAGGCAGCCCCGGATGGCTGATTGACATATATTACAAATGTAAGCGTGCGCGTGTGTTTCCTCATGTCTGTGCTGAGTGCATATGTGCACGCACTCATGGGTTTTCAGGCAGGTCGGTGTTAATCCAATCAGATTAACCGGGTTTAAGCACTGGTGGCCGGGCACTCCAAAGCCGGTTATGTCCGCTCATCCCGCGGCAGCTCTACATTCCAGCATTCCCAACAAACACTCTACACACTTCCCTCCATCCAGTTTTTCTCTCTATGTACACTGAGCTCTAATCACCTTGTTATGGGAAAAACATGCTTGTCTTAATTAAATATAAGGCCCTAATTTGGTTTGCGATTGTGACTAAATACCTGTACCTGATTTATTTAAGCCCATTATCATGTGTTGCAAAACACAAATATACCAGCTCCTTGTTTACAGGACATCTCTGGTTTTATTGGGTTAAGTGTGAGGAATTAAGGTATGGAGAGAGGCTCTCAAGACGCATCATTGAATTGTGTTCACGTAGTGTGCCAAAAACATTAGCGGGCTAATGGATTTTTCATAGGAAACACTATAAATGTCAATTCTTTGTTGGCATTTTTTCCCTTTTTTTCAAAATCTCAAATGAAGATAAACAGGAATTGTGGGGAGAAAAAATAAGGGAATAACGTGCAGGAAAGATCCAATACAAACGCATTTGTACTGATCTGGTATATGCCCTAATCATTCATCTACTGGTTTTGAAAAGTAATGAAGAGTCCTTGTGTTGGGTAAGCATCTATGTTTTCCTGAATAGTCCACATATCAGAAACAGCCCAGACTAACTTTTTCCATCGGTCAGACTGGAAACATGAAATTAAGGAGTACCGCTGAAATCAGCTTCAACACAATATTTTGTGATTTTTAACTAAATTACTGATAAATAATTTACTAATAAATTCAGAAATAAAGGGGTGAAAATCATTAAAGACAAATCCTTAAGATCAGCACTGTTTGAAATTAGAAATTAAATTCCCTGATCCATTTATTTGGATTAAAACAGCAGTTTGATATTACCACATCCCTCCAGCCAAAGTTAATGCATCATGCTGTTGCTGTGCTTTTAAGAGTGTTTCGTGTTTTAAGTTTTTCCCCAAGTATGTCATTCAGATATCCTCACAAATGTTGGGCCACACCCACAGAGGGTCTTACAATTTAGCTTTCTGTGCAGTATGTCAGAAACACGAGCTGTTTTCTGAACCTTTTCATGGTTTCATATGATTGTTGAACAAAGCTCCCCCACGTTTTTATGTTCACGCGAGCAGAAAGTGTGGCCAGTTGCAGTTCATATTGCTCCTTTCTGTTTTAGGATGTTGGAAAAAACTTTAGCACAGATTTGGAACTTACCCAACTTTAGGGGAATTATATCTGTAGTAATGTCACAAATGAAATTCCCAGTGCCAGCTCAACACTGGTAATTGAATCAAACTGAAGATTCGGTGCAAGGGAACTTTTTACAGTTGATAAATGTAGTTGTAATAACTAAGATTGAATTGGATGAATTTGGATTTAAGGGTCTTTTGGTGAAGAGTTTTTGGACTGATCATTGATTGCTGGACGGAGGATCATCCGAAACCGATTATGACCACTGTGCATTTGAAACCTTTGACTTAAAAAATAACCTTGCAAGCATTTTTAAAAAGAAATAATGTATTGGTCTTTCTTAAAAATGAGATACTGTGTCTTAGTAAGATTTGCCTTATAAATGTTTTATACATAAATAATTAGATGAGTTTTTTTATCAGCATTCTATAAGTAGTCAATTCTTAGATGTGAAGATATAATTTATCGTAGTGCAACGTGTTCATCATATCACTCCTATCAACCACATTATCTAACTCTTCTCCACATTTGAGCACAATGATTAGGAGGATAAAAAGATCAGCGCCTCTGATTGGGCTTTTTAGTGACCATAGATCAAACGATTTAGGACGGTATCAGTGCCCGATCGATCGGAGCACCCTTAATTATATTTTAACTAGATTGAATTGGACTGTATCTAATTGGACTTATTGAACCAGTTAAATTTCTCTATGAAGTAAACTGACCCCCCCCCTTTAAACTAGTGCTATATAAATAGTCTATTGAATTCAATTGATCTGCCCAAATAATAAAACTGTGACTGAAACGGCTGGTTCAGTGTACAAATGCATCACATCGCCACTGGTTCTCCGTTCTTTCCCACTCACACGGATGAATCATTCATTCATTCATTCATTCATTTTAAATAAAAAGCAGAGAAACATCATCTTAAGTCACACTGCTACTCTTGATCCACAAAGATGGCCACAAAGTGCAACGAAATAGTCTATGTCTGGAGCCCTGAGGACGCTTACTTTAGATTTCTGTTGTTATTGTTGTCTGTGAAGCAGTTTCTGATGTTTCCACGATGAAATCAATAAGTAAAATAGTTATTTTGACACAGTTGTATAACTCACCCAAACAATTCCTCACGTCAAACTTCATGCCTTAAATTCAACACCCGATAAGCTGGCCGACAGTTAATGATTTTGTGGAGCATGTGGCCCTCCAAGTTTTATGCCCTGCCCTTCACAATATAGTGTAAGGATGGTTGACTCACATGCAATCTTGCACATAAAAGGGTGAGATATGTACCCTCTGTGTTTTCTTCCTCGGTAGCTCGAGGTGAGTGTTGACAGCTCTTTTTCAGCAACACCGCTACTGCCTCTCCACTACAGGAGTTCAGCTTGAGTTCATCTGTAGGTCAGTGTTACTTATAATTCACTGTTCCAATCCAAAGTTTGGTCTTTAGCTCCAGAGAATATGTGGATGCCCCTGTTGGGCCCCCTGCTTCTCTTCTAGGGCTTGATTTTGACTACAGACATTTGGGTTGTGTTTAGTTTGGCTGGATGAGTTGAAAAAACCTAAACTGTTGATGTTGGGTGTTATAAATAGGAGTATTATGATGTTGAATCAACCTGCCAGCGCGGTCAAGAGGAGTTTAAGCTGTTGGAGACATTGATTCGGCCCAGCTGTTTCACCTCAGTGAAGAAGTGGGGGACTGTCTCCGTTGGTGTTTTGTGAGGGCTTATCATTGCACTGCTTGCATTATTGATTAGCCGCTATGGATCAGAGCGGATTTCATCATTGATTGATAAAACTTGAATGACACTAACATAGATGGAGTCTTCCCTCTATAGTCTGGATGCATGCTTAAGATAGAGGAGAGACGAGGAGAGAAAAGCAAGAGTGATGTGTTTCTTAATCATTACACAGCCTCCGTCGCTCACTGTGTCACTCTATCTGTTCCACCCTCTGCTGCTGACCATCAAACGTCAACTCGCCACCGCCACTGAGCGGACTCTGCGGCCCTGTGGACAAATAACCGTGCGGTGAATGATTAGCAGACATTTCTATGGCTGGTAATTAGGGCTGCTATGCTAGAGCAGTTCCGCCAACAGGATTACAGCCTATTGATTATCCTAGCCTAGCATTAGCTTTGCTAGCTAAAACCGACTAAGTGATTAGTGGGCATTTCTATAGTGTTAATGAGTGGTGCTGCAGAATGCTATGGTATGCTATCCATGAGAATGGGATTACAGTCTATTAATCAGACAAGAGGCTTGCCGGAGTAATTAGCGGGTCTCGCAGCAGCCAGTGGGTCTGTGGAAGATACTTCATCCTGGTTTTTAAATCTGGTTCAGACTCGTCCCCATCCTCTAGTCTCTTACTACACATCGTCAACCCTGTGTTGGTCTTTGTTTAAGCACCGTCACCCAATAATGCCTTCTTCTTTGATTGCACTTCTCATCTTCTCTCTCCTTCATGTCCTCCTCCTTTCTTCACAGACAGAATGACAGAGAGCGAGACATCCAGCGGGACTGCTCTCTGCATCCATTAACACTACTGTCTTTTCATGTCCCTGGATGTGACAAGTCCACACAGGATGTGACCCAGGAGCATATCAACCTTCTCTCACTCTGAGCTCCTCTTATTTATTTAGTTATTTAGTTATTTAAATCAAATAAATGCATCAATTTTCTCTTTTACAACTGGTGTGTCTGAGTGAGTGATGGCCAAAGAAGGTTTGTGAAAGCAGAGAAGAGGCTGACAAGCGTGCTAATTGAATTGTGGGAAAAATGCAAATCCTGTATGGCCTCTTTGAATTAAGGGGAGGAGCTTCAACTCATTGGGACGTTCTCCTTTTAGACGCTCAAACACACTCAGACGCACACACGGTGGGCTAACTTTTACAAAAAAAATTCCGTGAAGAAAATAAATGACGACACTGTCTTCCATCCGCGCCTCACTTTGTCCTTTCCCATCATGCATCTCTTCTTTTTCTTTCTGCCCAACATGCCATCCCAGGATGGCAGTGTCTTTTGTCTGCGTGCATGGGAGAGTCCCATCATAGGAACTGGAGCGCTGATGGCATTCATGGAAAGACGGAGTGAAGGAAAAAAACCTCTGAGATTCCTCCTTCTGTTCCGCTCGGTTTGTCCGTTTCCCTCAAGGGCAGAGCTGTAGCTCACCGGTGTTGTTCCCTCTAGAAACTGCACATCCTCAAAAAGAGTGTGTTGCAACGCGTCCTTCATTTGTGCATTCAGAAGCAGGTTGCATGTGTCCTCTGTGGATGTTTGGCTTGTGTGAGCCATTTCACAAGACTGTACGTTTATTTGATTTGTGTGACCGTGTGCGTGTGTGTTGAGTAATCCACAGATGAGATGTGCCACTGTGGACAGTCTGTTCTTTCTCTCTCATACCTGACTAATGCTGTTAATTTAATTTGAATGTGATTGTATTATGTAATTATATCACGGCAATCCAGCAGCAGGAAGTGTATGTGCCGTGCCTAAATGAACACTTTTTCACATAAAATCATTTATATCGAAGGTCTTTTTGGAAACTTATGCATCAATTACCTAAAATGTTTTTTTTTTTCATATCAGCTTTAGTTGAGGCACTAAACGGCATATAAAGCAGATGGTCTTTTCCAGTGGAGCATTTTGGTTTAGTTGGACCGTTGTCCTTATCAGGGAAACCATCTTTGGCTGATAAGTGGAACAGACTGTATGCAGAACACAGTCTAACCAAAGAGAGAGGCGTTTATTTTGTTGTCAAGAAATTAAATACTCCTGACTGAATTCACCACAGAGAGCGCGTGACAGTCAATTTACAGTTAGCGGGAATAGAATGTGTTGTTTGTTACGGCACAGAGACACTGAAGCAACACACATCTGGTCAAACAGGAGTTAGATAGATGAGTCGGTACAAGGAAGTCTCTTTATCTCTGATAAATGTGGGGTCGGAGGATTTAGTTAAGTTTCATTTTCAGTCACGGTTCAGGCCGTTTAAGTGGTTGTGGAAAAATATTACAGATGAGATGATAAGTGGACTGTGTTCTGTTTCGCAGTGATCCTCTCATTTCGTCTCGTGGGGTAATTCCAGCACCTACTTTTTCATTACGGGTTCCCCAAGTCTTGTTGGTTTGCGCTGACATGACAGAAGGAGAGGAAATGAAAGCTGTAACTTAGAAAATCCCCTCCCCATCCTCCCTTTTTTTTAAAATATATTTGTCATTTCCTTGCCGAATTCGATGAAATTAGTTACCTTGAATTTGAGTATTTACTCAAACACCACAAAGCATCCTGGGATTAGGAGAGTATAAGAGTTTAAAAGTAGGACGAGCCTTTCCTGTAACAGCAGTAAAGAGCAATTGAGAGAGTGAGCGCCACCCTGCTGAATAAAGGTCAGTGTTAAAGCTAATCCAGTTATACTATTCTTAGTACCTCCTCACTTCCTTGTGTCTTGCTGCCCTGCCTCCTCCTCTTACTCTTTCTCATCCTCTTCATCCTGCTCAGCTCTGTGGATCTGGGCCACAGATATGTAGGTTTCACCTTTCTGTACTGCCTGTATATTTTCCTCCTTCCAGCTTTGTTTCCCTCTTCTTTCCCTTTCTCTCAAATCATTCCTCCCCTTCCCTTCTGTCGAAAGTGTTCCTCCTTCATCGCCACCCTCACCACCAGCACTGTCATTTCAGGTCCCCGGCGAGTGTCGGCTTCCTCCAAAGAGAGGAAGTGATGTGTCAGGATGTGCCTTTATCTGCCAGTGATCTGATCTGATGCAAAATTGAGATAAACAAGAGTGTAGAGTTCTTTCTCTGGGGAGATGCATGACAGAGAAGCCCTCATTTCATTTCTGAGCAGTTGCCCAAAAAACAAAAACCTGATGATCTTGGGGTGATTGCAGTCTAGGATGTGGCTGTTTCAAACTTCAGCAAGTCAGTCTCTTAGAATGAACTTCTTTGATATTGCATACTAGAAGTTTAGGAAGTTGTCTTGTAACGTCGAGATCGGTCTTTTGAGCCGCCGCGCTACGTTATGTTTCTGCTGACAGCCTTGTGCTATCGCTCCACACACACACGGAACAAACTGAACTTGATCGTCTTTCTGTTTGACACTTTTTCTTGGTTAAATCAATACAGAAAAATGTATTGAAGCCCTTTAAGGAGCTCCTGCACATGCAAAGTGCTCAGTTGTGACATTTATAACGCTAATACATGAAAAAGATACTAAATATATCAATATTTCAGATTTTGCCTGGGGGTTGTCCTAACAAGCACATTGATTGGTTGCTCAGAGTTTAATAGAAAGGGAAAACCTCAGCCCACTGAGGGGTAGACAATTATCAGGAGTCCATGAAGTGCCTTAAATAAAAAACACCTGTATGTGTTAGAACTGATGTAGATGGAGAGGCAAGTTAATATACATGAATCACTCACTTATAAATTCAAGGTGGATACGGTGAGATAGTTCATCAACCTTGTCTTAATATCTATTTTGAAGTTTATTTTCATATTTCATGTAATGAGCAAGGGGCAGCTCGCTGCAGAAATCCTCTTGAGCGGACCCTTCCAGCGATGCTGACTGTTAAGAACACCAAATGTTAAATAGACTAACCAAATTTTCAGACATATTCAAATTTTTACATGACGGTGGCACCTGTTTATAACTCGGGGGGGATCACAAACGCTCGCACAGACAATTCTCCAGATTGCATTGTAATCCGTTCAACAGACATCTCTTTCTGAGACACCAGTTAATCACAGTCATGTCAATCCACCCAATAATCCACTAAGCCACCAGTGGGAACTGGCGGGAAGTTTTACGGGCGGCCCCCACCTTTGTGCAGGTTCAGCCGAAAGACCGGCCCCACCAAGACTACTTTGACTCCTATTACAGCCGTTCTTGTAAAAGTTTTTACTAATCAGGTAAATCAAGATAAATACCAGCGCCGTACAGCAAAATTTTAGTTTAAGCTAAATTGAATTAAAGTGAGTTTGAAGATAATCCTTCTAAAACGTAGTCTGGAAGCAACACGTAGGGGTCGACATGTCCATCGCAGTAGGAGTCAGAGAACCCCTCAATCCCTGTTGTCCTGAAAGATTCAGTCCATCATGACGTTATCATTTCTGGCTTGCATGAGGCCGGCCACAATGCAAATACTCCGATGCACTCATGCAAAAAATGCAAACCATGCTCTCACGCGCGCTCCCTCTCCGCCACACACATTGTGCCTCTGTCCTTTACAGACTTTATGGATGTTCTCTGTTTGACACTTTCTCTCGTTTGAATACACCCCCCTCCTGCATGCTTTTTCTCTTCCTCCCTTCCTTCCTCTTCTCCCTTCGCTCTCGGCCGTCTTTTGTCCAGCATCTCTTCACGCTTGACCAGCCTTGCTGTGACTCTTGACTTCAAAGAGCTGCTTCATTCATCAGTCACTCATCAGAGAGAGGGGGCTATTCAGCGCTGCGCTAAAAGAGAGGGAGGGGACGAAGAGTGAGTGTATTAAAAAAGAGGGGGAACGAGTGTATGAAAAGGGCGCACAAGGGAGAAAGAGGATCTGCTCTTGACCGCGGGGGACCTTAGGAGTCACAAAAGCAAAAAAAAAAAGAAGAAAAGTGGGGCCATACTCACACATCCACACACTACACACACTAAGTTTCTGTTTAGACTTTAAACACACTATCTCTCTGTCTTGTTGGGTGTGTCCAGATGCCTCATATCTGATCCCCTCTTCTTTTTTTTCCATCCATCTGTGCTCTTTCTACCTAGTCTTCCCATTGTTTCTGACTTGAGCTAGCCGTACAATGATGCATCGGGGCCCGTTCCTTCCCGTGATCTCCCACTGCACCTGGGTGTGTGTTTGAACAAGTATGCACATTTTTTCCAAGTCTTTTCTACATCACCACTTTCCAGTATTTCTAAATCGCACCTTCGACAATTTTCATTCTCTCAAGCTCACTGACATTTTCCGTCCTTTCTCCGTTCCTCTTGTTTTTTGAGGTGGTTGGCTAGCTAGTTTTCAGGTCAGTGGGAATTGCCATTGCCTCCCCTCTCAGCTGGAGTCTGGCTCACACTCAACTGCACACAAACACACTCTCACACAGATATGCACTCTTATTGTTTATCCTGCTCCTTTTGTGCGAGCGCCTTATGTGCACATGGAGTTGTATGGGCATGTATACACAGTTGCCTAACTTTTATAAAGATACTCTCCTTGCAGGTGTGCCAGGTTCCTTTTTTATCCATCTTTTGTCTCACTCCATCTTTTATTTGTATTTATCCCCGAAGTAATAAGTCATAACTAAAAGTCTGTCACGCTCTGCGCGCCATTCGCCTCGGTCTGTTTTTTGTGGTTGTTCACTCTCTGGATGAAAGAGGTTGTTTTTATGACTCACCATGTTTGTGTATGGGGCATGTATGTACGTAACCTCCAAGTCAAATGAACCTTTTCTGCTCAACAAGCAGGTTTTCTTATGTCTTGGAGGAAGAAGTTTCAGTTTTTATAAATGAGTTGCATTCATTTCGTCTTTGGCTCTCCTCTGATGATTTATTTATCATAAAAGCAGGGGTCTGGAAATAAATTTGGCTTGGGGCCAAATTTTTCTGTTTAACTGGATGGTGGGCCAAACTTAGATCTTCATTAGGCAAAACCTATTTCTAAATATATATACTATGTGTGTGTGTTTGTGTGTGTGTGTGTATATATATAAGGGTGCAGCAATACACAAAATTTTGGTTCGGTTCGATACTTTAGTGTCACGCTTTGATATTTTTTCGATACAAAAAATACATTTTAATGCCTTTTTTTAACTTGGAATTTTATTGAAATTAATTACAAATATTTGTTTCAACTCATAAGTACAGTTTTTTAATCCGATGTTGCTGAAACAACAAAATAATAAATACATAAAATAAATGTTTCTGATGGAGAAATCACCCAATCTTCTATGGAAAACGGTGTATAAAAAATAAACGGCTCTTACCAAAAGAAAAGGCTAATTAATGAAGCTTAGTTGACAGTTATTTTGGATGACAGGTCATGAAAATCTCATCAAAATTAAAGTTACATTCAATTCTAGAAAATCAGTCAGAGTGAGACCTCTGTCCAGGTGTCTGTGAAATCCTGCAGCTCTGGTTCTTGCAGAGAAGCAGAGATTAATTCACGGTTTTACTGAATGAAATTTTGCCTCGGACAGACGACTTCTCGTGGCCGTTTTGTGTGGATCTGCGCTTGATGATGCAGCGTAGGCGGAGTAGTCAAACGCAGATCCACTGAGCTTTCAACACTGAGTGCATCGTCAGAGGACATGTTGATAAAAAATTTGTATTGTTTGATACAGTGTTAACGGTTTGGTACGCATCTGTATTGAACGGTTCAATACATTTACATGTATTGTGGCACCCCAAATGATTCCTGGGTGAAGTAGCAGCTAGCTTCAGGGTTAGCTACCTTCTCTTTACCCAGCAGTGATGAAGCAGACATGGAGCTCTGCTGGAACTAGAGGGGCTGTGTGGTGTTAGCTTGCAGCGAAACAAGAAGTTTCTCCCAGTTAACTTTCTGCTCCAACGTTCCCGGTCTCACTCCGACCTGGCTGCGCTGTGCGTCACCAGCAGCCGACGTGCTGTA
>JBBBVU010000021.1:16112609-16127300 GCA_037177055.1 Atherinosoma microstoma | reverse complement strand
TCTTCAGTTTGTTTAGTAGTATTTTTGTGTTAATTAGTTTGTTTGCATTGTTGAAGCTGTATTTCAGGGTATTAGACTGCATTTTAATGTGTTTTGTAATATTTTGTCTCTTGTGTGTAAACGGGCAACTGACTAAACATAGTTTTGTACGTTGCAGGAGCACAGGGCCCAGTTAAATCTTTCAGACTAATTAAATGCATGAATGCATCTAAGACGCTCCAAAACTATTGACAAGTTGTTTTTGCATTCTAAGAAGCAAGACAATAAAAACAGAAAAGAAATTACACCCACTGTGAATCCATCAAGTTTTGGCCCCAAAATTTGACATGTCCACAAACCACAGTGTTTGGATTTTGAGAGTGAAATACCGAGTCCATGTGCTCAGGCTTTATTGGGTAAAGCTTCGCCGTTGCAGACGCACACGAGCTGCCACGTGCTGCTGCACACCAACGGCCACAAAAAAGCTTTGAGAGGGCAGAGGCTGAGACATGTGAGTCACAGGTCTTAATAAAGCAGTGGAGGTGTGAAATAGTTAATGAAACACCTAGTTATTTTCTCTATTACTCTGATTGGCACACTGAGGAAATGTGTGCCTCCGCTGGTGTGCAAGTCGCTACATGGAAAGAAATGAATGAGTTTGCTAAAGATTCATCATTATAAATCACACTGTCAGTCCAGTGCGGTGAGTCAAGTTCCTGTAAGCATGTGTGCTGTGTACCAGACTTGCCATCACTTGCCTCAACAATACTCACACATGAATACTTGTGCACATGCATAAACACAACCAGGGGAGAAAGTAGAGCGAGAGAGAAGAAAAGAGCTTAATGAAAGCTGCAAGAATGCAATTATTGGCTTCAAGTTGGCTGATAGAAAGAAAAGTTGGATGAAGGAGAGATGGCTTGAAAGAGAGAAAAACAAAGGACATAAAGGTGAAGGAAAATATCTCTTCGTGGCCTCCTTGCTTCCCTAATGGAATGTTAATCAGCGTAAAGAGGTCAGCCCTTTCGGCATTTTACGGTGTGTGTGTGTGTATGTGTGTGTGTGATGAGGTGAAAAGGTCGGATAGGGTGCTCTGGCCACTTGGAGCCATTCCTGAGGAGAACAACTGCACACACGGGTTCAATTATCATGTCTTTTACAACTGTCTTTATAACACCTTCTAAGCTGCAAAATGTAGATTAACAGTTCATTGGTTTGCAAAGTTGTCCTGATAATATAATACGGCATGAAATCTTTATTATCAAGACATCATACATCCAGTTGGACAGAGAAAAGCAATATTTTTGTTTCTCATGTTTCGATCCATTTTATTACAAATTAATGAGCTTTGTTTCTCTTTTATTTTTCCCATTCAATGGCTTTTTTAAATTTTTATTAGTGCAGCTGTCAGATTTAACAAGCATAGTTTTATGTATATAAATCCAAACTCTCCCCAATTATACCTGAACACTTTCTACACCAGTGGGACACAAACTGGAGGGGGGGTCAAAGATCAGAGAGGGTGCATGTAGCCTTCACTCCCCAGAAGTTGTAAAGAATTCGATTCGCACCCATACAAATTCATACATTTACTGGATTATCAAACGTCAGTATGAGGATAAAGCAGTCCTGTTAGCCTCTGGGGTATGTTTGCATTTTGTTTTTTTGGAGCTGCAGGAAACAAGAATTCCTGAATAAGTGCATCTGCAGCTCTGCACAAACAGCTGACTGATGTATTTTCAATTAAAATGCCATACCTCACATTCACTTTCTGCAATGAGACCAATGAGAGCAACAGGCAGATGCAGGATTCAGAATCAAATGAACTGCACTGCAGAAAAATGGGTCTTAATGTGCAAACTGAAGTACAGAGTTGGAAAATGGGGAGTCCCAACAATTTCCACTGTAGATGGCACACATAGTCCAGCAGCAGGGTAATGTTGCTGCATGTTTGAGTGCTTAGCCCCTACATTTTCTGGCTAGAAGAGGTGGAGCACCTTGCATGTCATGATATTCTTTTCGTCTTGAAGCTGATTCAGTGTTGAAAAAATTAATTCAGGAGAGCAAATAAGAACTTTTGGGTTGTCAAAGGACATGCGGCTGCACCCAGACAGGCAAAACATGCAGTTCCACATTACTCTCCCATTCAGCAACTGTTTACCCGTCAGAGACCGCTTTCAGCAGCGGTAACAATGGAAGAAGGGCGAAGAAAAAACAACAGCTTGTGAAAAATGTTAATATCATTTACCAGATTTTCCCTAAAAAAAAACGTAACTGCTTGAAAATCCAAAACTTTGTAAATCATGGGATTCTTAACAGAAACAAGGAATCGATTGAAATAGTCTGTTTTTTTGGAAAAACCTCCTTGAAGTGGCAGGATTCAGTGCCGGATTGCCTTTCTTTGTGATACTCTTCCTGCAGTCACAACATGAAAACAAGTTTGAGACTTGAAGTTGATAATTGATAGAAACCCCGAACACTCAAAAACATGCAGATGATTTATTAAAGCTGCTGTAATCTGTTAAGCATACACAATGATGCCTTCTGACCTTAGATGGCCAAAGTTTAATTAATGCGCCCAGCAAAGGGGAACAAAGTCCTTTCATTATTTTCATACGTTTCTGCTATATTGCTTAGAAAGGCATATGTGGTATTGATAGAGCACTGGATGTGGCATTTGTCTTGTGGAAAGAGGCTACTTTTTCTTTCATGTCGGTTTAGACAGGCTGGTTGGGTCCCTGTTGAAGTCTGTTTTTCTTGGGTCACTAGTTCAAAGCAGAATGCCGGTTTCTATTTGTTCCCTCAGCTGGGCTTGTTTTTACTGTTAAAACATTCGCTGCAGATGTTTTCAGACTGAAAGTGCTTTTCAGTTTATTGGGCCGTATAAGAAATCGAGGCATCTAATTTCATTGGGGACCAAAACAATCAAACTAAGACCTTTATTGGAGGGGCACGATGTGAGAATCATTGGTACTGGCGTTCACATCTTATGAGCCAGACTACAAATGAGGTTTTCTGGAAAGACTTCTGGTTGAAACAGAAGACGTTTGTGATGGTTCATTTACTGCCTGAACCATTCATAATGCATAGCTGAGAAATGTATTAATTATTCATAATCTCATCTCACAAATAGTGGGATAATCCTTTTGTTGGACATCAGGTCCATACCAGGCAGAATATCTGAGGAGAGCGTGGGAAGCAGTGTAGTAATTTACTCTGCAGCAAATGCTGATACATTACATTTGTTTAGCCATTAAGGAAGCAATCTCCAGTTTTTTGACTTGTAAAAGGAACCAGTTTGAAAGAAGTCAAGTCCTCACAGCCATCCAATTGTAAGAAATTAAAATGTTCACATTGTGCACCTAGAACATCGGCAAAATATAAAGTATGGACGGCTAAATTGTTCTCATTTTGAGAAATCTGTTTGGTGTTGAACTGAATATTGACTGCACTTCTATTTGCTGCCCAGCTTATTTCTACACACTGAATAATCTTTCCGTAATGAAACCAGAGATTATTACCAGGATGTTGGTTCCATTTGCTTTGGTTTTTATCTTCAGATCAGCTGATTTTAAGATATCCTGACTTCCTTTTTTGGCTAATTTAATGTTAACATTTTCTTGTTGCCTTGTTTTCCAAATCTAAATGCTTTTTGTCCGGGGCAGCTTCATCATAACTACAGGAATGCTTGCCTAGAAGTACTTAAATAAGCCAAGTCTCTTCAAGTCCTGGTGTCACAGAATTGAGGTTACAACACGACGTTCCCTCCACACGCTTGCATCCATCGATCTTTGTGCACGAGTTTGTCGGTTAGCTTTGATAGTATGTTTGCATTTTAATGCATTAATACATATGTATGACCATCCACACGTTGGCTGTCAGCTTTGCAACATCTCCTTTTGATTAATTTCACTTTGAGGTGAAAGTGACTACCACAGGAAACGCACACACTCGCTGGCATATGGTTTCTGACAGTGTTGACTGCTGTGGATGTACTGTGGGATTTGCTACCTGTGGGATAAGTGATGCATCTCTTACTCCTCACCTCCATCTATCTTTCTCCTGCAGTGTTTCTCTTTCTGGCTCTCCGTTTCTTACTTGTGCTCGCTCTGTCATCTCTCTCCTGCTCTTCTCCTATTTTCCATCAGATAGAAGCTGACAGCTGCCATCAGGCTTTTTTCAGGCACCGACACACACACACACACACACACACATACACACACACACAAATATCCACCAGCGCTCTCCTCCCTTTTTCACACTTTCACTCTGTTTGTCACCATCCCTCGTAATTTCTCCATCCTACTGTTTGGCTCTTTCTGAGCGTACCTGTCTGGGAGTGAGTGTGTGTCCAAGTTGGATCTCTTTCTGAAAGCTTTGGCCCTCACCAGCACAAGATCTGGAGGAGGACCAAAGCAAGCTGGGATTCACTCGTCTGCCTTTTCTTCTTTCTACCTGTCCATCTGGTTGGCGACTCCAGGGAGGGGATTTCTCACCGTGTGTTTGTGTTTCTCCCCTGAGTGTCAGCTTCTTTGAGCACGCATCGCCCATTCATTTATAATGAGGTGTCAAGTCTTCCTGTCCCCGTGGCTGCACATTCCTCGCTTTTGGCACATTGTTTCTGTCACTTCCAACATGTCTGTATGTCGACTTGTCCATCTTCCTTCTCTCTTCCCAATCTCTACATCCATCTGCCCATCTGTTCACCGTCCTGCTTGTCACTCCTTCTGTTAAAAATATAGACCATCCTGTCCATTTGCCCGTCTGACGGGCCTTCTTCTGTCTGTCTCTCAGTGAAAATCTACATGTTGGTTAATTTTGCCTCACTTGTCGGACGGTGAAATGAATGCTTGTGGGTCTTGTAAACGAACCAAGACGTGGCATTTTAAGCAGACTGATCTCAGGTCATGTGATCGCCTCGGCATCTTACGTGGTCGACTCATGTTGACAGGACGGATCGCGCTGAACTGAAACCAGTGAAAATGATTCTTTACCTGACCTCTGTCTCTTTTTTGTCTTTTTTTTTTTTCATGGCGGCCCTTCATCTTCATCATCGTGGCCTCTTCTGGAGCAGGTAAGACCTTATCACCTGACCTCTCATGTGTGTTTGTGCAAATCATTTCGCTTGTCACAAAACTCCGAGGTGTGTCGTACAGATTGGTTAATCAAACTCTTTGTACTCTTGTGGCTTTCCACGCACGCACACTCTTTTGTCCCTGAGTGGCAGGCACACTCATACACACTTGCTTTGTTAATCTCACATACATTTACAATCAAAGGTCACACACACACACACACATACAAGCTCTATGTGTGTTGATTTACTAAACCAGTTAAATGTTAACTTGACTTTGAGGGGATGAAGGTCTTTGTGTCTGTGTTTGCTCTCCTTCACAGCGTGTTTGTGTTGGCGGGCGTGTGTGTTCGTGTGTCATCTCTCTGTTGGGAAATTTCAGCAATCCCACGTGGGATTGGCCTCTTCCTTCCTTCCATTCAAGCAGCTAGTGGGACCAGCTTGTACATGTGTGATTTCTTTATAAGTGTGAACATTGCGCAGTCTGCGAGTGTGCGTGTGTGTGTGTGTGTGTGTGTAGGTCTCATCACCTGCACAATGTTGTTTTCCCAGAGCTGTCTCTTGTGATCTCCTCCTCCTCTGAGGTACCTCTTTCTCCAATTTTCCACCATTCTGTATTCTCTCCATCCAGTCTTGCTCAGTTTTCTTTTCTTTTTTTTTTTTTGGACCATCCTCTCCCTGTAGTCGCTTATCTCTTCTGTGCAGCCAAGCCAAACACCTGTGCAAGCCTGTTTGTGTTAACGCAAGTATCTATTTGTGTGCGCGCATTGTTTTGTGGTGCACGCCGGTAAGGACACGAAAGCTTTTTCTTCACGTTCCATCGCTCGTTTCTGTTTGTCCAATTTCATTTCTGTTTTCTCCGCATGCGTCTCTGCCTCAGCCCTCCTTCCATCCCCTGGTCTTCAGTCTTATAATCTGTTGAAAATCTGCGTTTCCACCTGAGCGCCCTGCTTCCTGCTGCACGTCTAAGTGGGTGTATGTTTACCTGCATTGATATGGTGTGTATGCACATCTCTCCCCTGGCCAACGGTGCATCAGGCACAACTGCAGTGTTTTCTTGTTCGGCCCACACAAGATTGCCTTTTTCCTCTTCTCCTTTGTCATTTTAATGCCACTGTGCCCGTGCCAGCCGCGACTGCCGGCAGGATGTTTTTAGGTTTTGTCTCCTCTTCTTGTTAACGGGATATCTCAGGAAAACCTTGAAGGAGTTTCTTCATATTTGGCACAGACGTTCAGCAGGGAAAGCGGATGTGTTTATTGCACATCGGCTATTCTGTTTATAGTCATGGCTACAGCTTTAGATCCTCTGAGAATGGGCTTGACATGCCGGCCAAATCAAAATTTCACTTTACAAAATCTCTACAGCCAAGTTCTCTCTTTCGTTAGACACCAGAACTCTTATGAAGAACGCCAGCAAAGGGCCAATCAGTGAAGTTGTTATAAATCGGCTGATTGGTGAAGGCATTCAGCCATCCTTTTAGGTTTTTTTTCCTTTTTTTTTTTGTTTAATTCTCTAAATAACCAGGAGGTTACAAAAGCAGCCAAAATAATCCAGTTTTCATTCAGCCAGTCTTCTGCCCCGCTCCCCAGGCCGGCTCTCCAAACACAGGCTCAGAGATATTTAACTGTCTCGGCCTGTGGAGGTGGAGTTGGTAGGAGATCAGTCGGAAATGTTGAGACTTAGGAGGGGGGGGGGGTGCTGGACTCTCTTCAGCAGATATTTTGTTAGAAGCTCTTCATTTCTCCCTCTATCACTCTTATTATTTTTCTCCCCACCTTGTTCTCTACCTACTGTACACCTATTGGGAAATAAAAGACAGGATGACCCAGATAGGTGGAGGATGAATGAAGAGCAGAGGGGGTGTCAAAGAGAAAAAGGAGGAAAACATGGGATTGAGTAAAAGTAGGGAAAAAGGGACGGTTGTTAAGAAATTTGCTGGCGACACCTACTTCATGTTCTTTCCCCTCCCTCGTCTTCTCTCCTCGATCTCTTTCTTTTTCGCCACCCAGAAGGACGAAAGGAAGGCGAGGGGACACAAAGAGCACGTCATGCCGAGAGAAAACAAGTTAGCGTCCCATGTGTGCCTTTTCATCTGTGTGTATGTGTTTGAAAGCAGGTACTTTATTTGCTAGTGTGTGTGTGTGTGTGTGTGTGAGAGAGAGTGTTTGAAGAGGGATTCTCAAACAGCATTATTAACTCATCTGGGTTTTAGATGGGTCGCCTCCTTTCCTCAGACAATGCATGCACACACACACACACACACACACACAGTCACAGAGAGCTGTGCTGTGCTTCTTGACAGCTCCCCAGGCTCCTATCCTGGAAAGGCGAGACAGGAGAGCATCGGAGCATGCTGGCATCGTAGAGGACCCGGACGTTCATCTCTGAGCCCTCCAGCTCAGTTAATACTTAATGTCCTAGCAAGCACGCACACACACACAAACACACGCATGTGCACGGTCATACACAAAGCAGTGTAGCCATGCTAACACACACACACACACACCCCCACTCACACACACACACACACACACAGTGAATAAAATATTCAGGAATCCATGAAATAATGATGAACATTGATGGAATGAAACTTGCTAATTTATCGGGACCCTCTCTTTCCTTTGTTAGACCATGACGACACACGGTCGCATGAAGCTCGGATGCACACTCACACACACCTGCACAGAATTAATCGCAGCTGTAGAACAGAAGCAGGCAGCTTATGGCTGCCAGCGGGAAAGTTTCTGAACCAAAAGTGTGTGAGGTTTTATTTATTTCTTTTTTTTTTTTAATTCCCTTGGCATCTGTCCTGTCAGACAAGCGGCGCGCCGATGCTCGTTTATCAAAGTGAGAGCATTTGAATTTTACAGCGGTTTAATTGTAAGCACATACACACGGAGCGTGTAAGTAGGGCAGCCGTCTTGTTCCCTTCCATGCCACAGCGTCGGCAGCGAGCAGGAAGTACAGCCGTAAAGATTAATAATGCTGGCTGCCATTTGTAGCATTGAGATAGAAGTTTGGTAATCAGTTAATTAAATCAGCTAATTAAATCAGTGTTTGGAGGCGTACGTGTTTTCCACATTTTGCTTTCCTGAATGGGTGCAAACAGTGGGAGGGAGATGGGAGGAAGGCACAAGGAACCAACAGAGAGATGCAGAGAGGGAATATGAGGCCCTGTTGAAAGATGGGCCTCCGATGATAAGGGCACGGCACGCACGTGTCTCTGCACATGTGTTTATCAAGTGTGTGTGGTCGTGAGTGTTTGTGTCGTGCACATGTGTGTGTGTGTATATATTTTCAAGCAGCGTTATTAGCTCATCTGGATTTGGTTCTCCGTTGTGTGTTTAACTTAAACAGTTTCCAACAGCAACAACCTCGCATTCCCCAAGTGGCGAATTTCGAGCGTGTGCAGTGCACATTTTCCACTGATGTCAGAATTTGGATGCAGAATCACCTATAAGTGAAAGTTGTTACGCCGAAAAACGCTCTCCCCCTGTCACAGCCGGTGTTAACGCAGTGTTATCCAGCACTAATTGCTCTCTTTGTCAGGTAAAAGCCATGGGGAAAATAAATGTTGCTTTTTCTATTCATAATTTGGAGTTTAGACAGTTGAGTTACACTAAACTTCAAAATTGTTGCCATTTTCATGGTTAAACAGCTTCATAAAACAGTGAGGGATAAAGGAAACCTTTAAGATTAATATATGAAACTGCTTGGCATGAATTAAAATTATAACCGTGGGAAATTAATATGCGAGAACGCCGTTGGAGTCGAACCAAAATTGACTAGCTTGCCTGTGTAAGAATGTTTATAAGTGCATCCAAAGGTGGCACTAATGGAGTCCAAACTCCTCAGGCAGTGTGCTCTAAGCCTCTGAGCCCAGACTCCTCATCGAGGCCCCAAGGCTTATTATTTCTTGCAGGACCTTCAGCACATTAAAGCCGAGATGATGAAGTTTGTATCAGCATTACTTGATGATTTTATTCGGCCCCGACTCGGGAATGTTTGGTGCATGAACAGGCTTGGAGGTTGGAGGAAAAAAAAGGGTTCAAATTTAGTTGCACATCTGTGCAACAGGGAGAGATTTTCTGAGTGTGTGCATGTTTGTGTATACATGAGTTTTGCTTCTGGTTTGTGTGTGTGAGCTTGCAAACATGACATCAATCATGTCTCCCCCTGCGGTGCTCTAAAAGTGTGGGATCCCCCACCGCTTGGCAGATTGGCACTCCAGATCTCTGTTAGTGCCACCCTTTAATCTGTCCCCCACGCCTCGCTATAATCCCTCCCCTACCGACCTGCGCTGACAGGTGGAGGTTGCACTGGGGTGCCCTTGACCTCCACTGCATGGTGGGTTTACGTAGGACTGGATCAGACCAGATCAGACCTGGCTCTCTCTGCCTGTCTGTGTCAGGGAGCTGGAGTAAGCTATAGGTATCAGAAAAGCACCTTGGGGATTTTTATTTTTCCAGCAGCGAGTGAAATAAATCTCTCCACACCCTCTTTGATGTCCAAACATTTCAGGCACGCAGGTCTTCAGAAATCGAAGTATATTTTACTGAAATGACACCGGTAGAAAAATGTAAAGATGAGCTGATTTTTTTTTATCCCGTGTACTGGCCGAGTGATATTTCCACCGTGGCCTTTTTTTTTTTTTTTTTTTTGTCATGGTTTATATATGATCCAAAAGGAAAGTGAATTTGATAGTTTGCAATATCTCATTCATGTTTTTTCAGGACTCCTTCCTGGCAGACATATCAGCCTTCCTGTCCTTGTCAATTGACAGTAAGCAGAGACAGATAATACATCAGTCGTCTGAATATACACAACCCAGACCCAGTGAAATAACAAGAACACAAGCTAAATCAAATTAAGACTTTTGTTTGCTCTCAAAGACCATATCGCAGAGGCAAGTCTGTGGAAGCTGTTTTTCATTCTTTCTGAAAGTGATTGGCACATAATGGCTTCTCCTGGATGTTGGAAATGAGCATAGATCTTTTCATTTACCCTGACTAGGTTTAGATACCAACAGAGTAGTATAAAGCAGAATTGAAACATTACTGTGATTCACTAAACATCAGCAAACCGCTCAGTTATAACACCCTGTGTGTTAGAACACGAACATCTGCTTGTCTGAGTTATTTATGTAGCCAGACTCTTACATTGAGTTGTTGTTCTTGCTGGTCAAAAGCAAAGAAACAAAAAGCTTGAATAGAGTAGGACTCAAGAACCTGATGCTTTGACGTTTTGCCCCGCATGAGATCTGATTAACTTTTCCTGCTCCGAACAATGGCCGAAGCTTATAAAGGAAGCCCTGAATTTGCTTTATATACTTGTGGGACTTGAGCTTCAGGTTGGGACGCGGCCAAAATAATAAACAGCACAGAGTTACAGAATCATGGGCTTATCTGTTGGTTAAATCAAATAAAAATGACCCCCCCCCCCCATCATCCCCTCGGCCTTTAGAATATGCTGTTTATTTATTCAGAGTCGCAAGTTCAGTGTGAAAGACGGTGAAAAGGGAACGACCCGAAGTTCACAGGAGCAAAATGCAACAAACCCTGGGACTGACCCCTCTAAAAGGTGGAGGATGCATAGATAGACACCACCTCTACTATCTCAATTCAAAACTGATTTGAAGGGTTATATCAGAAAAATAATATGCAAGTATTTTATCTTTTTATTTTCTATTTCAAATAGTCTAAACATGACCATGAAAGGAAAGGAATAATAAATCTGTGCCTGTTGAAACAGAAGCAGTCCAATACACCATAAAAGCCCTGTTTCCCAAAGCAAGCATTTATGTGTCTGTGTTGTCCTTGAAGGGAGCGCTTTCAGACCCTCTGGATACCAGTAGGCATCACACACATTGCAAAAATTTTTGTCTTTGGCCTTGGGCTATACCTGGCAGCCTCGGATACTGGCCTGTCGTTGCCCCCGGAGACCTGCGAATACCCTAATAATCACATAATGGCTGCCAGTGGCTCAAGCTTCAGGCTGCATGATAGTTTAGAGCTTTTTAAATGTGTCCTGCAGGGAAGATTAGTAATGTGGTCATCCTGTGCAGACAAGTGAGTCTGAATTCTCAGACTAAACGTCTGCTGCTATAGCTGAAGTGTCCTTGCAGCTCAATGATCGATCCGGATTTGAATTATGTTGCTTTCGTTGGTCCCCCCAACTTGGGCCTCGCTGATCTCATCAGCAGAACAATAATGTAGGGAAAATAAATCAACAAAAATCATCTTTGAACAGTTCTAAGTTGTCCTTGCCGCTCTGTTTTTAATTAAAACTTTTTGTTAAGGGTTCAGTTTATAAGCTGAGGTGGAGAACATGGACTTCAGTCTGAGCTACACTCTTATCTGTTATGGCTTTTTTGTTTCTAAGTTTTACCATTTATTATGTCTGTGTGCACACTAACCCCCCCCCTGCTCTCTCACACACGCACACACACACACACACTGTGAAAGCAATATCTTGAACCCTGCCGTAAAACTTAGTTTTGAGTCTTCTGTCTGTATCGTCACAGTAGATGCAGGAAGCTCTGTAAAGTCCATTATGATCATAGTCACTGAGGCCCCCAAGAGCCCAGAAGATGCTTTGCATTACAGTCTCCCATCTATATTTTTCCAGCTGGCCCTTTTCCCCTCTGACTCATTCCAGCCAGACGCTATGGATCCGTAGTCAATAGCATCCTGTAGCTTTGTATCTGTGTGGTCACTTCTTTTTCAACCCTGCGGTCATAGTGTTTACCAAATACATCTCTTAAAGTTACATGTATTTGTTAGAGGATTAATCAATTCCATCACTGGTAGATTTTTTCTCAGAATATATACAGTAGTTCGTATAAGCGCCACATACTGTATGCTGTGATCTGATGAGAATTCCAGTCTGCGGCATCGCTCTTTGTTTTGGAGTTGATGCAGCTTCCATGTCTTTGTTTTTAACGGCTAAGGTTGATTCTGCCTTGACAGTGACCCTGATGATTTTGGCTCAACCCTATTCTGCACCAGTCTTGGCCAGATGGATATTCAGTTAAATCTAGATGCATGGATATAGAATAAGTGTAACAGTTTCTTTGATGTAAACCTTTAATTTCTGTGACATCTTGATCATATTTCAGTCATTTAGCCCGCAGTAAGTGAAACATAATTTCAACACAATACAAACTTAACATGCCTAAAATATCAGTAAAGAAAATGAATCCCAAGATCTAATAAGTAACAGCTCCACACTTTTTAACCACATCACCAGATATGTTTTATACACTTTAAGTATATTTTTTGCAACGTGAACTGAATTTTCTCTTTAGCTTAATAAAGTTAAATTAGATTCTCCTTTAAATGCATCACATGAAATTCATTTGCGGTTTTTTCCAGATGTCACTGAAAATGTAGGTGAAATCTTCCTTTAAAACAAAGCACAGTGCATCAACCAAAACAAATAAAAAGATAATCTAAACCATTCCAATATGCACTTTTGGCTACCTTTTTTTTTTTTGTTGGCAATACTTGTTTCTTCAGTCAAAAATGTCTGCTAAAGAAACGTATCATCCCCTTCCTGTATGTTTTATTTAGACAAGCTTCAAGATTATACTGTGTACTGTGATGTGGCCTTTTTGATATTTGATATATTTCGCCTTGTGTGAACAGTGATGTTGCATCCATGTGTCTATTTAACTTCTTTGGAGACCCTTTGTACTTTCTTTATTCTGCTGCCAAGTGCTGATTGAACATGGGAGGAGAATGAAACGGAACAGATTGGAAACTTACAGTAGAATTGTAATTCTCTTCATCTGATGGCCTACAGTAGAGTCAGAGTAATGTGAAAAGGATTAAAGCCCGGGATGAATGCACAAGAGGAGGGAGAGGCCCAGAGATTACAATGAGAGCTTTGTTTCTCCAACTATCGAGCTGAGGTTTCTGCAAGGATCCATTATTCTTGCTTTGATGCTGCTGTCTGAAAGAAAAGTAGTTTGCTTCAATGCATTGTTACAACTGCAAAAAATGGGCTATCACTGCAGTGCTAGTCAGCATAATTTAGCCTGCTCCTCCTTCTGTCCAACCCACCTCCCTAACTCACTCCTCTGCTTCCTTGTGACGCTGCGCAATTACCTGCAGTGCTAAATCACAGTTTGACAGCGGTGGCTAAATATGGAGCTTCATGCCCACCGTCACCTTATCAAACTTTCAGAGGTTTGCCAAGCAGAAATCACTCCAAAAGGATTGGAGGCACCTGATAAACGCCCCGGTTGCCCATGACAACAGTTGCCGAGGGCACTGTTTGTCAGTTATATGGGCTGGTTGTCAAGGAGCAGATTGTCAGAGACCAAGGAAGTCGGGGACAATTAGAAGATGGGTGATTTATGGCACATTATAAAAAGCAGCCGCTGCGGTGTGTTTGGTTAGCAGCACCGTGATCCTCAGCTGTGCGTGTTTGTGTGCGCACGCAGCCGGACGCGTTGATATGTCAAGAGTGTGACAGATATTCCTGGCTCGGCTCTTGCAACATCATTTCCCATCGCTCCTCTCAGCACAGATGCTTGCCTGTGCACGCCCAACTGCACACCCCACAGCACACATGCACATATAATGTGCAGCACTCTGCATGCATCCAAGCTCCAGCTGTTCCAGCAGTTAGTGGGACATGGTAGATGCCTCTATCTGAGAGCTGCAAATCCCTGCAGAGGAAGAAAGGGGGATGAAGTGAGAGATTGGTGAGGAATGAACAATGACCCTGGTGCTGTGGGGAGGACAGAAGAGCGGGATCGCGCTCTGGCTCTGGGAAGTCTCACAGCAGACATTCTGGACATGTCTGGATCCAGCTTCTGAGATCTAAGTGGAAGTGGAGAGGAACACACAGCAGGGTCATGTGGGGGATTTGAGGAGAGGTCTTGGAGCGAGTGATGAATGCCCCTGGAATTTTCCAGGAATGTCGGACGGGGCTTTTTAGAGGCGGCCTTCTCAATGAGGGCAGATGTGGCCTCAAGGGAAATCACAGAATCATCATTCCACCACTGCTTACCTTTTTCCCTCCAACACACACACACACACCAAACACACACACACACACACACACACATTCCTGCTGAACATTCTCTGCTTTGCGACTATCAAGGGGGGAAAGTTTAAAGGGGAATTTAACCCCCAGCTGTGGGGAGTAGTTACCTCCAACCTATACAGATGGTTTTATTTACTTTTTACAAGGATTTATGTTTGCAAGTTTGAAGCCCCTGCCAGCTGCTGGTAGCACTCTGGAGGTTAAACACTACCAAATAAAGCTCAGGTTTGGTTAAATCCCTTTGTTACAGCAGTATCTCTTTGGCCCGCGTTCTCTCCGCCAAACTCTGTCCAACTTCTGCAGAAATTTATCGTTTACGCCTCCAATAGGGCTTGTTTCCCCCCCCCCCCCATCACCACCCCACCAGCCATAGGTTGCAAAATCTCAGGTTCACTTTCTAAAGCTTTGTGTAGGTAGCCCAGCCCTGCTGTTGGGAAAGTCAACATGGCGTAGGCTATAAAATTTACTTGTCCTGCGGGCTTTTTGGAGCGATTACCTTTCCCATTTCTCTTAAAGGTCCCATATTATGCACTTTATTCCCAATCTTAAACAATTCTCTGATATATCATTTAAATCTTGGCGC
>JBBBVU010000021.1:16098747-16112509 GCA_037177055.1 Atherinosoma microstoma | reverse complement strand
ATTGTAAAGTCACGTACAGCCTACTTGTGTCCCGCGGTTGTTTTTTATGGGAGTTTTTGGTCTGTTCGTGACTTAGACCATTGTAAAAGACTATTCCAAGGACTTATAAAAGTGATATTTGCATAATATGTCCCCTTTAAGGTTGATCTTTTTCAGCAGTTAGTAATGTTTCTTGTTACACTGGGATGAACCAGCGTGGGCGGATTAACAGATAAATAGGCGGTGAGAAGACACTGGAAAACGACACGGTGAGCTTTCAGCACAGTGACCCCGTGTGGGAGGTGTGCAGGCAGGCTCTGATAAGGGCCAGACTGCTAACTGCTTCCTCCAGATCCCACTGAATGCTAATCAGGAGGAGCAGAAGACAAGTTTGGCCTGTTTCTCTTATTTTCTCTACTGAGCGTCTGCCACTTCTGTTCATATCCATCTCTTGTCTTCTCATTCTGCTTTTTTTTTCTCTCGTCTTTTTCCTGTTTCTTCCTCATAGACTGTAGAGATAGCTGTTATAAGGCTTTGGAGATTTAGCATGAAAACAAGGGGAAAGCATTTGGCTCTTCAATGTCGACATGTTTCTGTGCATGTGTGTGTATGTGTTGAGCGCTCTGTTGACTCACCATATGGAAGAGCCTCATTTGCATGGTACATTTTTCCCTCGCTCATAGCCTATTGGAAGTTTATCCCTACCAAACTCTAAAGCAGCAGATGAACATGTCAACTCTAACTGTGACCTCAGCACACAGTCTAGCCTCGCCTATTTTTTTTCCCCTTTTTTTCCCTTGTTGTACCCCCTGCCACAGCATCTTATCCAAGGATTTGTTTGGGATTCTCCCGGATTCCCCCTGATTCTTCCCCTTTATCGCTGTGCTTGTACGCCAGCCTGTGCTTGTCTCTCCTCACTGAGCACATGAATATAATTACATATCACACTCCACCCACTCGGTCTATAATATCTTCCAAAGAGACAAAATCTTGTATTGTTGGTTTTGGAGAGGGTAGGATGTGCTGTCACACATTCACACACACTGATACTACTATTATACTCGGGTAGACTCTCCATTGACAAATATCAACTCCAAAGCGCAGCATCCAGGCGTTACGGTGCCCAACCCACAGTGGAATGCAGTCTGCTTAGCACGATGTGATGAACCAGACTATTATATGGCCATTAAAGGGAATATTTGTTGACTTTATTTTCATTTTTCTTCTCTCTAGTACTTTTCCTCTGACCCTTGGCCTGTGTTTACTTTCAATTTAAATGGTAGGATAAACCTGTCAGTGGTGATGTATATTTCCTTCACTTGGTGTTTTTCCCTTTTATTCATCTTCCATTGCAAGAAAATCCCATAGCTTAGTCCCAGTTTGTTGAGGTAGAACAGCCACCTTGTGCCTTTTTTTTTTTGTTGTTGTTTAAGGCACATTAGTGGATTTTTTGCCAAATACAACCAGGTGGCACAAATTTTAAAAGGCGCTGTGGATTCAGGTAGAGGCTGCCAGACTCTAAATTGATTCAGTAAATGCTTTATTGATGTAAGAATGTTTCAAATACCAGCATTTACATTTGTAATGTTTCTGAATTCCTGCAGAATCACTCTGGGTGGTGTCCACAGCTGAACGCTTAATAGTTACTGACAACATGAGCGGTTCCTGCAGCTGAAACAAACTCCCCGTATGTAGCCTGCCTTCTGCTGCGCTGAATGTCGAGGTGTTGATGTTGCTAAGTTTCTATCCTGCTTGGTTGACGAAAAGCGTTGCCAGGCCGACAGCTGCTCCAGCTCCACATTCCCTCCACATGTGATCCAAGATTGGAAACTCAAGGGAGCGTCTGCCTGGGACGGATGCACGCACACACACACACACAGTCTGCCACATGTACTTAGAGCCAGACATGCACCAGCTTTCAATCACATAGACACATAAGGACGGGAGAAGAAGAGCTAGACGGGCTAGATGTCACAGGCCTTATAATAGTGGGATGCCCTCTTAAGCTGCTTCACAGCAGGGCCCAGAAAATCAAACTGTCATATCAATGAGAAGCTGAGCTCCCCCCAAAAAATCCCCCCCTGTCTTCTTCACTTTCTCAGACCTTCTTCTATCTCCATGCTTTTCTTAAAAAGCAGGTTTGGAGTTTTGAGGCAGACAGAGCAGGCTTTTCAATTCTTTTCGGTGTCATTTAGTAGCATAAGGAGAAGAGAAGAAGACAGAGATGAGAGAAAAGGGAAGACGGGGCTGAGAGTAAAGAACATGCGCTGGCGATGTCGAGCCGTTTGTGGCAGACTAAATGGAGATCTAATTCAATTTTAGCTATGACCAGAGGCCAGGTTCCTTTACTAAAAGCTTGCTTGTATCAAATGCAAACGCATCTGTTTTTTTTCCTCCTTTCAACTTAAGACAGGAACTTCAAAAAGGGCATGGACTTTCATCCCCTCCCCACGTGCTCCTCCTCCTGTCTTCTTTTTCTCATTTCTCTTAAAAGATAACTTGACAGCAACATGTAGGTCTTTTCTCCGGCCCTCTATGTTGGATGTTGTGCAGAATTAACAAGCTTTCGATCCTCTGAATGCGCACTCAATATGCACCCAACAGATGGTGCGTGGCTCTGCTGCTTTTCATTTTTCCCCCCTCCACCTCTTGTTGTTTTGTTTTTTTCTCTCCACTAGCCAGTAACGATTTGCTGCTCAGTGTATGCTAGCATGCATGTTGCTCTCAGTTTGTTTGTTCTGCTCTCTTTCTCTCTTTGTCACAGATGTAGCCTGAAATCACGTCTGTCACACTGGCCTTAATCTCGGGGTTAGCAGCTGCCGGTCGTTTCTGCGCGTGTACGGAGAGTACATGTGTTGTATGTGATCTTGTGTGGATGATAAAATAAGCAATTAAAATCCATGAAATGCTCAGGTCACCTAAATGTGAATGTAATTTTTTTTAAAGCCTTTGGTCAGATGAATAAATCAGATGTTTTGTTGGAAGTTGCTTCATCTGGACATGAGTTATGAGGAGACCTCTATTATAGTAGCACAATAAGAGTAAGTCTACCGGCGGCAGCTGGTTAGCATAGTTTGGTTCTGGTGAAAGGAAACAGAGCTTAAGCTTATTTGCATGCTCATTAATTTCAGCTTAAATAATCATTACAAAAACCGTAGTCTAAAAAGTTAGAAGTTGTGGTTTAATAGGAGTTAATCGGATGGGTAATTTCTTGAAGTACCATTAGTTTTGGACACATACGTACCACAAAACATGGTCTTGTAAAATAACCACTTTATGCCTTTGCTTCTTTTTTTTTCTCCATTTATTTAAACCACAACCAATGTAACGGTGCTATCAATAGTTAATAGCACACTATAATGTAGGCTGATAGAATCATAAATAAGAGGACTCGAGAGAAGTCCTTCTGACACGGCTGGACTTGCTCCATTGTCAGACTTTGCAATAAACAAACCGTATCTTCACATTTACCAGATGTAAATGAGAGCGGTATGAGCCTCTCATCTGACTCTGAGCAAGATAGCAAATAGTTCTATCTCCCAGAATGTCAAACTGTGCCTTTAAGATTAGCCTCAGTCTGAACAGATTGAAAGAAGGGCAGAAAGAGGGAGAGAAGGAAGGATGCCACAGCCTAACAGCTCATTTGAGTCAAATCTGGAGCTGTGAGCTTGAGTTACACTGCTAGACAATGGGCCTCTTTCAACCCAAATTCACACACGGTCTCACACAGAAACGCACACATTCCCGACACAGAGGCATTCTGTCTTGAAAACTGTTGTTGCTTCTGTTGCACAATATTTGGCTCATTTTATTTCATTATGGCCCCTTCTTCCTGCTCTCTTGCCTCTCCGGCCATTTCTGGTTTTTATTTTCTTGGATGCTTGTTTTTGTCAGTCTGATTAGAGATTCTGTACATGTGTTTGTGTGTGCGTGTGTGTTGTCCCGTGTATTTTTCCTGTAATGTATGGTTACGTATGATAACAAAGGCTAATTTTAGCTGTGAAATCCTTTTGACATTGTGTCTTCCAAGTTGTAGCTGCATAATGAGAGAGAGAGAGAAAAAGAGAGACTGAAGGGGGGGGGGGGAAACTGGGGAATGTCATGATTTTTTCTGGAATTCCCTGGAATTCTTTCTCCCATTTTCCTCCATGCCTCGCTCTTGCTTTCCCCACCCTCCAGGCAGTGCTCATTAGCCCCTTGGCCCTCTCTAAACAGGTGGAGCATGTTTGGCACAGCCTTCCGACATGCAGTCAGGCTTAATTAGGCTTAGAGGACCCCTCATATACGCACACACATATACATACCTCATATGCACCCTTCCCTTCACACTTTTCCCTCCACTCTTAAAGAGCCTATTGTCCCCTGTTCTGTTTCCTGGAGGGAGGTTGTGGCTCCTGGGCTGGACAGCAGAAATCCAACTTCAGGCCCGTCTCTAGGCCTGGCAGACTCATTGACTGACTGGACTCCTGATTGCACCCCAACCCCTCTTACCCTTGTCTGTCAAAACAGAATGACAACCATTACCCATACAAGCTCTATTAAAGGGCAAGGCAAGTTTATTTGTATAGCACAGCCTTGCACCCTTCTCTTCACAATATATAGAAAATGACCCTTCATGGTGATATCAGCCTGTGTGATAAACATATCGCAACAACTGCCTAGACTACGAGAAGTAGTAGTGCCTATTTGTATGATTTACGGAAATGAATACCACTAGAGTCTTCTAACCATCAGCTCGTCCTTTTCTTGGCTTGCCTTTACCTCCCCACCACCTCTTAATCTTTGCTTTTGCTCGCCGTCTCGGGCCATTTCCCAGCTAAACTCTTTACTCGCATGACATTTTGTTTTTCAAGGGTGCCATAAGTCAGAGTTATCCTCATGTGTGTCTCCTGTTTCCTCTTTCCTTGTGCTCCACATGTAGATCTGCTGAGCTCTCTGGGTAGATGTGAACTATCACCCATGTCTGCATAATTACAGGGAATCTGTTTTTTCTTCCCCAAGCAAACACTTGACACTACCTTGAAAGAGAGTTTTCTTCAAAAGAAAGAGAAAATCCTTGTGCTGTCTTTTTTTTTTTTTTCCCCTCTCTTGACGGCTCACACGTGCTCTCCACCACAGTCACTGGCTCTGCAAGAGCTCATTATCCTGTTTATTCATATAATGAAATGCCTACTCTCATACGCATGTGTATACAGATGTAACGCAGGAGCAGGGAGGTGAATGAAACTGCCGTTGAAGTGGTGATTGTATCCTTGTGTGTTGTCGGCGGGGTTGCGCTGGGCAGGTGGGGGAGGCTTGAATGTTAAACTGCCTTATCTCTCCGATTTCACACTCTCGCCTCGAGTCACGCACCTAGACACAATGCACACTCACAGAAACACCCTGTTGCCTCCAGTCTCATATGTGACGACTGATTAACGGGGAAAACGGGGGTCATGCACACATATAAACACACTCAGGCACACACTAATCCCAGCCAGAGGGGAGGTTTTGTGTGCTGAGTGTGTTAATGAGTGTGCTCGGCTGCTTCTGTAATTGGGCCACCTGTCTACTCATTAGCCTCGTTACCCAGCCTTTTAATTGCCCCCATACTCTGCGTCATGTCTCCTCCTTCTTCTCTTCTTCTGCTTTTCCCCCTTTTTTTTTTTCCCCCTTAGTGATTTCTCCTCGTGGAAGTAAGTGAGCTTTTGGGACATATCAATAATCTGACATCACCTCGTATGGCTTGGATTATGTCATAGCATGCAGGTGTGTGTGAATTGGGGCTGGGTGTGGTTGTGAGTGCAGCGTTCTCATGTATCAGCATATTAGCAAAGTGATAGCTCTGACCTCAGTATCGGGAGGCATATGAGCAGGATGATGGGTGGAAGGGGCTGCACTTGCACACATACAGGATATCAGGTTGTTTTGTGTCACCTTGAATAACCTACAGCTCGCTCTCCACCTCTGCCCTTCTTGCTTTTTGCTCTCTCTCTTCCAAACAGTATGAAGAAGACTTTTGAGTACCATATTTTCATTTGGACTGTGCTCACACTCGTATCCATAATGATTTGTCTCGGCTTTATGACACTGGCACATAGTTTTGTTGAATTTATTTTTCTTCCGTCAGCTTGGCATGCACTTTTTGTTTGTTTTATTTAGTTAATCTATTAGCACCATTTAACTCAAAGTCACGAGGAGTTCATTTTTCACACTCTTTATCCTTTAATTACAGTCTCTTTTTCACCAATTTCAGTTGAAACTCACTTCTTTATTACTTTGGGACACAGCTACAACCCAGAGGCCACAGCTAGAGACGAATATGCAGTTATTTATCATATTCTGTCTTCCAAAAAAAGACAAATGAAATTTTCTAGGGGGTAATTTTCTCTTCTAAAGAAGGGTGAATACACCGTTCTTCTCAAACTCCTTTTTTAGTGATATTACAATCTTTCATTTCACCTGTTTTGAGTGTCTGGATGTGTAGTTTTATGGTAACATTGATAAATATGAAGACAGACGTTTTTCCACATGATTGTCAGAGAATGAAAAGGGGAGTAAATGGGAAATTAATATTTAAAGAGTCTTCACTCTCTGATATGCTCTGGCTTAGAGGTGGTGCAAAGTTACACTTGGCTATGGAGAAAGGTACTGTTTATTCTTGCCTAAGCTAGCCAGCGATATGACAAACGAGAAGCCTGTGTAGGAAACTGAGACGACCACTTTTCGTTTGACTGAGGTGAGAAGTCATGTGTCTGACTCAGCTACCCACTGGATTGTCAACTGTCCCAGCTGGACTCCAGCTCCTCAGGGCAGTAATCAGCACATCAAGGTTTACAACTCGCTGGATCTCCTCTGCCTTGAGTGGCTGCCAACGTGTCAAGGATAGTCGGATTTGATAATACTTGACATTTCCTTTTTCTATGTCATATTATTATTTCATTGGAGCCAAATGTGCTGTGTTACCACCACTCACTGTTGACAAATGGGTTTAGATTCATGAGTTTTGCTTTCGTTTGAATTAATAGACCTCTGTTGTATGCACCAGCTTGTTGGTTATCAGATCAGTAACTGGGCTCAGCAAGGACATATCCTCCTTTTGACATCACAGTAGTCTCAATATGTCCCTGATGCGGCACCTTACAGGTCCATGATGGTATCTTTAGCAACGCAAAGGGCAAGACACAATGAAAATAAAACTGCTTGCATTTCTGGTGTCAGCAAGTACGCCTGTTTGCTGAAAACTCTCCAAAAAAATGACCTTACATGTAACACTCAGGCTCAGTCAGATCTAGCAGGGACTTTATGGAGCCGACAGGCTAAAGTCCACACAATGCCCCCGTCCCTCTGGTGCCTACTTTTACATTCTCACGTACAGCTGCTCTTTGTGATGTTGAAACTACTCCAGGAAAAACGACTTATTGGACTTTATTGTCCAATAAGTAGCTGAAAGAAAAAGACTGATAATTAAACTTAGAATTTAAAGATACAACTTTTGCTTTTATCATTAAAAAAATCTTTATCAGACTCTACCAATCGCATGTCAGTATCATTGTGCATTCCAAGTATTAATGATGCACACACCTTTGCATGATGACAGGAAAGATGCAAATAGCAGTGGTGAATGTTAAACACATTTAAAGCTGTTGCAGAGGATAATGAAAAAGTTAATTAATCAACACATCATTTCCACTCCAAATCTTATGGCAAAACCTCTGACAGTTGAAAAATGTGTCTCACCTGGTGATATATATCATTTTGTCATATTTTTCAGCTATTTCAGGGATGCTTAATTTTAAACTGTAAAACCATAAAAAATGATCAGTGATTACTTGTGCAACCCTCCTTGTCTTCCAACAGTTCTCCTCCCAGCAAATCCATCTTATTTCCTCCCCCTCGCTCACTCGCTGTCTCTGTTAGACAGTTATCTGGGTTATTGCCAGTCAAGTTACATGAGAGAACAGGCGGTTGTACATTCCTGCTGAAGCTTTGCACTCGGGGGATTCCCTCCCCTGTCTCTCTCTCCTGCCCTCTTTGTTTTTGTACATTCCTGAACTGCAACATCCAACTCCGTAAGCCGTGGGCTACACTTCCATCCGATGCATTCTTTTCCTTGTTTGCCGCACCTCTTTGTCTTGTAATCATGGAGAGAATAGCTCTGTGCAGAAATGTAGGGAAACCGTGCATTATTTTGCACTCATGGCATAAGCTAAGTGTTCACACGCTCCTTTCATTATGGTCGTGCAGCAACTTACACCTCCACTGCCAACTTGCATTTTTTGGGTTAAGAATACCTCTCATGGAGAGACAGAGGTGCCCGTCTGGATACTTTGCCTGCAGGGGCTCTGAAATTCTCAGTCTCAGACCAAAATCCATTGTTTTTTTCTGTGTATGGGATTCCTTTTCGGATCCAAGAAATTATTGAATTTGTTGCTGATTAAACTCTAACCTGAAATAACTCGCATTTCAATCTTCTGGTCTGTGGAACAGATTATACTTCATCAATTTTCATAAATTCATGTTTTTGCAAATCATCATCAAGCTAATTGAAGACCAATGCAGTTTGTATTCAGTTATGTTCTTATGCCTAGCCACCTGTACTTGCTTGTGGAAAATATTCCGTTTTTGCTATTAAAAACACAACTAGTGTACAGTAATCAGCTACAATAATAAAGCCACTGAGTGGCAGTGATTGTTTTATCATAATTGCATCTATCAAGGGTGAATATATTAAGTAGCAAGCCAGTTGTCTGTTCTTGAAGTTGATATGTTTGAAGTAGGAAAATTGGAAGTGCAAATGATTTGTTAGTGAAATGGTGGTGTCTAGATGACTGGGTTGAGCCTCTCCTAAGCCACACGAAGAAGGTTGTTCCCAGTATGCAGTGATTTGTACCAAAAGTGTTGCGACCAGTAAACCAGAGACCAAGATCCTGGATGTCAAATGTTTATTCTGGCTTGGTTGCGCAGAGGGAAGACCATTTTTTGTGCATTCTGCAGGGCTTTGTAGTTGGAGCATAGTTATACTGCTCACGCTGGCTTCCATCCGCTGCAGGAAGAGCTGGCAGCAGACACGAGCATCAGTACATAACTATGAAGCAACCAACGAAGTTGTCTGGTCTGACGAATCATGTTTTCTGTTGACGGCAGGTTGCATGTATTGGGGGAACAAGCTGGTGGAAGCGAGGGAATGCCCTATGGATGTTCTGCTACAAAAAACTTGAGTCCATGTTTTCATGTTTGGATGTTTGGACATGTATCAAACCTCCCACTTGGTTTGCTAAGTCTCCGTCTGATTGAGCATCTGTGAGAAGTGTTGGAAAAGCAAGTCTGATCCATGCTGGCTCCACCTTACAGCTTACATGATTTTAAGGATGTGTTACTGATGTCTTGAGGCCTGATAACAGAGTGAACCATCAAAGTACTCATGGGGTTCTGGCCTTAACAGAGTAGAGAAGTTTGCCAGCCCGAGGGGGGGCCTAAATGATGTGAGGAAGGTAGGGGTGTGTATTGGCAAGAATCTGGCGATACGATATATATCCCAATACAGGGGCAACGATACGATATATCCCGATATATTGCGATACTATAGGTAAGACGATATATTGCGATTTTTCTTTACCAGAATTTAATTGTAAGAAAACTGTCACAACAGTAAAAACTTCAACCTGTAATATGTTTGACATGAACTTACTGAATGAGAACAGATGATCTACATTTAACTATAGAAGAAATAAAAATACTTGCTCTTTATGTGCAAGATGAATAAAAAAATTAAAATCAGCCTCATCAGTAAAGGTCTCAAGTATCCCTGTAGCATCAAACATACCTTATGTAGCTTGATAAATAACACATATATGAACAGTGTTCAAACATGTAGAGTATTTCCATTTTTGATTAAAGTATTTATCAAACCGTCAGCAAAATAAAAAAAAACACTTCTACTGTTTTCCTTTGAACATTATACATCGATATAAATCTATAATTAAAGTGCTTCACAAAAATCTTTTCAAGAAGTTTTTGAAATTTTTTTGCAAAAAAATTCGATATTGCGGTGTTAAATATCGATACCATCACTGTCTACTGTTTGAATATATAACAAATTGTTGATTTTGAAGAAAAAAAAACTTTTTTTTTTTAGAAAAAAATCGATATAGTGGTTTTGAATATCGATACAATATCGTCTCGCAAAATATTGCAATATTTCGGTAAATCGATATTTTCTTACACCCCTGGAGGAAGGTAGTTGTAAAAATCGCAGCTGATCGGTGTCCATGAACTGGAACCAAGCTGAGTCTTTTTTAATATATATTCATGTTTAGAAAACTTAACTTCTTGGGGGACAGAACAGAGAATTTCTGCAAGTGTCCTCATATGCAACCACACACTCTTAGATGTCTGGTTCATTCCCACATGCCCCATTCATGTCCTCGCACTCCAACACTGTCTCCTGATACTCCCCTTTCCTCTTATTCTTTGTTTTCTTTTGACCCTGTCTCTCATATGTCTTCTGTGTTTAAAGTCCAAATTGCCGAGGCAGCCTGTCTGAGTCCTGAGGCTGTTATTGATCAATTAACAAAGAGAGCGGTGCACAGAGGAAGAGTGAGCCAGGCCAAACAGAGAAGATGCCTGCGGAGGTTTTCTGAACTGGAGGGTCTATTTCTGTCTGTCTCTGTGCGTCATTATTGGCCAGAGTACCCAGGATACATGGGATGAATTGACGAATGGCGTGCGGAGGAGGGGAGAACAGGAGTAGGAAGGAGGGCAGAGGGCGAAGTTTAGTCTTGAGAGGTCATCTTCTCAAACACTGAGATGTAAAAGGGACATTTTCAGTCTGGTCCGCTTGTCTGTAGCCTGAAGCCTGTTAGTTTCCTAACGAGCCCGATTCTTGTCCAACCTGATGATCCACTGTTTTAGGTCTGTGTTAGTGTGTAATGGCAAAAAGGAAACAGAAAGGACTCAGTGACAGTTTTCAAGTCCTGACTTGTTACTCTGTTTCCTAATGCCCAGAAACACCCACTGATGGTTGATATCACCTGCATTTACAGCCAGCACATTCCTCGGGTCCATTCCTTTCTCGCATACAGAGGGGAAGCACATGCTTAGGCATACAAGGGTTTTCATTGGAAGTGCAGATATCCACAAACATCACAGATAAGGGTTGGTTCTTAGTTGGAATTATCTTCAAATTTTCTTTAATATCAGTGGATTGGGTCACACTTCCCTGAAGACTTGTGCTAGATTTAAGCAAAGAAACCTAAATATGAAAAGAGAAGAAAAGTGGAAATACACAAGAACAGTCTAGAGGTGCTGACAATTTGATATTTTCTCCCAGGTGTTTGCATGTTGAAATTGATACTACATCTGCATGATACATTTCATTGTAATCTTTGCCAGACTGTTAGTTCACACTGTTGTATAAGTTAGATATTTAAAGGAGGTCGGTCATCCTTTCCTCAGAGATGTACAATTTTCTGCCTTTTGCAGTTATGTGAGTTTCAGTGTTAGTTGAAGGATTTAATCGTTACTTTTTATGTTGTATCCGTCTTCTCTGGGAGAAAATGATCCCCTTAGGGAGGTCCGGTTTCTCTGCAAGAGGATGCAATATAAAAAAATTCGATTTCCGATTCCTTTCCTTGTCTCAGTAGCCAACCCCCCTAACTCAGACCCAGTGATGGATTGTCGCTCTTTATGGTATCTAGCAATGATGCAGTAAGCAAAAAACAAGCAATGACATCATGCTACTATCCTTGAATTAGGCCTGTTCCATGAATCGGTTAGTCTTCAATATGTGATTTTGGCTTCTGACTATTAAGAAAAAAAGGAAAATCAAGATAAAATGCTTATTGGGCTGCATTTTGGGCTGCATTAATCCTAGTTTTGTTTTGTGATATAAAGCTAAAGGATTCCTTGCTCCCTAACCACCTGTCATATTTGGTGTGTTTAGTTCAGCTCAAACCAAGATGACAGTAGGGGAGACTTTGGTCATCAATTTTTATAGAGGAAGAAAAGTTGTAACTAGGTTTTTTTTAGGCCTTGGTGACTCAGCGGAAGGATCATAAGGCTTGCTGATCTCTTCCTGCCGCTGGTCAAAAAATTGTGATTCTTTTTGTTTCTTGGGATCCAGGGTGAGTTCGAACGAGGACAGCAGAAAGGGTTAGCTGGACGTCGGAGGTAGACTTGACCCTCTGTCCCTCTCCCCGTGGCTTCATTGCTGGTTGGCCAATGAGGATTCAGGTTGTTTTTTGAGACAAGCTTTATGGTTTAAAAACACCTCTGAGGCTGGACGTCATCCCCAAGATGACCCTGTGTCCCCACTAATTCCACTGAATTACTCCTCTAGACCAGTGGTCCCTAAACATTTTAAGCCACGACCCCCAAGATAAGCTTTTGGTATTTCTTTTTTTTTTTTTGTAGTTGTTTTTTTTTAACATGATATTGATTAAAATGTTTGCTGTTCTTGTTGTTAATCCCGCCACTAGCCCCTGATTCAGGTTCACATTAAAGATGTTTTTATTTTGTTTAGTTTTCTCTCAACCATCAAAAGTTTTGTACCATGTAGTACCAGCTTATCTGGTCTGGTATTTGTGTTTTTATAGTCCAAAATGAAATTATTGATTTTTAGTTTATGCGTGATTCAGAACCAGTACTACTTTGTTGGAAAGGCGATATGTTTATTATTTTTTTCTATTAATTATTAGTTTTTCTGCTGAGCTTTATTCAAAGTTCAAACAAATGTACTGATTAAAGAACAACTTTTCTTTTTTTCTAAAGGTGAGTAAAAGCACATTTTCCTAAATTTGGTGAATAAAAATAGCCAACAGCGCTACTTTTAAAATGAATTTCTAGCTACATGTTTGTCTTTTGTGTTTTTTAAAACGCTGTTCAGTTCTTCCTGCCGTGTGTTTGAACTGTTGTTTATGAGGTGACACCTGTTTCCATAAATCTGTTTATTTTTCTTTTCATGTTTTTTTTTTTTGCTCCAAAGTTGATTGAGTCTGGACTCCATTTTTAGAGGTAGGAAAAATCTGTGTTGTTGAGCGGATCTGGTTTCAGCAAACATCCGTGGACTATTAATAAATCATAGCTGCTCTGCACAGCAGGGTGCAGTTGGCGTCTCCGTGTTTGTGTGTCTGGGTGCTTGTGTGAGTGTGTGCATCTGTAAATCACACTACGAACCATAACCTTATATCTGAATTAGGCCTTTTCTTACATACTCTCATTAGATTATAAATATCTTTGTCTCCTGTGCTTTGCCACCCGGAATTTATTTTGCTCTCCTGTTGCTTCCCCTTGCAGGGGGAAAAAAAATTAAACTCTTAATAGAAAATTGTTAATTAAACTATATGAAATTGCAAATCCAGCTAGTTTCTAGGTTGAATTTTGACAAAACCAACATCCAGAGGGTAGAACAGATTGGAATCGGATGCAAGAAGGAGACTTGTTTAAGAAAAGGGCTAAAAGAAGACTGACGACAGAAGTGAGAGATTTAAGCCGAAGGGAAGTGAGGTTAAAGAGAGAAGGTAAAAGTGGTGATTTGTGACCCACAGGAAGCAGAGTAATTTTCCCCAGGCTCTCGGGGACCATAACAAGACCAGGCACTGTGTGTTTCCTCTTGATAACGCTCCGCAGCCTCACATGAACACATTCGTGGAAGAGTCTGACCTGCATTGTCATAAAAAGGCTGATCCTGGCAATTTTTTGTTGAAGCTGCAAATGTTTAATTATTTACTTGTGTATATATATATATATATATATATATATATATATATATATATATATATATATATATATGTATATATGTATG
>JBBBVU010000021.1:16068317-16081203 GCA_037177055.1 Atherinosoma microstoma | reverse complement strand
TATAATTATAATTATTATTATTATTATTATTATTATTATTATTATTATTATTATTATTATTATTATTATTATTATTATTAGTGTTTTTGTGGTTGTTATCATGATGATACAAAAGCAATGAATACATATGTTACCTTATAAGATATGCACCCTATCAGTATACCAATAATAATAAGTCATTACATTACTTTATGATTGACTGTTTTTATTGTATGAATGATTATCATAATTTACGGACCCCAGGGAGAAAAATGTACTGTTTTGTTTCTTATTATTAAAATTTAAGATTTTGTTGTCATATTGCAAAGATGTCATAAAGATTTTAAAGTAATATTTAAAAGTTTGTCTGTTTGTTTGTTTTCTCAAAATTGTAACTGAACAGAATGTATTCGCTAATTTAAAAAAAAAAAAATCTGATTATGCAAGACACGCAATTAACCTAATTTGCTTGAAAGATTTCGAGGATTTTGAACAGGCACAATTCAGGTCACCTGATTAGGCCAGGCTGACAGGACCCTCCTACTCTTAGCGGATCATGGATACAGGAAGCTACAGAGCCGGCTTCGGTGAGCATAAATAGTAAATTTATTAAACTATGAAGCGATAGACGACTGTATTCAAAGTTTGTTGTAATTTTGTCATAAAAATTTGGCGACTGCTCGCCTTCAAGTAAACATAAATAACTAAAACATTGGTGTTTTTTCCTTTGGTGCAGGAGTTAGCTAGCCCCTGCGGCTCTTAGACTAGCAGCAATATTTGGTAGCACCAGATCGTTGTTGCTTTCGGTCTGTTGATTAGCTCTAACCGTAGAGTAATTTGCACTGAAACAGTTTATACTATTAAAACAATCGTTGGGTTGCCAGAGTTTGCAGTGGGGTCATGATAAACGCTAACGTGACAGCTCTGAGGATCGTCATTGAATCAGTCCGGAAGTCAAAAGTGTTTGCTTATTGGACGGAAGAGCCACGCTGAAGTCTCCTATTGGACAGAGTTCATTGAGCCATTTGTTTACTGATGGCTGTCTGCAGCTGCAGAACATAGCTTTCTATTGCCAAATAATTCAAGATATTGGTTAGATAATGACTACGTAAATACCTTGTAGTAATTGTTTTCTGTATGATGTTAGTATCACATTGTTGTGGAAGTTTTATCCTGTGTCTTTGCCAAGTGCTCTCACCCTGTGACTGCAGAACATATCCTAACCATCACCCCTCCATCACTGCACTTAGCAGTTGGTGTGAGGAGTTTATCCTGATATGCTGTTTGGTTTGTGACAAGAGTGTATTATGGCTAAACTACTTAACTTTAATCTGTTCCAAGCGGACACTTTTCTTGTTTTGTGGTTTGTTCAGAGACAACTTTGCTAATCTAATAGTCTTTTTCTGTTCGGAGACAAGAGTCCGTATCCTTGTAACCCTTCCAAATGAGCCATATTTGTTCAGTCTTCCTTGAATATTAACCTTTAAAACGTCAACTTATATATCTAAAGTCTCAGGTGTACATTTTGGGTTTCAACATTTCTCTGAGCGTTGTATGGTCTGAGCTTGGGGTCAAATTGCTGGGATGTCCACTCCTGGGAAGACTAGCAACTGCCTTGAATGTTTCCTTGAAGTTAACACATACCTGAATGCTTCAGACTAGCAAACAGCCATGATGTCTGCTTTTATAAATGTGTAGTACTTGCTCAATTAACCATGTACATTTCATTGGCGGCATTTGATGTCATTTTGATGCCCTCTGGTTCTTATGTAAGCATTCTTAAGTCTGTTGGCATTAGAGAAAAAGAGGCTTTACCTGAATTGAGGGTCTAACGAATAATTGGTGTTTCTGTAATCTTACCAGATTTGTTTTGTTATTGTTCATCTTATTTACCATCACCTCCCACTTAATGTCTCTCTTCTCAGGTGTAGGTTTGGGAATGCGGCTCTTGTGCATCCTGCTGCTCTCACAGCTGTCTGCTGTATCCGGGGGTGCTGATTCAAAGGCTGTCACTACCACCCTTACAACCAAATGGGCTGACACTCCTTTGCTGCTTGAGGCTAGGTATGACACAGCACTGCTGAACTGTAGCTGCCTTTGAGCTGCATTAAATCTGACATTACACTTGAGTAGCACATAATAATAAAATCGATGTCCTGAGTCTCATTAGATTGCCCTCTACTTTAACCTAGTTTAAAGGTACAGTGTGTAAAAATTGCTGACATCTATAGGTAAAGATGGGCATAGAAAATTTCTTAAAATGCCAAGCACAGTTGTGAATGGACAGTGGCCATCAATGGCCAAGATTCTTCCAGACATACACATGTTGTTATCTGCAAGTGGATCCACTGGCCTCGGGTGTAGCGATAACTGCACTACAGGTAACTACTTTTGGTGTCTGTTAAGGTGTTGTTTATCCCAAATGGTGCTCTACCACACATTAAATAAAGCCAGTACTGCAGTTTTAAAGCTCAGAGGGTTTTCACTTCCCACAGTGGGTTGTTTTTCCATTCAGAGACACCATAGTAAAAATGGCCGTGCAAATATAGCAGCTGCCATGTATGTGGATCCATGGCAAGTAGATATAAATGGTTCATTCCAAGAGAATAAAAACATAGCTGTTATTTTTTAGTTTGGTTAGATACCTATAAAAAAACACAGTTTTTAATGATTTGATAAATTTTTCTGTAATTTTACTTTGATTTGGTTATACACTGTACCTTTAAATTGCTGTTCCACTAACATGTGAGCATGATCTTGACTGCTTAAAAACTTAAGATGTTGTGCTCTTTGCATATTTTCTTTAACTCTGGAGCAGAATGAAAACTTCTTAAGTCAATTTGTGTTTTGTATTGTCAGTTCATTAAAATGTCACATTAATGTTCTTTTTCCTCAGTGAGTTCCTGGCTGAGGAGAGCCAGGACAAGTTCTGGGACTTCGTGGAGGCTAATCTTAACATACAAGGAGAACATGATGGTAATATAAAACTGCTTCAGACTCTAAAGGGTACTTTCACTTTCAGTCTCTGGGCTGGGATCAGCTGAATTTCTCATGTGTTTGCTGCACCAAGGCAGTAATTGCAGTTTTATTGTTTTTGTCAAATACTTCTGCGTGCAGTAAAGTGATAGGAGGAAACTGCAGACAGGTTTTTTTTTCTGTTTTGACAACTGTTAGATCCTAATGGCTGTAACAAAATCTAAGAAGCGATCTGATTTGAAAAAATTGGGATGAAACAACTACTAATATCTGACAATGTAATGTTGATTCTAGTCATCTGTATGTCTTTTGTTCTCATACAGACACAGATCAAGCCTACTATGAGCTGATTGTGAAGAAAGCCAGTGCTTTGCTCAGCTCTGTCCAGTTGAACATGCTGAAATTTGCCCTCTCGTTGAGAGCCTATTCCGGCACAGTATATTCCTTCCAACAGGTAACAGGAGGGTGACTTTCATTTTTCTTCTAAATGCATATTTGGAGAATCATATTATTGATGGTGCTATTTTATTGTATTTGTAGATAGCTTCTACTGAGCCTCCTCCTTCTGGCTGCTCAGCTTTTATCAGCGTTCATGGAGTGAAGACATGTGATATAGAGAGCTTGGCAACACTGCTAAAAACTGCACCAGAAAGGTAAAGACAAGCACATTTAATTGAAGAACAAGACCCATTAAGCTGTAAAATAATGACTAGTCTTATAAGCGACATCATTGTCTCTTCTTCAGGCCGAAGCCGTATCTTTTCAAAGGCGATCATAGATACCCAGGATCGAATCCAGATGCACCTGTTGTCATTCTCTACGCTGAGTTTGGGAAGCCGGATTTCCAAAGTTTCCACCGAGTCATTTCATCAAGAGTGAACGATGGCTCGGCATATTATGTGCTCCGTCACTACGTGGCTGTAGGTGTTTCACACATAATGACTGTGTTGCTTTGGTTCGATGTGAATAATAAGATAGATTAAGAGATGAGCCGATTGATTCAGGCTCTGTCTTTCACGATTGACACTGGCTTCTCCTGTTCACGCAAACATTCTGAAACAGCCATGGTCATCTACTTTGTGTGAAGAAATGGTACTAAAACCTGGAATTAAACAGGCTCTACAACTGTTTATCCCTACATAAACATTACTCCTTTTTAATTAAAAACATTTGTTTATAAAGCATTTTCTCTTTTCCCTAACCAGAAAAGAGACCTACCCAATAGGAGCCTGTTTGAGTGGGCTGGAGCACTTTTTTCTGCCTTCTTTCTGCTGCACAGTGCAGGGCACAGAAACACAACCTCAGAGACCTCTGCACTTAAAACATTTTTCTTCAAGAGAAATACATTGGAACGCATATATTATTATACATAAAACAAATCTTTAAAGTCCTGCAGCTTTTTTAATCCTAAGTGAAGAATGAATTGGTTTAATTGTGTAAATAAATAACAAATAGAGCCAGTAAGAATATAGTTTAAGTACCAGGTTGATCAGTAAAAACATTTTAGAAGTACTAATAAAATCTTAATGTTACTTATCCCTAATGCAACATGAGATTATAATAGATGACTATATTATTGAACATATGTCAAAATAATGATTCAGGAGGACTTGACCTTTCAGTTATCCTTATCTGAAAATAAGTAGGCTCCTCACTTATTCCTGGGATGAAAAAAAGATTTCCCTAGTTCCTTGTGCCAAGATGAAGTTGGATTGCTTCTCTCATGCAAATACAGCTGAACTATTTTTTTTCTCCATCTGATTATGTTAACTTATTCTTACCATCTGTCTGTTAAGCATGCAGTCTTTATGCCTAGCTAAAAAGGGTGAAACTCTTATGCTTTACTTCATAGCTTCAGGGCCAGTCAGGGAGCAGTTGGTGTCTTCAGTGCTTAGCAAGCAGATGGTTGTCTGCACTCTTCAGTATTCACTGAAGCACATGCTTGTAATGCAGGTGAAATGCATTTCTTACAGGTGAGATTACTACAAAGGAGGTTAATGGAGCCTTTTACAACATAAAGAAAGTTATAGTTGTCAGCAGTGCAGATAGAACAAAATTACTCAAATAGCTTGATGTCTTAACAGAGCAAGTATCTTTTATTCATTTAAGCCTTTGCTTAAAACACCTTTCAGTGGTGCACATGCTTCGGGAATATGGATGACATCTCCTTCCTGCATTTTTACAACGTCTCCTCATTTCCCTCCAGAACTCAAGTGGAAAGAAAGTGTTCCTGTCAGGATATGGAGTGGAGCTGGCCATCAAAAACCAGGAGTACAAGGCAAAGGATGACACACAGGTCCAAGGTATATACACTTACAGGAATACACACTGTCAATGCACTCAAGCACACGCTAGTGTAATCCCAGAGGAGTCCTGACATGAATATCAAGTTAATTGATTGTGGTTTCAGGGGCAGAGGTGAATGCTACAGTGATTGGGGAGAACGATCCAGTGGATGAGGTCCAGGGATTCCTTTTTGGCAAACTCAAGTGAGTGACTCAGTGTTAGGCTGCGATAGAAATTCAAAGCTTGGTTTAGTTCCAGGAACCGCACCAACCACACTCACTCTAGCCAAGGTTTTTTCATCTCTTTTTTTTTTTTTTTCCCTCTCCACACTTAATTCCCTTGAAGTTCCAACCCTATCCCTGCTCAGCTAACCTGAAAATAACTAAATCAATGTGTGAATTCAACCACTCTCTCTCAATTAGCAGTGTAGTCATTTACTCTATCTGTCTGTCTCTCACCAGGACCCTCTACCCAGAACTGAAAGAACAGCTGAAGGAGTTGAGGAAGCATTTAGTAGAAAGCACCAATGAAATGTCGCCTCTCAAAGTCTGGCAAATGCAAGGTGGGCCTCTCCAAATGATGCCATCATGTTTTCATGATCGGGACATTTTCTGTTTTTCTCCCGTTTCTTCTTGAAATTCCTAAATTCGTTCGTACTAACAGACCCTGTGATTAAGCATTTGTTTGTGTTTATAAATAATTGTACAACAGCCTGAAACAAACACATCAAAACGGACATTTTGGCAGGCGAGCAAATATAAACCGTGAGACTGTGTAATCTTACATTTACCACCTGCAGGCATTATTCCTGTCATTTTTCAAGGAATCAATTTTTTGATTGTATGAGTACACCTGCAGAAGTCAAACAGTTCTGCCAGCCACAGCTGACAAGGGATGATAATACAAACCCATGTTCTTATCCCACACAAAATCAGATCAATTTTTCCATGATTCCATGAGAGTTGATGACAGTAATTAAACTAGTATCATGCCTTTACTTAGCAGCTGATTTTTCCAAACTATAGAGAATTGGCCATAAAGCTTTTCGCCTCGCAAGATGGATTTTCTTGAGATCACGATCTTTTGAAAATCTCATGAGAATCAAACAAAAAGCCAATATATTTAGAAAATGAGTTTAATCAGAAGTGATTACAACACTTGCTTTAACACTGACGTCATCCCATCTGTGCATCAAACCTGCAATGTGAAATCTATTTATGTAGATCTCTGATTGTGTTTCTTTTTAATACACATGACCTATAATGTATAGAAGATATGACCGCATTGTCCGCTGCATCATTAAAGCATTATCGATTAAGATTACATCATCTATTGATCCATTGTTCAAATTCACTTTTACAGACGTAATTTATGGGTGCTTTTTTAATTTCATTCATTTCTCTTAAAGCACACACACACCGATAAAGACTGTGTGTATATTTTCATGAAATATTTATCTGCAAAAAAATCCTTTTCTAACGTCAGGTGTGGTCGGGATGTGAGTGTAGAGCTGCTTTAATTGTAGCAACTAAAGGATGCAAAGGGATGAGGGGGCTGAGCTTGACTGTCAGACTGACATGCAGGCACCTGCCTTTATCTTCTAACCCACTGGGACTCATTAGCTCAGCCTGTTTACAAGGAGAGGAGGACCTCCAGGGGCTAATAATCACAGTCTACAACACCAGTACAGAGATGCTCACTGCATTGAAATAATCCTCACTACATTCTTCCTCTCCCTGGAAACCCAGGCTCCATCAACTCGCATCTTTTCTACACTTAGATCCTAAAGAAGACGTGTTTGTAAACTACAAACTTTATATACTGTACAGCCCAGGCTTCATTTTAACTGAGCCTTAAAAGCTTTAATTCCTTGGAATAGCTTTAATTAAGATGATGAGCATGATTGCATTAAATACTTGAATAATAATGGAATTGTGATGGTTCAAGCCATGATTGTGCTGTGTTGCAGTGTCCAGACTGAAATGTTTCAGCATGACTTTGTTTGACATGAGTAGAATTAATCTTTTTATATATTTTTTTCTCCCCTTTGCCTTTATATTCTTCCATCCACCTTTTCTTTGATAGATCTGAGTTTCCAGACAGCAGCTCGCATCCTTGCTGCTCCCGCTGTGGATGCCCTCAATGTTATGAAAGACCTCAGTCAGAACTTCCCCACTAAAGCCAGGTAGAGTCTGTACACAACACACTAGCTACAATAAGAAGGTTTGGTTGATGTACATATATTGGTGGGTGTGAGGTTTTGAAGCTCCGTCTGCTCTCTTTGCCTCACAGGTCCATCACGAAAGCAGTGGTCAACGCTGACATTCGCAGAGAGATCGGCGAAAATCAAAAGGTACACATTTGTTCATCCCATTTTATGTAAACTTATATTTTTCATTCCTTCTTGTAATGTTGAATATTTTACAGGCCTGGTGATTTTCACAAAAAAAGAAGTATAGAAATAGAAGTTTCTATATTTGTAATTTCTAGAATTTTAGAGACTCAAATTGACCAACACATTGAAACTTACCATAGATAATCCGGTAAAGTTTCCAGCTAAATTTGGGGTTTCTCTACCTTTTTTTTATTGTTTCTTTATAATAATAATAATAATAATAATAATAATAATAATTATTGTTATTATTATTATTGTCATTATTATTATTATTGTTATTATTATTTTATTTTCTCTCTCATTTGGTTCAAACTCGTTTGGACAAATGTTTATGTTTGAGCATAGATCACAGCCCCAACCACAAGTCCTTCATCTAGCCGCTCTGTTTGGATTCTTGCTTGGCTCAAATATTTTGGAGATAAAGGTCAACATATCTGGGACACTTTGCCTCCCATTAAAGTTATTCATTTATTTATACATTATTAATTGGCTAAACACACACTGTTAACCTCCACCCATGCACTTGTGCTCGTCCTCTTGTTCCACAGCAGTTAAAAGGGACTCTAATAGCAGCAGGTTTTGCATTATGATGAACTCTGAAGGTCACTTATTGGCATAATGCTGCTCAGAGGATCCCAACTGTTAGTGATTTTTTTTATTGCTTAATAAATATTCAATGTTATTTTCGGAAAAACAAGGGGCATGGATTGTAGTCCAATTCTGATTAACCTCCCTTATGTCTGAACATTAAGGTTTTGTAATAAAACTATTGATCTATGATTCTTTTTTTTATCTTAAAGTGTAATTTTCCAAAGCAACAAGGCTTTGCTGTTTTGAAAAATATTTAAATAATCCGACAAAATATGTTTTCTTGTGACTATTCTCAGCCCTTGAATTTATACGCATTTGTTAAATTAAGAATTATGGCCATATGGGAGGGCTTACCTACTGTTCCTGTGTTGGTGAAAGCATATATTCACCAGTGCAATAAAAAAGGGGATGTATATAGATGTATATAATTAGACATACATCGGCTTTAGGTACTTGCACTCATACTTTCTTTAAAAGGCTATTTCAAGTGAATTTCAAAGTAACATGTGATGCCTTTTTGATTAATTAAACATAACCACAGTATAATCTCCCATCTATCTGTGGTCTGAACTTGATGTTCAAGAGTCTGTTTAATCTTCACATGGTGTCACACTGTAGCACCATGTGTCTTAAAGTTGTGGTTGAACTAGAAAGTTCTGTATAATTAGATTTCTCTGTCAGAGCTGAAACCTGGAGCTCAGTTTCCTCGTCACTAGGGCAGCATTAGTCCAAATTGACCTGCTTTACCCTTAATTCAAATGATTAACAGATTATCAAAGTGTTCATAGACATATTTATTACACAGGAAGGATTAAATTTTAGTATTGGGGGGGGCAGGTGAGCCTGCAGGTGGGTGCAGTAGGACGGTGTTAGAAGCCTGGACAGGGAGAACAACAGATCTCCGGAGACATGAAGTGGGACAACCTACCGAGATGGAAAATGGAAGCCTTGATGAGGGAAGATGGAGAACAGTCCTGGGCTTCCTGGAACCTGTTCCACCCCACGTAAGACTCAAGAAATATGCTTTTCCCTTTAAATGAACTCTGATGAACTCTTATATTGTGTTTCGTTCCAGATGTCTGTAACTGACACAAAAGGGTTTTTTGTCTGTCCAAAAATGTTGGGCCCAAATGTGGCCTTGACTTACAGCAGGAACCCTGGTCCTCAAGGGCCACATCCCCGCTCCAACACACCTGATTCAAATCAAATGGATCCAACAGCCAATCACAGTGGCTTCTTGATTTGAATCAGGGATGCATGGAAAACCTGCAGTATGAGGGCCAAGGTTCCCCACCCCTGACTTACAACATTAAGTAAATGTGAGTGTAGCAGCCAACACTCAGTCACATGACCACCACATGTGGCCTCACAAGGAAATGACCATAAAGAAGGCTTCTAGTACGACTGGACTTCAACCAGCCGCTGATCGCTCTTCACTGGCTTCCAGTTGCAGCGCACATCAAATTCAAAGCTCTGCTTCTGGCTTCCAAACAATAACCCAAACAGCTCCCATCTACCTTCACTCCTTCATCCAGAGCTGCACTCTGCCTGTGAAAGACGCCCAGTGCTCCCACCACAACGTGCAGCCAAACCAGTAGCTAGACTCTTTTCCTCTGTAGTTCCCCGGTGGTGGAACGATCTACCGTACTCTGTCCGGTCCGCACAGTCCTTCTCTACTTTTAGGAGCAAGCTAAAGGCCGGTTTATACTCGTGCAGCATCAGGTCGGGCCCGTGTAGCTGATGCAGAGCCAGTGTGTGTTCATACTCGAGCTTAGGGTAAAAGCGCCATGTTGCAGTTTTTTCCCCAGATCTCCAGGAGGGCTGATGGCTCAACAAAACAAGTTTACTATACACATGTGACATGCAATGATCAGTCTATGGGGTGCTTAGTAGACAGAGCTGCAAAGTACAGCCCCCTTTATTTTGCACAAGTCCTGTTTTGGCTTCTCTGTGCGCAGCAAATCAGCAATGTGGCTGCAGAATCGAGCCTCTGCGGACCTCTGCGGGCCTCTGCGGACCTATGCGGCGCCTACGGCGGTTACAGCGAAACCGACCCGATGCAGACGACATGCGAGTGTATATCAGCCTTAAAGACTCAGCTGTTCAAGGAGCATTTCCACACTAAGCTTAACTCTTCTGCTCGTCAGGATGAGTTAAAAAGATTTGATGTGCATAGGGTCTATATTTTCTATACTTAAAGATTCTTTAGTTATCAGACACTTCATTCTTACGCCTACCTGACATGTTTCGACCGTAGCCTTCCGTCTTCCTCAGAGGTGTAGCTGGGTGGTGTGACTTGTTTAAATCAGCTGATTTTTCGTATGAGACGGTGTCAATCTGATTCTTCAGAGTGACAGGCCGACACCGCCCCAAAGCTGACGTAACCACGAGATTGAGGCAGCGCCGAGACGCCGGTGCGGCTTGTCTGGATGACCGGTCGGCGGCGGCGGCGACTTGGCCAGATTAATGCACAGGCTAACCTAGGCTGCAGCCTCGGGGCCCCACGTGTGTAGGGGGCCCCTATTGGCCAGAAGATCTTTAATCTTAACCTCTATTGGCCCATTAAAAAAATAGCAAAAACAAAGCAGCTAATTGGCTGCATGCAGCCGTATCCCCGTTTACTCAATCTAAAAAAAATATCAGTGATGGGGACAATGATCATCAGACTGGACTCTCTGGGAAAATGCTGCTATGTGTCTGTTCTGGTGCAGATGGTTTCATTCTGGTACCGTGTAGTTCTGTCTGCCTGCATGTTGTCATTTTCTCTCTCAGATATTCTAATGCATAGGTTTTCAAACCTGAGGTTGGGTCCCCAATGTGGGTCATGAGATAATTTGAGGGGGTCGCTAGATTATTGTAAAAAAATACCTCGCCTGCTTTTATAAAAAACATTCGGGTTTTGAATCATGGCTAAAATGAATGAAACCATTAAAGCAGAGATGAATCTGGGAAATGAGAATGTTCATTTTTGAACACATTAACACATAAACAACAAAGTTATTACTCAGGTTATATTGAAAATCTGAATTTGGTTTTATATCTGCTAGAAAAGCTGATTTTGGGCAGATATATCACATGATTGGGGGGGTGTGAACACGTTATTCTGGTTGTGGCTAAAAAACAGTTTTGGAACTCCTGTTCTAATGAATGCTGTTTCAAGACATTGGGGGGGGGGCATGACCACCTGAATCCCCCACTGGTCACACACCACCCAGCGACACCTCTGAGGAAGACGGAAGGCTACGGTGGAAACATGTCAGGTAGGCGTCAGAACGAAGTGTCTGATAACTAAAGAATCTTAACAAGAACTGCTGGATATACTGGAGATACAAAGAACCCTCCACTCTTTGAGTAAAAGAAATCACAAGAAAAAACTCATCTGACACGGTGAAATTACTTCTGTGCGTCTAAGGAGACGATGCGACCGTCTGCAGATCAATGCCTTAAAAACTAGATTCCATTTAGTGGTCTTATAATGCTGTTAAATGAGCTGTGGTGTTTAATGCAGCCTGTTTTACATCAGATTGAGCAACGATAGAGGTATACATTTATGTTCAAAACGAATGAAATGATATCTTTGAACTCTACGTGGTTATGTAGCGTACTCCTTGTGCCACATTGATGCTTATACAGCATGTAATCAGGTCAGACCCAGTCAGAAGCTCCAAGGGGGAATTCACTTGCCAGGTTATTAGAAAGCTGTATATGTCTGGAAAAGGCTTCATCGGCTCTGCCGAGTCTTCCCCTGGTGTGGAAATACTTGTTTTCATGCAGAAGATCCATTCTTTTGCATAATGCCATTGTGCCTTCGCTACAAAATATAAAATAAAAGGCGGCTGAGAAAATCCATAATTTCCCGAGTGTGCCGAGCTCGTCATTGTTTTATCTGAGAGGAAGGTGATAGCTGCAAACTCCTAATGAAAGGAGGAGTAATTACTCCTCTTAATGTAAACCCACCACCACCCTCAGCGTCCCACCCTCAACTCCCAGTTGCATCCCCCTCTGGAAGTCACTTTATCTGGTGTTTGTTTCTTATTACAGGCTGTCTGCGTGAATCAGTCGGCCAGACGTTGAGCTCCGGAGAGCCCCTCGCTGGATGATATCTATATTCAGTACGATGGTACCAGACAGCAGGTGCATCATTCGTAAAGGAGGTGGATGCATTTGAATGTTGCTATGTGTGTGTGTGTGTGTTTCTCTCTGTGGTCTGTTTGGTGTGTGTCTCCACACACAGTCAGGCCAGCATGTGACTTAACTACAGAAAGTGAACACACCAGATGCTGCACAGATTTCTACTCCTGAGATAATCCATGCACAGACTCAGTAAGACACATTGAACCCTGCTGGATGGATCCAACCAGCTGATGGAAACATTCCTCACAGGTTTCGCTCCATATTGACATGACATTCTGACACTATTTTATCCCATTAAAATAGAAACACATTTATTTATGCCTTTTGTTTTTTAATTCAAGAATGTTTTATTGGAGAATTTACTGCAAGCATTTTTCTTTTTTTTCTTTTTGGTTTCATTTTAAATGAGATTAAACATGTTCCTGTTTTACATTTTGTTCCCTAAATGTCCATCCATCCATCCATCCATCCATCCATCCATCCACCCATCCATCCATCCATCCATCCATCCATCCATCCATCCAT
>JBBBVU010000021.1:16055721-16068217 GCA_037177055.1 Atherinosoma microstoma | reverse complement strand
CCCCCCCCCCCCCCCCCCCCCCCCCCCCCCCCCCCCCCCCCCCCCCCCCCCCCCCCCCCCTCCCCTCCCCCCCCCCAAACCAAACATCAATGTAAAATGTAGTTGCTGTATTAAAAACATTATAGCTACTGTGGATTTTTAGTTTTAAGAAGTAAAGCTCTTAGATTGACTCTTTTTGCTAATTAATTGCTCCCATAAATGTTGATGCATGCCCAGACAGAGCTCTGCTCATTATGCATATTCTGAAGGATAGCTTCAATTTTATTTACTTTTTTCATTACAGCTGCATAACTGCTCATTTTTTCATCACCTGAACCGTTGTACTTTCAGCTTTGCCTCTGACTCACTTGTTCGACGGTCAGGAATGGTGTAGCTTTGAGTGTTTACCAGTGTGATCCAATAAAGGGAAAAAAAACAGACTGCATTATTGCATGCAGCTACAACCACAGCTCCTCACCCTCCCAGTCTATAGAGAAATATCTCAAAATGAGAAGCGCCCCTCCAGTTGTTGTTTGTTCTTCTCACCTTTTCTTATGTGATAAATTGTAAACAACATCTGACTTGAAAAGCATTCAGTTTTGACAACGCGTTCGGCTTTTCCCAGCTAATAACGGACAAGGTAATCACCCTTCTTTCTTGTCAGTGTTTTTTCACTCCACCTCCTGCTCCTCCGTGCTCGTGTTATCTTGGTGTGCAGAAAAGGGGAGTTGGAGTCGGTGGTGGGGGTGTGCAGACAGACATCCTAATTACTGAATCAGTGATTCATTCAGCAGACACACTGTGTCCTGCGGCAAGAAATGATTATTGATTGAAGTAGTTTGGACACCAGCACTTGCATGCAGACAGTTCAGTTCTTTCTCTTATGCACAAACACACACACACACAGTTTAAATGGGATGAACAGTATTTGTGTTAATCATGTCTTGTTGTAATTGCTGTGTCTAGAGTATGATTAATTTGATGTCTTTGTCTTTTAGTAATGAGATTTGACTGCTCCAGAACCACTTTGAGCTTTTCTTTTGCCTCTGTAGACACACAAGAACACACAGCTTCTCCCAGCCACACACACACATGCACACATCCTTTCTCTAATAATTAGATTTGTTTAGTGTGGGGTTTGATTGCTCTAAACAGACTGACTTTTAACAGAGCTGTCAGTGCTTATTTGGAGCTGTCAGAGTGCCTCGTTACAGCTTTGTGTTGACCGTTGCCACTAGTTTTACAGTATAATTGACTGCGTGATGGGAGGCTTTGACTTTATGTGCTACACAGTGTGACGATTTGCACTACTGGTATTGTATAAGAAGCTTTAGTGTTTGATGTGAACAGGATATTCAGTCATTTTGACATCTCTCTCTCTGCAGTTCTTCAAAGGAAATCTGGGATTGCAGCCAGGGGATTCAGCCCTGTTCATCAACGGGCTGCATATAGATCTGGACACACAAGACATCTTCAGGTACACACAGGCATATATGTAACTGTCATATATAACTGTGGAGTTTATGATCAGTGAGATAATAAGCTATAAATTCTACAGAAAAGGTAACATTAACCTTTTGCAAGCTACAATTTAGCATTATTTTCTTAAAAGCTGCAATAATTAGTTTATTATTTTATCAGTCAGTCAACAGAAAGTTGGGCTTTTATAATCGGGTAATACTCAAGTAACTTTCGATGTTTCTAACTTCTCAAATGTTATACTTGGACTTTATTGCGGTCGAATTACAGTAAACTGTGTCTATGATTCTGGATTGTTGGACAAAATAAGTAAAATTACGAAATCCCCCATGTGAAATTATTGTCTCTCCCCCACAAGATGTTTGGATTACTGGTTTTTGTCGAAGCAAAAACACAGTTTTTCTATGTAGGAAGCTAAACTCAATAAGTAGTTTAGCTTTAAAATGCACTGATGAATTAGTGTTCCCTTGATGTGTTAAGTGGCTCATCACTGTAGCGCATCTACGATGGGATGATAATGAGACGTCAGTGTGCATCTCATTCTGATAATCAGATGTTAGCAGTCATGTTGGTATATTCACATTCCTGTTCTCACCTCCAGAAACACACCAGCTGTAGCTGTACACACATAAACTCACTCTGTCCTGTTTTCACCTGCAGCGTACTTGAAGTGCTGCGAAGCGAGGCGAGGGTCATGGAGGGTCTACGCTCTCTGCTTATAGAGACGCCCTACATTCACGACATCCTGAAGCTCAACGTCCAGCCCTCTGACTCTGACTATGCCGTCGATATTCGCAACCCTGCAATCTGTGTAAATACTCTCCTGGCAAATTATCACACTCTGGATAACAAACTGTTGAGATGTAAAAATGTTGTAACAAATGACTGTTTTACCCAAAATAGAAAGTGTTTCTATGCTCCGAAATACAATTTTCTAAGCTTTCCAAATTATCGCTCTGGTTTTCAGCTGGCAGCGCTAAGACGTAATTATCATTTGGCTTCTTTTTTTTTTCTCCTTACACTTCTTCTCACTTTATTCCTCCTTTTTTTAGTGGATTAACAACTTGGAGACAGACCACAGGTACAGCTCGTGGCCCTACAATGTACAGGAGCTGCTCAGACCGACTTTCCCCGGAGTCATCAGGCAGATCCGCAAGAACTTTCACAATCTGGTGAGTCCACGTCTTATTTACAACCTGTAGAGACATACAAATCTGAATCCTTGTGAAAAGTGCCAACACATCTGTTCCAGGTAATTATTCTGGACCCAACCCAGGAGACTGCTGCTGAGCTGCTGAGTGTAGCAGAGATGTTTTACGCCAACAATATCCCCCTCAGGTTGGTGTCATCAGTGGTGTAGTTAATTGTATGGGGTGGTATACCCATTAGCTGCATCAAATCTTAATCGATTCAACTGATCCATTATAAATATTCTGTGCATCCACTTCACAAACCTGAAGAAAAAGCAGAAAATGATGTTGCTGTGCCATTGGAGAGAGTTGAGACATGCATTTAAAAATGTTTTAATTTAAGAGTTTTGTCAAGCAAGTTTGAAATGCCATTAATGCTTCCATGCATGCGGCATCTTCAGATGGTCTGTTGGAATACTGATGAAGCCGGCAGCACACACTGTGAATTTTAACTGACTCACCAGGATCAGTTTGAACTGATTTGAACTCAAAGCATATTTGGTCCGCGTTTGTGGTTTAGGATTGGACTGGTGTTCGTGGTGTCTGACGAAGATGACATAGACGGCATGCAGGATGCAGGTGTGGCGCTCGTCCGAGCCTACAACTACATCACTGACGAAGTGGACAGTCAGAGTGCATTTGAAGCTGTCATCTCAGTGAGTCCCTGAGAACCTCCCATTACTCGAATCAACTTGACTTTTGCTGTCTGAAAAAAATCAACTCACTCTTTTCTATTGACTTTTTCTCCCCATCCTGTCATTTTCTCACTAGATGTTTAATCGAGTGCCAGTAGGTGGACAGCTGAGTGTTGGGGATGTAGTTAAAGTTCTGGAGAAGAGGTTTCCCTACGTCGAAGTCAGTAGCATTCTTGGAGCAGACTCCAGCTACGACAGCAGCAGGAAGGTGAGTCGGGCTAAATGTAGCGTCGCTTTGCTGTAAACTGATGTCATGTCATGTCTTGTTTATTATTGGCCTTTCAATTTAAAACATCATTATAGTTCACACACAGTTTTTTATGCTTCAAAACAAAGAAATCTCCCATAGTGGGTATCTTGTACTTTTTTCTGTCTAAAGACACATTTTTGTTGAAGTTTTTGAATTTATTGTGAATATTTGTGGCTTATTTTCAAGTTTACATCCTTGTGATTTGCTGCAAACATGTTATATTAATGAAGATAGTTTCTTAATTTGCAGCATCTTTTTCATGTTTTGAGCTCTTTTATCAGCTGTTGATTTTCTCATTTTCAATCAGATAAGCTTCCCCATGCTCTACTTTACCTTCATATTTATTGTACATGTATCTTAAACTCATTTTAGAAGAACAAATATATTTAACCAATGAATAACCTTATGTAAAAAAAAAAAAGCTAAATCTCTGTCTTCATCCTTTGCTTTGTCTCTGACAGATGGTAAAAGTTAAAATGTGATTTCCTTCCACGTCTTCTTTCAGGAAGGGCGTGCATACTATGAGCAAACAGGAGTGGGCCCGCTGCCTGTGGTCATGTACAATGGGATACCTTACCGACGGGAACAGCTGGAACCGGATGAACTGGAAACTGTCACAATGCAAAAAATCCTGGAAACCACCACTTTCTACCAGAGAGCTGTCTATCTGGTCAGTCACAGCACACTCATACACACTCGTACTGCATTTCAAAGCAGTTAATTATTTTTGCTTCATTGAAATGATAGTGAATAGGATGTATTCAGAAACCTACCATGTTTAAATTTTTTTAAAATTCATATTCAGAATAAAATCCGTTCTTGCAAATGAATCCAAATACAACTAACAACTACCCCTTCGGTGCTGATTTGGCATATGTCTCCACCACAACCCTCGGCGACCTCTCTGCCACAGCGCTCTCCCCCTCACCTGCAGCCACACATCGGCTCCTGCAGGGGCATGTAGTATTATTTGCTCATCCCTTCTGCCATACTCAACACAGCCTGCTTGGAAACATGAGTGAGTGACTTGAGGCAGTATAGCTATGGTTTTCTGATGAATGCAGGTCATTTGGGCTTTAAAGTGAGTGACTTCCTGTTGCCAGGGGGCAGGACTCTAGCGTTGACAACATCTGGACATGCAGATGTAGTCGGGATGGAACTAGAGTGAAACAAGCAATACATTGAAAAGGGCGGAAATTACCTCAAAAATGGTCCTTTCTTCAAAATGGCCAACATCCTGTTTGATTTAGCCAATAGGTCCACGAGGGTTTTTTGACATGTTTCTAACTATGTGATGAATTTCATCCATGTAGTTCAATGGGGTGAGCGGGGATTATATATTGAATTATTGTTTGCATATTGTAACTTATCCCACTTGTTTCCATGTGACTGAGTGTAGGGTGAGATGGTCATCTTCCATGCCAAGTTTGTTGAAGATCAAAGCTACAACGAATCAGTTACCGCCTGTAACTGAGCCATTGGAGCTTTGATCTTTGGAAAGGAAGTCCCTTTAATATTCGCCATGGTTTGGCGAAAGAACTTGAGTTTTAATCTGTGGTATCATGAAAGGGTTTGACATGCAGTGAAAAACTTTCAAGTGTGTGGGGTTGATCATTAAAAGGATACTGTGTAACTTTTGGCAACTAGTGGCGATAAACCTGTAACTTTCAACAGGCCACACAACATGCACAACCTGAACTGTGTTTAGTAATCGTGTTCGCAGACCACTTTGACCAGCTGATGCGAAGTAATTCAGATTCAGGAATTTTTTAAAGGATTCTTCACCATTAAGTTCAGGGCCCTGCTGCATATTTATATGATATTTACACAAATTATAGGAAATGCATTTATTGCATGCAAACTAGCCACACTTGCGCAAAATGTTTACAGAATCAGGTTAGCTTTGGTCTTCAGCCGATTAGCTTCAACTAGCCGCATTTAGCATCTACTAAACAGCAAAGTAAAGACATAGACATATTGAACATTAGACATATTGAATAAACGCTGGCTGGAAGATGTGAAAAAGTACATCACATTTTGGTATGCTTGCACAACAGGCAAAGAGTAACTTACCAGTCTAATAATATTGAGGCAAACAGAGAGTGGGTTTTGCATCCACACTGGTCTTTCATCAGACTCCAACGAGCAAATTCTTTGCTAAGGTCTACTTGTCTTTCCTCTGGAGTGATCCCTTTCCCGCTTTCTCTTTCTGGCCTCCTCAGACACCGTTTTCACCTTCTTACTTCCTTCAGCCATGACAAACTTTAGATCAAAGAGGAGGAAACAGTAGCACAAAGCAGAGCCCTCTGTGTTTATACGAGGGAGAGCCGTAAAGCAAAGCGATGCAGGTCACATGATCCCATGAGAGACGGATCCGCTCCTGCAAAGTTACAATGTCTTGTTTCTGAAGAGGGCAGCCCCCTCAGAGCGCCGACACGCGTCAAACACTGTATATTGACCCCAGAAATCATCTATTATTACTCGCATTAGGCTAATATTTGGGTCAAAAGTTACACAGTATCCCTTTAAGAAGCACCACCCCAAAGTCTGAAAAAAGTACTTCCTGTTATAAATGGGCGGAGCTAAAGCCTAGACAGGATCTGTTCAGGGTGGAACCCAATTAAGCACTGTGTGTTTGGTGATCGGATGAAGTTGGAGTGGTTTAAGTCGTCTCGGGCATGCCCTGCTGTGCACAGCAACAGGTTTTTCTGGAAATCATTATCAACTTGTTTTCCACTCTCTCATCTCATTTGGACGCAGTTGTGTCAAAAGGGTCAGAGAAATAGGCCTTTGAGTAAAAATATGACTTCCCGTTGTCAGTGTAAATACTGACATGTAGATGTGTTTGGGGTCAGACTGGCATCATACATTAAAAATTTCGTATAGATGGCTTGTTTTATGTGGGTGTTAGACTCATTTCGTGCTTCATAGTGACACATCAAACTTTGAGGCTCCGCCTCGTCTGAACGCCAACTTTTGAGAAAGTTTTCAAAGATTTCTAATCACACGTGCTTTCAGCCACATGATGACTGATTTTGAGGACAGTATGATGAAATTTTTAGGCAGAGTTCGTTAAATTGTGATGTCAGTAAATCTGCAAAATGGCAACTTTGAACCAAAATTAATCGGTGACATGGCTACCACAGTAGGTGGGGTTGGGGTTGCTGTTGAGTCATTTTCCCCCAAACATGCATGAGCACCCCAAAATACATCAATTTTCACATTCTTTTGGGGGGTAGGCCAACGTTGGTGAGCTTTGGGGCATGTTCAGGCCCCCAATAAGCAAATTCATTTGATGGAAGAATAATCCGGTAGAATAATAATAATAAACGCTCACATTTCAACAGGCCTTCCCAGCGCCTTCCGTGCTCGGGCCTTATCATTTCTAAGGGGTAATTTGAATTCTAGTATTTGATTCAGTGTAAACAAATGCTCCAATGCAGTGAATTCAGATGCCCTCATGTCTGCATCGTCTGGAAAAAATTTTCCCCTTAATTCCACCAACAAATTTAATATATCCACCGATTTTAGATAGAAATGTTACATCCCATAAAAAGTATTCACTGATGGTTCATTTCTGACATTGCAGATGCATTTTTAATCCAATCTGAATATTAAGTTTTTTTTCTAAGTTTTAACTTTTCTTTCTTTGCTGGATAAATCTCAAAATACAGTGTGATTTTTAAAAAAGTTAAAGAAATGATTAAAACAAGAGCAGCAAAACTATTTATATATTTTTTTAAATCTTTTAATTCAAGTTAATGAAAACTTTTTTTTATCTTTTAATTTGTCTTGGATTGTAATGATTAGATAAATTCTCTTAGGCACAATGATTGGAACTGTGCCATCTGTCATATTTTCTCTTTACATTATTCCACCAATAACAGGAGGTGTTGAAGCACACTGAGCTGTTTGTTTCAGCTGTTTAAACAATTACACTCTTTATCATTTTCTTCTTCTTAATGTTGAATCCAAACTTGTAGAAGGAAAACTTTGAGGAACTGCAGTTTGAGAGCCATTCGCATTCAAGAGGAGCTTTTCTAACTGTGACCATGATTCTGTAGAGCTGGCAGCGAAGGACATCCTGCATCACTGTCAGCTTTGAAGAATGTCTTTTCTGACTTATTGCTTCAACATCATGAATATTTTTGCTCTGGTGGTTTGCAGGGTGAGCTGGCTACAGATCATGACGTTGTGGACTTTATTATGAATCAACCAAACGTTGTTCCTCGCATCAACTCCAGGGTGCTGTCCACCAGCAGGACCTACCTGGACCTGTCTGATACCAGTGAGTACGCGTCAGTTAGAATAAAATACGAAGGAGCAGGTGCTTTTTAGAAAAAAAATTCTAAGCTTTCTCTCATGATATATTTACAAACTTCTGCGAGTTTAATCCCAATTTTAATTTACAATACAGACTCTTTCAGACTGAGTTTAGAGTTACTTATTTGAGGGATGGGTTTAAAAACTAGTTGCTGTTAGTATTTGACCAAATTAGTTACATACTTTAAAAAAAAAAGAAGAAAACATCTAGTTACTTTTCTTCTTTTTGTAGAAATGAATGAAGATCTGTAAATGAGTCCGGCTTCAGGGCCTGCACATGTATAAAAACCTTCATTCAATTCAATTCAGCTTTATTTGTATATTGCCAGTTCACAACAAAGTCATCACAGACAAAATCAATTCAAGCCAATTCATAAAGATATGCGCATAGCTAAGGAAACCAAAGGATTGCATCAAATCGACCATCACAGATATTTTAAGATGACGAGTAAGTTAAAGTCAAAACGTATCATTTGAACTACATTTATTCTCCCTCTTCTTCACTTTTTGCAGACAACCACTTTGTAGATGATTACGCTCGCTTCTCCACCCTGGACACAAAGGAGAGGAGCACGGCTGTGGCCAACAGTATGAACTACATGACTAAAAAAGGTAAAGTCATAAAAGAAATGAACCCTGGCTAGAAGGCATGCTCGTGAGGTTCGTTGTTTCTATTGAAGATAATCAAGTCATCTTCAATCCTGAGCTCTCCTCATGTGATCTCCTTCTGTTCTCCTCCTCCTCCTCTGCTTCCACTTCTTATTCATGTCGTGTTTTTAAATTTCCCTGCATCAGCAATGACGACTACCAACAGGCATGGTAATCATCCTTTTACTCCACATTGTTTTCTCTTCTCCTCAGGTCTTTTTCCTTTTTTTTTTCCTTATTTCACTGTCAGTGTTTCCATGTGTTTATGAATCCACCACTACTCCATCTGCGTTGCATTCCTTAGAAAGCACAAATGACTAATCATGCATGTGACCATTGTGTATCAGTCTGTGTATAAAAATGTTGATGCAACTTAATGTTCATTCATGACGGCTCATTCGTTAGCTGCATGAAAACTTACAGTTGGAAGTGTCTTATAATGAAGATGTAAATCAGAAAGTCCCAATGCATTCCTATTGTTTTTGTTTCTTACAGCTTTTTACACCACTCATGTAGATTTGTGTCTAACATGCCAAACATCTCACTAACTTTATGAATTCATGTTGATCGTTTCTGTGCAGCATCATCATAAATGTGTGTGTGCAGCTAGGGGGCAGAAAGCAGTGCTGATCCTGTCTTGTTTGGTTGAGATGGTAAAGCAGTTAACTGCAGCAACCACCAAATTGATTCATGGAAATTGGTCGAAGCACCAAGAAGATTGAATCATTTTTACAAAGAACAAAGGAAGATTGTAAAGCCAGGTGATTGAAAGGGCAGACTGGGGTCCTGATAGTCCGAGTGGCAGTGAAAATATGTTTTAACTACATGACCACAGGGGATTTATCACAGGGATGAGTGATAAAATGGGGGCGGTCCATGCTACCAAACACTAGACTGAGCTGCTTTGTACAGTATGTTTATTATAGCTGTCATTTCTATAAAGCTGTCATCTTGCTAAATAGCCTTGTCAACACTTTTACTCTGAATTCTTGAGCTGACTGACACTAAAATTACAACCATATCATTGATATTGTCAGAAAAAGAGATGGCAAACACACAAGCAGTGTCTAAAAACCTGGCTAGGTCAGCTTGTGTTTTGTATAGTTTAAAAAACAAACCCTGAACTGAGGCGATTGAATGATTGAATGAGCCGCCCATGTACAGAAGCTTTACATCCTAATCGGCCTTCTGCTGCATGGTATTCCCTCTCTTGACCCCCTTTCCTGTCCTCATTGTTAACCTGGATCACTAGAGACCAGGAAACCTTCAGAAATAGCTTTTTTATTATTTATAAATCATGATTTGCTTAATAAAAAGATGAGTCACAATTACTTTATGTTTATTAAAATGATTTATTACCCTCTATTGAACATCAGCCTTGGTATTGCACCCTGGATGCATGTGCATTTATAATTTGTTTGTAAGCAAGAACCTTGTTTACCTCTTACTCTTTCTTCCTCTAATCCTTTTTCTTCCTCCTCTTCTGTGCTTGACAGATGATGGATTCATCCGTCCTGTGACTTTCTGGGTGGTCGGAGACTTTGACAAACCCTCAGGGCGCCAGCTCCTTTATGATGCCATCAGACACATGGTGGGAAAGTTTATTTCAGCTTATGTTGTTTGGAACAAGATGTCTTATAAAATGTTCTTGTTTAAGTTGGTGACTCAGAGAAAACTGTTAGTGAGGAAGTCTTTTAAAAGATATTAGAGAGATATAGGTTTTATTGCATAATTGCAAAAACAAAAGTGTTATTGAAGCAGCTACATCAGTTTAAACTAAGACTGTTGGAGTGTTGCTGTGTAATAGTTATCATATCCAGAGTAACTAAAGCTGTGGAAGCCTAATGGCCTATGCACCTGCTCCACAACAGAAAACCAGCAACAATGTCCGACTGGGGATGATCAACAACCCCTCGGCTGATCCGTCCGCTGAGACGAGTCGCTTGGCTCGAGCAATCTGGGCTGCTATGCAGACGCAATCTGCTAATAATGCCAAGAACTTCATCACCAAGATGGCAAAGGAAGAGACGGCCGCAGCCCTGGAGAAGGGCGTCGACATCGAAAAGTTTGCTGTTGGGGTGAGGAGTTTAGATTTTTCTTCATTTGTCGATTCACACGGATGAAGTTTTCGTCTTCATCTTTATTCCTACTTTGGCCGTTTATCAGATACTTTCTTCACTCAGGGTATGGATATGTCACTGTTCAAAAGTGCATACGAGGGTTCCAAGTTTGACTTCCTGCTCTCTCATGCTGCATACTGCCGAGACGTGCTCAAACTAAAGAAAGGACAGAGAGCGGTTATCAGCAATGGAAGAGTGAGTCTCAGTCATTCCTTCTTCTTCATAGACCTTTGACCTTTGTACCCTATCCCAAGTCATCATTCTTGTTCTGCAGATCATAGGCCCACTAGAGGAGGAAGAGGTGTTTAACCAGGATGACTTCCTTCTTCTGGAAAACATAATCCTGAAAACATCTGGAGAGCGCATCAAGAGCAAAGTCCAGCAGTTTGGAATTGAGGAGGACAGGTATTTCATTTTCACAAAGTTTTTCAGACTCCACACACGACCTTCACAGTTGAACTTTGTCCGAGTGGCATGTTCTGTGAGTAAATGCAGCTTTTCTCTCAGGGCCAGTGACCTTGTGATGAAGGTGGACGCTCTGCTCTCCTCTCAGCCCAAAGGAGAAGCTCGGGTAGAATATGGCTTTGCGGACGACCGCCACAGGTAGACTTGTTACAAAAACATAGTTGTTTTTTTAAGCTTCCATTTAAAATATTGGTCTACCTCAGGGAAAAAGTCAGTTTGGCTTCTTTTGAAAGTGATATGTCTCCGTGAATAAAAACCAACCAGTAAAATCTTTCTGTTCTTTAAAGAAAGAATGAAATGATTATTCTGTAATTTAGTATTGATTTATTTGTTTGCAGTGCTGTGAAAATCCGACCTAAGGAGGGAAATGTGTATTTTGATGTTATTGCTGTGGTGGATCCAGTAACCAGGGATGCACAGAAACTGGCTCCACTTCTATTGGTTGGTACTTTATGGTCTTTCATTTTATTGGACGATCATGTTTCTGTTTCTTCTTCTATCCAGTTGAAGGAATTGACCCCACAGCGGTTCTGTACCTGTGTCATTACTAACCTTTCTTTTTATCTCTCCTTATCATAATGTGCAGGTTCTGAAGCAGCTGGTAAATGTCAACTTACGAGTCTTCATGAACTGCCAGTCCAAGCTGTCAGAAATGCCACTAAAGAGGTGAAAAAAAGCTGTTAAGTGAAAACTCCTCGATCTATTTTGAAACTAAACTCTTACCTTGTTTATCTGCTAACTCCCATTTGTTTTCTTCCAGTTTTTACCGTTACGTGTTGGAGCCAGAGGTGGCCTTTCAGGCCGATGGTAGTTTCTCTCCCGGCCCTATGGCCAAGTTTCTGGACATGCCCCAGTCTCCGCTCTTCACCCTGAACCTTAATACCCCCGAGAGTTGGATGGTGGAGTCTGTGAACACCCGCTACGACCTGGACAACATCTACCTGCAGGAGGTACATCAATCACATCTTACTGCGCTTCTGTCAGGGCATGTTGGTTGATCTCATCCCAAATGAAATCTTGTAGTCTTTTCTTTGCTGCCAGAGAAAGTAAACCAATTAAATAAAGTTATTTTTTTTTTTCATTTCTTTTGATGTACAGATTTAAATGATCTCCAGTGAAGGCAGAATTGTAATAGCAAAACAAAACAAAGGGAATCTGTTTTTGAAGAGTTTTCCTTCTCTTCATAAAGACCGTTTGCTAGTTTAGGAAACATTGCTAATATTACTTTTTAAAGCCACTGCACACGTCTTCTAGGGAAAAAAAAAATTCTACCATCTTGTGTCCTAAGGTGGAGAATATTGTTGCAGCAGAGTACGAGTTGGAGCATCTTTTGTTGGAGGGCCATTG
>JBBBVU010000021.1:16033793-16055621 GCA_037177055.1 Atherinosoma microstoma | reverse complement strand
ACCATCTTGTGTCCTAAGGTGGAGAATATTGTTGCAGCAGAGTACGAGTTGGAGCATCTTTTGTTGGAGGGCCATTGTTTTGATGTGAGTTCAGGCCAGCCTCCGCGTGGCCTCCAGTTCACCCTGGGAACTGCCTCAGAACCGGTCATAATGGACACTATTGTCATGGCAAACTTGGTAAGCTACCACTTCAAAGTTTGAGCTTCTCATTTCATTGTTCAACAACGTATTATATAATGTTTATCATTTTAATCCTAAACTGTAAATCTCCTCTGTTGTACTCTGCAGGGTTACTTCCAGCTCAAAGCCAACCCTGGCGCCTGGGTGCTGAAGCTGAGGAAAGGACGCTCTGATGAAATCTACAAGATTTATAGGTGAGAACAAAGAGGAGAATTTGTTTCTTTTCTATCGGGGTGATGAAATGTTTCATTTTATTTCAAATTCAGCCGGTGCTTCATGCTCATCCATCTACAAACTAGTCATAAACTCTGCACAGATGGTATGATCATCCCTTTTTCTTTCCTCTTCTTTTTCAGTCACGATGGCACGGACTCCCCAGCAGACTCTGATGACATTATAGTTGTGCTCAACAATTTCAAGAGCAGAATCATTAAAGTCAAGGTCAGTTCACCTGCCAGGAATCTCTTAGTTAATTTTTCTTTTATACTTCTTATAAATTTACACTTTCTCATAAATTTAATGAGCTAAAGAGACTTTAGCATATGTTGAGCCATTTTGACTAATGCTGAATAAACAGTATAGAGTATATATACATAAATTACATGGGAAAATGAATATGTCAGCATATCAATGATGTAGTTCTATTGTTGGTCTGTAAATCTACAAATTAGAAATTAAAACATTCATTCATCTCAAATCAAAACACCGTTAATGGAACATGATGGCTGCTCTTCAAATTTGTGTGGATGTTGGTGTCTGTCATTGCCCACTAGGTGTCACCAGAATCAACATTTCTTTAGATGTTGTCCAGATACATAAACAGACTTTTATCTGTTCTGAGTTTACAGAGAACTTGTACACATTTGATTTCTGTCTCAACATTATTGGTTTTTCATATGCTAATATTCTAATAGCCAAGTGTGTAAATAGCTTCTATATTTTGGAGGTTTGGATAAACACAAACACTTGGACACCTTTTCTTTTGAGTTGCTGTGCAGTAATTACAATGAACTTACGACGTCCCTTTACGTCATGTGTTGAAGTAACTGGGTTAAATCTGTGTGCCGATCAGGTCCAGAAGAAGCCGGACAAGTTCAACGAGGAGCTGCTGAGTGATGGAACTGAGGAAAATGACACTGGTTTCTGGAAATCTTTGGCAAGGTACAGCTTCATTCATCCAAAATATGTAGTTACTGCTTTTATGATTAGAGCTGAAAGAACACGTTGATCGACCCTGCTGTCTACATCCAGGTTCCCCAAAGAGCCAATTTGTTTTCCTGCAACTTAGTGTTTTGAGTTGCGAACTGAAACACTCAATGTTTTTTTCTGTTAGAAGTTTTATTAGTTATTTATAATAAATATTGTGCTAATAATGATGCTTTCTGCTAAGAAGAAGCTGTATTCTGCAGGTATTTCATCAAAACCAAACATTGACACTGACTCTGCATGAACTGCCACCTGATCTGTTTGTTTTTTTCAGAGGTTTCACAGGTGGAGGGAAGGCAGAGGAGCCAAAGCAGGAGAAGGACGACGTGATCAACATCTTCTCAGTGGCCTCGGGGCATCTGTATGAAAGGTTCCTCAGGTGGGGATTCATATCCACTGAAATCCTTGAAAACGAACATCCCTGCTACTTAACCGTGCAAAGACTTTATTGATCTCTGTGCTACTTCTCACCCAGTCCTGTCGCCACCATTATTTTTATTCTGTTCTCCTTCTCTCTCAGGATTATGATGCTGTCAGTTCTGAAGAACACCAAGACTCCCGTCAAGTTCTGGTTCCTGAAGAATTACCTGTCCCCAGCTTTCAAGGTAGGATTTCATTTCACCCCTGGTTTACTTTAATAAGCTCGCATGTCACACCTTGATGTGTTGAGGTTTTCTCCATCTGGTGCAGCTTTTTCTCTGGTCATCAGTGGTGCAAACTTAAAACTGGAGCTCTGAACATTTTGAGGGGAATTTGTGATACTCCAAATATATAGCGGGTGTCACAGCTTTTTATTACCCAAGATGGAAAGAGACATTAAAACTATATTTTAGTAAAATGTGTTGTTGGTCTGAGGAGTAGCTTTCATGTTTATATGTCTTTATCATTTATTATTTTTTTGTTCATGTACGGCTTCATTCATGTGTTACCGTACAGGAGTTCATCCCCTACATGGCAAAGAAATACAATTTCCAGTATGAGCTGGTCCAGTACAAGTGGCCCCGCTGGTTGCACCAACAGACAGAAAAGCAGAGGATCATTTGGGGCTACAAGATCCTCTTCCTGGACGTGCTGTTCCCTCTTGCTGTTGACAAGATCCTGTTTGTGGATGCTGACCAGGTTTGTTGATATAGAACTGCATAAACACCGGGATTTTTAGTTATATCACTCATGATCACGCTGCATTATGGGACTTTTTATTGTAGTCTAAGTACTACTGAAGTCTTTCAGTGATTTATGTTTTCATAATCCAGTTTTGATTTAAGTAAGTAACAAACAAGAACTCAGTGAGAGAAAAGTCGATGGCAGTACTGAAGTGATTATGTAGTATTGTTCACACTTAATCCTGCTCTCCTTCAGATTGTACGCACTGACCTGAAGGAGCTACGTGACTTCGACCTGGAGGGAGCTCCGTACGGGTACACTCCGTTCTGCGAGAGCCGCAGGGAGATGGACGGCTATCGTTTCTGGAAGTCGGGCTACTGGGCGAGCCACCTCGCCGGACGCAAATACCACATCAGGTAGACACTTCTCACTCAGCCACCCTGCGACAGTTGTTTCAACAACACTAAGGATCTGTCCCATTTGCTTCTAGACTAAATGTGTTCGTTTCCGATGAATCTTTCATCCTGTGTTGCATAGTTCATGGTTTTCTCATCTCTCCTTTGCAGCGCCCTGTACGTGGTTGACCTGAAGAAGTTCAGGAAGATAGCTGCAGGAGACCGACTCAGAGGACAGTACCAGGGGCTGAGCCAAGACCCCAACAGTCTGTCTAACCTTGACCAGGTCTGGGACCATTTCTTCGCTGGCTGACAGCATTACTGAGGAATATTACTTCTTGTCCCACTCTGCGTTGTTATGCTGTGGCTACCCTGACTCTAACAGGTTTCTGTTTCCATCGTCTTTCTCAGGATCTTCCCAACAACATGATCCACCAGGTGCCCATAAAGTCTCTGCCTCAGGAGTGGCTGTGGTGTGAAACCTGGTGTGATGACAGCACCAAGAAGAGTGCCAAGACCATAGATCTGGTAAGAGCCTCTGTGTGTCAGGGCCAGGCAAGATGAAACGAGGCAAGGGGTACATTTAATAAACAATCACATTATGCAGGTTGTGCTGAGTTGTGGGACGGCAGTATGTCCCTACAGCCTGTAGAAGCAGGCAGACTTACTTTAAGTTGTTTACAGCTTGAGCAAGTTTTTTTAAGAAATAAACTTTGATTCACAAAACAACAAACCGAAGAAGAACGATAACGCCATATAAAGTTTACATCCGAGCGGATAGTGTTAAAAATTCACTTTGAAGGGAAACTTTTGTGATCATCCAGAACAACCAAAAAGTAGAATGAATTATTGTCCTGCTTTCTGGTCTTCCCAAAAAAAGAAAAATTTAGTTTACAGTTACTCCAGAACTCAGCGGCACGAGTTCTGGCGAGGACCAGGGGGCGTGAACACATCACACCAGTTTTAAAGTCGCTGCATTAGCTCCCTGTGTGTTTCACAATTGGTTGTAAGGTTCTTTAAGTGGTTTATAAATGCTGTAATGGTCTTGGGCCGTATTACTTATCTGAACTGCTTTTAAATGATGAGCCCTCGTTGACCCTGAGGTCCTCTGGTACCGGCCTGTTAGATGTTCCTAAAGTCAGGACTAAAACTTACGGTGAGGCCAAGTATAAATATGTTATACTTGGTGTGTGAAGGCTTTTTAAATTCTCTTTTATGCATAAACTGTTTTAATATGTAAAGCAATTGTGTTGCCTTGGCTTGGCATGAAAAGCACTTTTATAAATAAAAATTGATTTGATTTGATTAGTATGGCAGGGACATGGCATATTGAGGTGCAGGTTAACTCCTCAGATTTATCAAATGTATCTTTTGACATTTAGAAATCCCATGTGAGCCTACCAGTTTTTGTTGATGTTAGATTAACATCAAACCTGTTTCTTCCTCTTTCTTTCTCCTCCTGGTATCAGTGCAACAACCCAATGACCAAAGAGCCCAAGTTGCAGGCTGCGGTGAGGATCGTGGCCGAGTGGACAGACTACGACCAGGAGATAAAACGTCTCCAGACCAGAGTCCAGGAAAGAGTAGACCACACGACGAGGCAACAGAGCACAGGTACTTGGCATTTAGAGAGCCAGTATGTTTGTCTAACTCGTTCAGGCGCAGCATCTGCATTAATCACACTGTTGTTTCTCTTTTACTCTGCCAGAGATTCACTCAGAATTATGAAGATTTGCTGGTCGTTGTGACAAATCAGTGAACTGGACTCTGTTTAAAGAGTCTTCTTCATGAAGGAGTTCCTTTCGTGCCTCGGGACTGCTGACGGACTGACCACAAACCAGCGCAAACTGGTTCAAACAATGTTGGTTTTGTTTTGTTTTTCTAGGTTTTTCTCTGCGTGGGTATAAGCAGTGAGATTGTATTTTGTCGAATTAAGTATCAATTGTATTTTCCCTGTAATGGATATCAGACTGTTAAGTTTGCACTGATTCTGGGTCTGGATGTGGTTGATCCACATTAGAAGCAGGACTTGAGGAAAACTTTGGGGGTTTTCCTCCTTCAAGTCAAACATCTGGCAGCAGAAAGCTGCTCTACTGGCACACTGGAATAAAAGCATTTGATGGCTGATTGGTACAAGTTACAGCTCCATATAAAAAGGCAGCAGAATCGTAGATGATCAATCAGTACTTTAAGGGAATATGTATGATTAGAAAAGAGCAGTAACATAAAATCAGCGGTCTGATTAAATCCAGATATTTACAGGTAAAGAAGCCTGTGTGGGTTCAAAGAGAGAGGAGAGTTTAAATAATTGAGAATACCTATAAGGGAGAAGCAGCCATAATAGTGCAGATGGGTTTATATATATATTAAAAAAAAGAAACGCTTTTTCTGACAAATTTGTGGGTTCGTCATCCGGTTTTGGCTGTCTAATACTTTGTTCAATAAATGATTCAAGCTGTGGGCATATTTCTTTCATATCAACGGAGTGTGCTTTCAACACAAACCTGTTACTGGAAGGTTTCAGACTTTTATTGTGATCCATTTGAAAAAAGGTTTTACAAAAGGTAACATTCAATTTTTACACCAATTCTTTAAAAAAAAAATCACTTAAAATAAGGTTTTGATACAACAAATTCAGTTAACTAAGTAATGGCTTCTATAAACAATGTGAAAATAAGATAATATACATGTAAATGAATTCTACAAACAAAGGACAAACTGAGGAAAAGATTACAATAATTAGAAAAAAGAAAAAAAAAACAATGGCATGATTGTTTTCCTCGTTGAGTGACATCTGGCCAGAATTACCAACAGAGCAGTTATTGCAAAACCATCCCACATCATTTGGTGTCCAACTGGAATGTTCAATGACAAGAACGCCCTCAGGTTTGCTGCATCCGTTTGAATCCACATGGCGACACTGATCCGTGCACAGCTGAGAACGAGCAGCCCTGCAGGATTTCGAAGGCAACCGCTGAAAACGTCAACATTTGCGTTCGCTGTCACGTTGCTCCAGTTCAGATGACACTCAGATGAACACAGAGAAATGGAAAACTGGGACAAGAGGTGAATTTACAACAAAATATGCGCCCCCCCTCCCAAAAAGAAAGAAAGAAAGAAATGGGTTATTTCTAATATGTGAACAAGCACAGCGGACGGTGTGCTCGTGAGGACAGATGGGACATTCTGCTCAGATGCTGGAAGAAGTTGCTTTTTTCTCTTGCATCTCCCCCTCCCCTCCCACCCACTGAAGTGGGAAAAAAATAAAAACTTCCGATCAGTTAACAGTGGCATTGTCGTCCTACTGTGACCACCAGCTTGACCTGCGCTCTGCTTGTAGCAGCATGGCATCACTGTTAGCCGTCAATGACTGGATGGTAACGGTTGCATATTAAAAAGAAAACATGCAGAAATATACTCGATGCCAGGCCAAAGTTACATCTCTACTCTCAATGTGAGGTCACTAATAGCGGTCAGCTACCTTCAACATAAACACTGGAAACATGCGAGACTGAGTGTAACGATGAGAAAGTTAGTGGTACCAGATTATTTCAGAGGATCCTGGAATCGGTTGGAAACGGCATGCAGGGTTTTTGAGGATTTTGATACTTGCAAACATAATCAGACCTGTTTCCAGTTTTTGTGTCAATTGAAGCTTTTAAAAAAATTTAAAAAAAAGAAAGAAGAAAAGCTGCTAGTCAACTAAAATGTTGAACTACTCCTTTAAAAACAAACGCATCAGTTCATGGCAGCAGCGGTGCAACAGTTAACTGTGGGAGTTGCACTGCTTCAAACAGAGCGCTTGGTTTAGTCAGAACTCTCCTGTGAGGGAAAAAAAAACAAAACAAGAAAACACACAATCATCCCAGAGAGGTTCTTTGCTTCCTTCTCCCTCTGCACAAACACAGTTATCTCCATTACAGTTACATCATTTGCAAAGCTTAAAAAACACATGCACCTCCAGCATTTTATACAAGAGTATAATACAAAATAAGGCATTTCATTGTGTTGAGTATTCATGTCGTGTTTTGAGTGTTAAATGTTCTTTTTTCGTGTACATAGCAACCACAATTTAATGTTATTTCTTTTGCCCCCCTATAAAAAAGACTGCAAAAAACAAATATTAAGTCAAGATAACTCTCACTTAAAATATATGTATTTGTCATATATATATTTACGTATATATTCATATGTAAAAAAAAAAAAAAAAGAAAAGAAAAAAAAAAAACTAAACAAAAAAGAAAAAAACAAAGAATAACAGAAAGAAGGTAAGGGGGGGGGGGAGAGAAAAGCTCAAAAGGTCCCTGTGATTGGCCAGTTCTCAGAAAAGTCACCTCGTCCCTGCCCCCCCTCCTCCCCCAGACCCCTCATTCCATGACCTCACCCGGTGCCACGGTGACCAGCTGCAGAGGGATCTCCTGATTGGCTACAAGGTCATGGGTGGTGGTGGTCTGGAGGATGAGTGTGGTTCCGTCCGTGGTGATGACGGCGTCGGTGGTGGGCGGAGACGTGGAGGAGGGAACGCCGCCCTTTTTGTTCTGGTGAGTCTTTATGTGCTTGGCCAGGTGGTCGCTCCGCATGAACCTCTTGGAGCACTCCGTGCACACAAACTTCTTCTCTCCTGCCGGGTTGAAATACAGACATTAGACTGAAACCGAGCTTGACGTGTCTCTGTAAACAATGGGGCCATCAAGTTACCTTAAAAGACAAATTGAAAAGCCTTCAACTACAGACTGATACCTCCGCAGTGCGGGACAGAAGAAGCAGGTTGTCATCAGCATTTCCTGTTCAGGCTCAATGAAGAACTATTTACTGTATACTGAGAGCTCTTTAGCCACTGCTAACGTTACTGGGTAAAACACTGTAAAGCAAACACCCTACATGCAAACAAGTTCTCCCAACACAGCTCGCTTGTGATATCAAGGAGGAAAAAAACCCAAAACAAATAACTGATCTAATTACCCTTTATAAAACATCATGCAGTTATGTAATAAATCATCTAAAAGATTTATTCAAGTGTCTGCTGTGGTCAACATGTCTCTTGACCCTAATTAAAAACGTAGTTGTAGCTGTGACTTCTTTCTTGGTTGAGATGTCTGCCTCTATACCAGGGTCCGTATATGTGGCTGGGATTTAAGATTCTGCAGCATAAAGTTTTTCTTGATGATAATCTGGATTAGAACCACTTTCATCAGAAGGAAGAGCAAGTGGAAAACATTTGGCAAGTTTGAGATATTTCTCCTGTATATATTTACCATTTAAAATCTGTAAAACCGATGGACTCTCCCAGAAACGGACGGATTACGTGACTTACAGCACATGGTGGTTGAATTCTATTCCACTTGTTTTGCATGGTAGGAGGGACCGAACTGAAAGCCAACTTTACAAACAGCTGAAAACTCCGGTGCATTTAAAGCTGATTAAGCAACTATTTTAAGTTGCTGGTTGCAAAGAGAAAATTCAATCCAGGCCACTCGTCCTCTACTCAACAAGCCAAATACGAACGTGAGGAACACGTTTTAGAAAAGCCGAACTGCAGCCAGACACTGATCAAAGCTTTAATTAGTAAAAAAAAAAAAATAGTGAGAACATAGTTAACGACTATATCATGATGGCTACGTTCTAAAGCGTGACCACGTCCGCACAACCTCGCAGGAAACTGGCCCATGAAGCAAGGACATCTACACAGAGACGTAGTTTTATCGTCCTCACTCACACACTGTCTTCAGCTGAAGTCTGCCGCTCCATAAACATCCTGACCCAAGATAACAAGAAACTGGGACAATACGAGCAGAAAATGATGACTCGGGCAAGATGTGGACTTCAAATGGGACATAAAGCCCACAAGTTTAGGATTAAATACATGAGTCTGTATGCTGCTTTCTTCTTATGTCAAGTGCCTTGTTGAGCCTGTTTTTATGACTTAGTACTCACAACAGAGCCATTCATCCTTTAACAAGCAGCTCTCTTTCAGTGGTCTTAAAGCAAATATTACATGTTGATAAGAAGTAACTGTGAGCACAGTTTTAACTAAATGAGAGTTTAAACCCGTAACTTACTTTATTCGGTGTAAGCGGCCAACAGTAGTGCAAAGAGTGTATGAGGAAAAAACGATCTCACCTGTGTGTGTCCTCCTGTGTCTCTGCAGTTCGTCGCTCCGAGTGAATCTCTTCCCACAGTACATCCAGTTGCAGACGAAGGGTCTCTCTCCGCTGTGCCAGCGCAGGTGAGCTCGCAGGTGAGACGTCTTCCCGTAGACTTTCCCGCAGCCGACGATGTGGCAGATGTGCTGCTTCTTCTTCCCCATTCCCGATCCTCTGTAAGCCGAAGAGGAAAGAAAATGTGAAGCGTGGGCATTACTGGTAATGACTACAGGAATCATAGGAAATTAATACTTAAATAAAACACATCAAGAACTTGTTCTGTTGGACCAATGACAGCTTAACAGCACCAGACTCTACTGCATCTGTAGTGTGTGTGCTTTCAGACGCCCACCTTCCTCCAGACTCTTTGCAGTTGGGGCAGGTGCAGGCTACTCTGCGGAGCCTCTTGCCCTCCCCGCTCGGCATCTCCATGTCCTCATCGGTCATCTGAACGCGCAGGTTGTTTAGGTCGCTGGGGTTCAGCGTGGAGTCTCTCAGCTGCCACTCCTCTGAGTCTGGCTCCTCCTTTATTTGAATACCTGACCCAAGAGAGAAGTGAGGAAACAGAGGGAGGGTTTAGGATGTCTATAAATAAGGGATTCATAATAATAATAATAATAATAATAATAATAATAATAATAATAATAATAATAATAATAATAATAATAATCTAAAATCTACACATGAAAATGGAGGGTTATGTTTGTGGTCTTACCAGCGGGACTGCCTGAATCCTCTCCGTGCGTGTACTGAACTCCACTTTGTGTTACAGAGTTAACTGTGACCGTCTGGAGGTTGGGTAAGCTGACTTGGCCCGTTTGGCCCATAGGGAGGGTCTGGACTGGGGCTAGGGTCAAATGCTGGGCCTGGCCCTGTCCCTGGGGCAGCTGGAGACCCTGAAGTGACTGGACGCCCTGAACCTGTAAGAGGATTATATCAATGGTCAAAAAGTCACGTGCTGCATAAATTAAATGATCTGATGGTTTGAAAAAAAACAACAGCAACACTACCTGGAAGGTTTGCCACTGGATTTGTCCAGTAGCGGTGACTGTTTGGGCCTGGATGAGGAAGGTTCCTGGGTTGACCAGCTGCACGCTCTGTAGAGTCTGCCCTGCTGCATTCAGGTCCTGACTCTGAGCTACTTGGGCCTGACCGTCCCCGGACAGCTGCAAGATGGGCTGTGAGATAGTGGTGGCATTGGAAGAGGACACCTACACCGTAAGGAACAGCACCGCTGATTGCAATTATCAACAAAAAATTTACAAAGTAGCAAAAACTGCAAGATTTCTTGAAGCGGATGTAATTTAATAACATGGTAGAGCTCTTCTCCATGTAGAATTGCTTTGTGGTATTAGGGTGCGCAACTCGGAACACTTTAGAACTGGTTGCACTGATGAATCAAATATATAAAGTCACTGCATCACAGTGAACCACTTAGAACAGTTCATACTTGATTTATATTGACCTGACCCTACACAAGAGAACCAGCATATTACTGTCACAAAAAGGATCTAAAGGAAGAGTACTGTTAATGGTGATGGGGATGAAAGCCAAAGAATCGCTGGTTCTAGAGAAACGGAAGACCGCATTTATTATGTAATGCAAAAACAGGCAATTGGTGCATAAACCACCGTCGTAACAGAAACAAAAACAAGTCCATGCTGAAAGCTGAACATAAGAACAACTAGTAGTGTGGCTGCTGTAGGCAGAGGTTGCTGATAAAGACTAAAGGTCTTTGAGAGTCTTCACTCAACAGGTGATAAAACATACTTATGTGTTGCTAGATAGTGGGTGGACTTCAAAGCTACGTTCACATCCTTTTTGGCTTGACTCATTATAGGACTCTTCTTCAATAAGCCTGTGAATAATTTGAAATCTTAAGATGTTAGTGTCAATACCACACCTACAAATAGGTATAAAAATCCCACTAAGGTAGTTGGAAAATGATCTTTTTACAGCATAATCAGTGATTCTACAGTTCCGCGAGTTAAATCCTTGCTGTAGACTTTAGGTTAGGAACCTGTGGCTTGAAGTGACTCGACACACGTACAATGCAGAAGACAAACATGCTGATTGCTGACCTGGATTTGCTGCAGGTGGTTGTGGGAGTTGAAGTTTTCTGAGGAAGGATCAGACACTCCAACAGACACGGCGGTGGCCTGGGTGAGAATCCCGGTACCATCGATGGTCTCGGGGAGCTGGGAGGAGTTGGAGGAGGAAGTGGTGGTTGGCACGTACAGCTCTTGGTTAGCGTTGGGGTCGCTCACTGTCACCAGCTGCTGCTTGTCCTGACCCTGGCTGCTCATGATCAGCTGCCCCTCAGGTGTCACCCCTGTTGCAATGGGGACCGTCTGAGCTCCGGTTAGCCCTAGTGACTCCAGGTCCACGCTGTTTATCGGGACAAACGTAATGTTGCTGGGCAGCCCTACAGGTACGGTGCCTGTGTACGCTGTACCCCCAGCCAGAGAGACACCCTGGATTGACTGAACTTGACCAGCCTGTGTTAGGAGGTCTGTGGTCGCTGTTGTGGCGCAGCAGATTCCGATGCTGCCTTGGCTCCCGTCTTGGAGGAGCTGAATCTGTCCTGTACCGTCATCCAATCCTTGTGTCTGGAATCCTGCGAGCGTCCCATCTGCATTCTGAATTTGTGGGATGACCTGGAATACAGAGTAACAGCATGGAGCATGATCATCCCCTGAACACAGCACCTACAGTGTCTTCAATACGTTAGATTTTTATTTTTATTTTTTTTTACCTGATACTGAATGCCTGACACTCCATTGGATGCAGCCTCACTCCCAGATGCTGTAACATAAATGGGCTGGCTAGGAAGACTCCCAATCGGAAGCACATATTGCCCGTTGGATGTGACAATCCCAGAGTTTGGAATGTGGACAACTCCTTGGTCTTCTTTCCCAGCTGAAACAGGAGTTAACACTTCCCATCGGTCTGAACCTGTCAGCTGAATAGCTGACATATCTGTAGTCTGTGAGTAAAATCAAAACAAAGATTAGCAAAAAACAAATCACGCTTCCACATCGAGATAGTCATTCATCTCTGCTCCAGATTAGATCAAAGGAGAGGAGAACAAGCCTGGCTATTGTCTGTAAATATGTTATGAATCGGGAGACTGTGCCGATATATCAAAGAGAGTAGAGCAGACAGTCGAGGATCATGCAGAAATTGTTCGGAAGCAAAGAACGGGCAGTCACGAGACTGAAGCAGCCACCAACACAGTGACGATAACAGGCTCAGAAATGGTCGAGAGCAGAGAGTGGGGGATGGGTGGCCATTACAACACAATTGAACGCTACTGTAATGATTATGGACGACATTACTGCTACATTATCACGACCCTGCATCCTCCGAGCCCAGGGTACACCGGCTATCTTCCAGCGAGCCGACCCAAGTGACTGACTTCAGTGTCCTACCCACTATGGGCGGGTTTTCCAGGGGTAAAGTGGGTGGCCGTTATTGAGGGGAACACAGGAAGTGTACGGCTTTCACCCCATGCCATCAAAATTCTAAAACGTGTGAACTTTATGCTCGCAAAATCACATCCAGAAATCGATAGCGAGCGAGCTAGAAAATGTGGGATACCTGTGTTTCCGCTGCGCCGCCGGCTTGCAGAAACTCGCTTTGACTGCTGTCCACGTCCGCGGACGCCATTTCTCCTTGTTTCAGAGGCTGCTCTGGCGCTAGCAGGGAGAGAGGGGGAAACTCAGCAAAACTCTGTAATCTTCAACTCCTGCCTGCCAGAAAAGCTCGCAAAGCATCCCCACTCTCCCGTCCAAAAGGAGCTGATTGCGAAATTCAACTTTGCAGCGGAAATTCAGGGACGATTTCAGCCCAGATCAACTGTTTACTTTGTCAACTCCGAGGCTAGTCAGCTAGCCCAGTTAGCTAACCATATCTAGCTAGTTAGCAGCAAAGCTAACGATAAAAAGACGCAGCTCGCTCCGCTGCAGCTTTCACAAACTCACCGATTAGTTGCAGCTTCGATGCGCTTATTGTTTACGTACCAGTCATAGCGTGATTGGTAGTAACCGGTAGGATTACCAGATCAACTAAACTCCGAACATGATTATTTTATCAAAGGCGGGCTAGTGTTGATCGGTGAATTCGGGTCGATTTTTTTCTATTTTGATTGACGGTGCGGGAAACACAAAAAGGTGGGACTAACAAGCTTGACCGTCGAATTTGCATCACATTACAGGACATCCCGCCCTTCTTCTCTATGGCTATTGGCTGAGGGAGTTCACTGGTGACACGTCATTGGCTAACTGAGACGCTAATCTTTTTTTTCTTTTTTTGTAGGACGTGCGTTTCCTGTTTGTTGAACGAGTCCAGAGAAGGAATGTGTAGTCGTTGAAATCCTAACAGAGAGATTTGGAAAGCAGCAGTGAACACATCGAAACTCTGCTTTGTTTCACCATAGTTTTATAACGAATAAAGTTATATATACAACATCCTCAGTCTTGTAATGTTTCCATGCAAATTTTCAGTTCTTTTAACTTGAATCGACTGGGAACGAGAAAAAGGTCTTTTTCAAGGTTCTGAATTTGACATTCACTTCGTTATACGATAGCCCCATTTGCCTCAAGCAGGGTATTTCGAAATATAGTCTTCTACTTAAGTTTAGCTTGTTGAGTTTTATACCCCCCCAAATCCTACATCATAATTACCTAAACATCTGTGACACTTGAATGTACTTTGCCTCATTCGGTAACGTTTGAATGAGCTGATGAAAGGAAATAAGCTATGCTACTATGCTATTAATCTTTTTGTGCTTTTATAAACTAGTAATTCATTTTTTCCGAGCATCCTATTAAAGTATTCAACAGTCTCACATTTACAATTATAAATACACGTGTAAAATAAGTTTCTTACTTCAAATACACTTACCTAAATAAATATCCTTTTTAGTCCATAGTAAAAAGTTGTGTTGGAAACAGGAAATTATGCAGATATGTGAAACCTGGTGTGGAATAATTAGGTTCTATAGAATCAAATGTATTTGATGGCATTGAGTATTTCAAATAATACTCAAAATGATCATTGCAATAACTTAGCACCAAGTTTGAACAACCAGTAAGAATTTTTCTGGCATAGGAGGCCTGAATAGAATTTTTCAAAAATGCTTTTTATTATTTACACATATGTTTTTCCTCCAAAGACATATAAACGCATACAGTGAAGGTTTAATGATTCAAGCCAGCAACATTTTGAACCACACAAGGGACATTTATTGCAACTTTCATCTTTCCAGCATTATATTAATTCAAATTCATGTTTTCAAAGGTAATCAAGTTATTAATACAGCCCATTTGATTATAATGACAATAACATTTTAAACTTCTTACGAGAAGTTGGTTTTTGTTTCACGTCTGAGCTTTTTCGTGTTTGTAGGTCATTTACAAAAACAGGTAATACAATCACTAAATGAGCCTTTTAGTCACTTACATGACGCTTTAAATCACAATCAGTGATGCAATTTTCCTTTTTCCCAGAAGGCTTTTCTTTGTCATTACACTTTTTGAAAATGTTACACACAATGAGTAGTTATAATACTGTTGTATTATTTCAGAATTTCACACAAAAACAAAACTTTAGTTGGGTTTAGAGTCAAGATATTTATTTTAAAAAATCTGTATCTAAAAAACATGCAAGTTTTGTTTTCTCTATTAATTTCAAAGTTCACATACTATCATCAATTCCTTATAACAACAAATGGCTCTGTTAAAATGCTTTGTTATTGTAGAAGCACATTGCAGTTTTATGTTCCAGTCTGTTATCCTTTGACTTAATAATGTCATTACTCCGAGTAAAAGTCCATCCATCCATCTTCTGCCGCTTATCCGGGGTCGGGTCGCAGGGGCAGCAGCCTGAGCAGGGAAGCCCAGACTTCCCCCTCCCCAGCCACATCACCCAGCTCATCCGGGGGGATCCCGAGGCGCTCCCAGGTCAGCCGAGAGATATAATCCCTCCAGCGTGTCCTGGGTCTACCCCGAGGTCTCCTCCCGGTTGGCCGTGCCCGAAATACTTCCCCGAGGAGGCGTCCAGGAGGCACCTTTACCAGATGCCCGGGCCATTTCATCAGGCTGTGGTGGGGCAGCGGCTCTACTCTGAGCTGGGGATCAAGTCCTGATGAAACCAACAGGACCACATCATCTGCAGAAAGCAGAGACACATTCCTGAGGCCACCAAACTGGATCCCCTCAACAGCTCAGCTCCACTTAGAAATTCTCTCCATAAACGTTATGAACAGAATCTGTAACAAAGGGCAACCTTGGCGGAGTCCAACCCTCAACGGAAACGAGTCTGACTTGCTGCTGGCAATGCGGTCCAAGCTCTGGCACCGGTCCAACAGGATCGAACAGCTTGTACAAGGGGGTCCGGCACTCCATGTTCCCGAAGCACCCCCCACAGGAGTCCCGGGTGACATGGTCGAACGCTTTCTCCAGGTCCACAAAGCACATGTAGACTGGTTGGGCAAACTCCCATGCCCTGTCCAAGACCCTGAAGAGGGTGTAGAACTGGTCCACTGTTCCACGACCAGGACGAAAACCACACTGCTCCTTCCTCAATCCGAGACTCGACTATCCGACGGACCCTCCTCTCCAGGCCGCCTGAATAGACCTTACCAGGGAGGCTGAGGAGTGTGATCCCCCTGTAGTTGGAGCACATCCTCCGCTCCCCCTTCATGAAGAGGAGGACCACCACCCCCAGTCGTCCACGTTTCAAGTAAAACACACAAAACAATCAAGATCCTTTTCTCCTTTTATTGACACGTGCATATTGATAAGGGTGACTTGCTCCCTTCAGCTAAAAAGATCGACATCTTAGTCCACAATGTGCCAAGATGCTGGATGAAGCGATGGTGGGTAAGTACAGACATTCACATTGTGGATGCAGTGAGAAGGTGAGACTGTTTTGTAGTTCTACAGTCCAAATGACCCACAATTGTAATGCAGGATGGAGACTACTACAATGTGGGAAACCCTTTTTTTTTTTTTTTTTTAAACCAACCCAAACAAAGTCAATAAAAGCAGCTTACCTAACATAAATTCAGTTCAGGGGTTTGATCAGGCACGGTCAGAGAGGCCTGCCTTGCTCTTTTATAAAACATCCGTCCAGCTTATAGCACAGTACATTCCAGCCCTGAGTAAAACACAGAGTGATGGATTTCATTCTCTTCTCACTGTATATTCTAGGATTTTTTTTTCTCTGTTAATATCAAACTGTTATAAATTTTCTTTGAATATTTTAAAACAAAAAAATAATGAAGGGAGAAAATATAAAAAATAATGTCCGACAGAATGTTGCTTAATAGTGCAAATTAAGTAACCTTTGAGGATTGAAAGCTTGCCAACTTCTGAAAGATTAAACATAGTCATGAATACCTAAAGAAATACTCCCAAAAGTCTCAGAGCTTTGTAATTTGAATCATCAGAAATAATAAAGAAAACAGCAAAGAGGCCTGTTTCACGTATAAAAGAAAAAAGAAAAGAAAAAATGTGTTTGTATTCTTCTTTTTTTTTACACGTTATTTTTCTTCAGTTCCCCTGATTTAACTTGACACCAGAGCACCGTTTGTTATAATAACTGCCTGAATTTTTTATGCTATTTCATTGTAATAATTCATAGATTTTTGCCTGTGACCACTCAGGCTACAAATCAACCTTCTGAATCCAAAAGAAAAGTATGAAAACCAGCAGACAATGCCGTCCTTCAGGGTCTGACTGAACTGTACTCTGAATTACACCCCTGGTAAATGTGTGGTCCCGTTATTTCTTTTTAGGAGCATTGGGTGTGTTGAATTTGAAAAAGATAATGTCACCATCCTCCACGATGTAGTTCCTGCCCTGTTGTCTGTACTTCCCAGCAGCCTGAGAGAGAACAGAGGTGATCAAGAGAAAATCTTTTAATTGCATTCAACATTTTTGAAAAACCTCAAAGGTTAGCAGAAATTCAACTTTGAGGCAATATCATTCATTTCAATATAAACACACACCTTAACTGCCCCTTCAGTGCCCTCCTCTTTGAAGTCACTGAATTTCATCACCTCAGCCATGATAAAGCCTTTCTCGAAGTCAGTGTGGATCTTTCCTGCAGCTTGGGGAGCCTTGGTACCTTTCTGTTAGAGCCAAATCAAAAACAATATTTCAACATAATGACAATTTAAAAAATTGCAGCACAAGTACAAATGCACCACACTGCCTGGTTAAGTTAAACAATAAAAAAAATTGGGGAAAAAAAGAACTAAATTACATTTTTTTGTCTAAATAGTTTACTGATAATGGGAAAATCAGATGTAAAAAATCCTCACTAGCGTGACTATGGTGACCAGCAGATGTGTGAAAACGTGCGTCTCATGCTTCTTGAACCACTCTTTCAAAATTTGAGCCAAATGAATCTTGGCATTGTCATCTTTAAATGTGGAAGTGAGATCAAGTAAAGAAATAATCTGCTGATGGAAAATCCTGGGCTCAGGCTTTTTGGGTGCATAACATTGCTGAACCTACACCTGATTAGCTGAAGAAAGCCCAGATCATTTCTTGAGATGAATACAGGTGGAGCCTTTTTTGTCTTGGGTCGGATAGTGTATATACCCCATATACTGTCACAATATGATGACATTTATGATTATATCAAAAACAGTTTAAATCTAAAGCTCTACAGAAGAATATTCACTAAAAAGGTGTCACTCACTCACTCACACACTCACACACACACACACACACACACACACACACATATATATATATATATTCATTCAATGGCAATAATGAATTTCAGAATTGCTTTCACTTTTATTCAGTTTCACTTTACTCTTTGTTTTCATTCATTTCTTTTGGTGCATTTTCTTCACATTATATTTATGTCTTTATTTGAACTAAAGTTGTCAGTTTAAGTAGAAAACATTAGAGCGCTCACCCTGATGGTCCACGCTCGCACCTCATCTGGTCCCGCAGTAAAGAAGTATTCCAGCTGTAGCGCTGCATAGCCGGTCTTTATTATTTTGGTCAGAACACTAGAAATGTACAAACATACAAGAAAGATTTTCAATGATGAAGCAGCTTAAGCAAAAATGTACAAACCACAAATCTCTCATCAATTTGGAAATTTACTTATATTAGCAATATAATGAGTAGTACTGATCTGTTAATTACATAACGGCCAAAGCTTTGTCAAATTACATTATATCCATCCAAAGTAGCTTTCTGTACACTCACTTTGGTGCATCAAAAAAAGAAAAACACCTTTTGACACCATTTGTATGCCGGTGCAGAACTCTTGTGTATCGTGTCATTTACCAGACAAGTAATTCAAGTAAAATGATCAGCTGGTAAATTATAATAACTGTGATATAAGATACTAATTATAACCAGATTTTGGAAACAAAAAAAAAATATTTTTTTGGGTGCATTTATCTCACCTCTGTGTCTTCTGTTCCTCACAGTATTTATCCTTCTCCTCCTCCTCCATGTCCAGTAGTTTGGACTCCAGAGCTCCACTCAGAGGAATGACCAGCGCGCCTGGATCATGTACATCTACCCACTCTTTGATTTTTACCAACCTGAAAAAACAGGCAGTGAGGAAAGAAATAGAGAAACAAACAAATAAATAACTGAGCAAGCAGAAGCACAACCTATATGTAGGTGAGTGCAAATATACCATTTGTTCTTTTTTCTGATGTAATCCTTCTCCGAAAGATTAACCAGGTAGATCATGGGCTTTGATGTAAGGAACAGGTATTTGTTCAATACTTCAATCTGCAGGGAGAATTTAAAAATTGTGTGTTGGAGGACATTTTATTTCTGACAGCACTGTTTTACATATCTCACCAGTCATGCATTTGATCTCAATAGAAGAGTTCTATTAATCAGACATCATGCCATCATTGTTTCAGGGAGTCTCCAAATACAGTGAATGTTACAGCATCAGACAAAAGGATTCAGTCACTGCTTAAAGAAATAAACATTTTCTCTGAACTACAAATATTATTCTATATTCTACAAAACTTTGAACATACTAGTTTCTCTGGAGGGCCAGCAGTGGGGTAATTTACAAATTCAAGACTACCAATTTAGACACAATACTCATAACCAAGGTAACACGTGAACGCACATCGGTACACAAACATGTGTCATTACCTCTTTGTCGTTCCAGTCATGGTAAAATCTGATGTGTTTTTTCTCATCCTCCACCCAGTTCTTTATCTTCAACATGATATCCTGGGGCAACAAGCACTACGTCAGCTGGTTTTCACAGATTAAGATGGAAACTCAAGTGTGATGCGGGACATAACACATCCCAAGCTCTGCCAAAAAACACACTTCACTTACATATTCGGGTTTGAGTTTTTTGTCTCCTCCTCTGACGGCCGTTTTTTCCAGCTTGTCGAGGATTGGAGCCATCATTTCCTCATCCTTAAGCCGCAGTTCCTCATGGATGATCTCAATGTCCCTCACTGGGTCCACGTTGCCCTCTACGTGGACAATATCCTCATCATCGAATGCGCCTTAAAAAACCAAAACAATTACAGAAGTAAAAAACAATATTCAAACTGGACAGGTGTTAACCAGAGAGTAACAGAGTTCTTGGAATGGGCCTTATTTCACCAAGGCTCTAAGTAGCAATAGCTCCAGCATGCCCCGCAAACAGCTGCGCTCTCCCGTCAGCAGCTGCAGAAGGCCGTTCTGCTGGCTACTTACGAGTCATATGGAAGATACCGTCACAGGCACTGATGTGGGAGAGGAATGCATTTCCAAGTCCTTGTCCTGAATGAGCTCCCTTCACCAGACCAGCAATGTCCACAACATTAAGGAAAGCAGGAACCTTACTGAAGAAACAAAATAAAAGACCAGTGATGTGCTGGATTTATTCAAAACACCAGTTGTCATGGCAAATTCTCATAACACACACCTGGCTGGCTTGTGATATTCGCAAAGGAAATCATAGCGCTCATCAGGAACAGGCACCCTGCTCTCATTTGGGTCAATTGTGCAGAATGGGAAGTTTTCTGCAGCTGCTTGGCTTTTGGTCAGCACATTAAAAAATGTGGATTTTCTGCAACAGGAGTGATATCAATGGTAATATTCAAGTTAGCCTGTTACACTAAAGGACTTGTAGACATTCACATTACTTCTTAAATTTATTTACCCAACATTAGGCAATCCCACAATTCCAATTTTTAAAGATGTTCCGAATCTTCCAATCAATGGAGGTGGTTTGGGGGCTTCTGTCTTTTTTGGAGGCATCTACAAGAGTTAAAACAAGCTAGTTAAACCATGACACCCATTATCTACGTATTCCAGTTACTTTATACCAACTCCAGTGTAGTTACACCTTTAGTCTGGATATTTAACAAGCCTTAACTTCTGAACTAGCTCTACTGAAAACGTGTGGAGGTAGAAGTACTCATGCTCATTCAAACACAGCATGCGACGTGTTAGCAAGTGGCTAACAGGAGCCACCCTTTGACTGCAAGCATATCAGGCAGGACAAATAATCATTTCTGCCTATTCCGCCTATTACCAACAACTTAAAAAGCTAATAAGCAAAGAAAAGGGTTCAGCTGCTACCTTTTCGTCTCTTCTTGGTATATGAGATACGTGGTGTTCACTCTAATATCTGTTCACACCGGCCGCTCCAGTGAAAAGGCAAGTTGGAAAGCAAAGCGGAAGTGTTTTGACGCTAAATGTCTCTGATTGGTCAAACTGAGAGTCGAGATGACACGTCAGAGGCGGGTCGACTGTAGAATATTAAAAAATCGACACACCAAATAAAATAAACTGTTTACTGTATGTATGAAATTATAATGTACATACTGCTTCAAATAGCAATTTCTTCCCAATTCTATTTTCAAGACTGATTCAGGTGAAACTCTTCGTTCACCTTTACTGTCAAATCTTCCAGAGATGCATCGCTAGATGTCCCCATTTCATTCTCGTTTTGTCAAGAAACGTGAAAAAGAGAACTCCCAAACTCCGGCAACCTGCCTGTCACTTTATAAACGTTAACTGTTTATATAAAGGTGGACATATAATTTAATGGATATTTTTACATAAACATAAAAAAGCATAATTTTGTTAATGGGACAATTTTTTTTTTACATCTGTGATGTTTACAGGAACTAAATCTGATTTTATTTTAATCGTATTCAGAAGTATGATATAATGTGGTAAAAGAGTTTTTGTTTGTTTTTTTAAATACTCATAGATTTAGCGCAGATATAGTCATGCCTTTTTAGTTGCTGGACGCTGCTAATGCTAACTAGCTTCCAAATTTGCCGTGACGGTGTGCGTCGCAACAACGCCATCTCTCCTAGTAGCGCGTTCACGACAGATCTTGTAAACAGAACAGCATGGCTACCAAGGCGAAAGCTATCATACCTCCACTGGCTGTTACTGCATACACAGCAAAACGACCTAGAAGGATCAAAACTGAGGAAGAGAAGAGAAACTTGAAGCGCAAGAGTGACCAAAAAAGAAACAAAGCTCGTGTAAATCTCGGTACATCATACCCGAGGTGGAGAGCTTTGCGGGACCGCCTCGGACTGAATTGGGACTCAAAACTGGCTGTAGTCCTCCTAGATAGGTATATTTCTTTATTATCATTTAATACCCGGATCACGTCCTCGGCTACTGGATCTACGTCTGGTGGTGCGTTCCAGACTGCGTGGACCTCGTGTCTTTATACCAATGACTGTAAATATAGCTCTATACTGTAACGTAACCTATAACGTCATAATCGTGCATCTGTGTCAGGATTTTACGGTAAATTAACATAGTTTA
>JBBBVU010000021.1:16012846-16026829 GCA_037177055.1 Atherinosoma microstoma | reverse complement strand
TGGCCTTAACAGCCTGGTTACTAGCTCATTCACTTTTTTCACATTGCTCTCATTTCAACATTAGGAGTGGTGGTGCTCTCAAGACCAACATTTGCTTGGATGAGTTTCCGGTGGTCGGCGTGGAGGACATAGTGCACGATGTAGCAGACAACTTCCAAGATCTATCTACCACAGACAACCCTAAACTCACAGAAGGAGCGCAAGTCTGTGTTGAAGATGACATAATTGGCCATCCTGCATCAGTAACGTCCCACGGATGTCTGAAGCAGCTTGCTGAATACCTTGTTTTCCCCGTCAGCCACTGCACTGCTATAGACCAAAATACCAACATAGAGTGCGGCGCAACAAAACCCTTTGAGATACGCACCACGTCCAGGGGAACAGCTGCTGTTGTTGAATGGGTAAGATGCTGTTATTGCACAGATTTCCTTATTTCATCTTTGTAAATAATTTAGACATTTTTTATCATATATTTATGTCTCTGTTATTTTGTAAATGGTGTTCTGTGTTTTCTTTGCAACCTGTTTTACAGTTGTGTCCCCAGGGCCATACAGTATGGAGGTGGACTTCCCAGCCCACTTTAAAATGCGGGATGCCGGCCGGAGATTTCATGTTGGCTTCTAACATTCTGCTGTCTGGAAACAACTATGCAAAAATATCCCTCCTCTTCAAGTTTATGAGAATGGGGATGGTGGATAGGAGCGCTTTCTTCAGGATCCAAGACGATTACTGTGTGGACACAATTAAAGAATTTTGGGAGAAGAAGAGAGCTGGAATTGTCAAGCAGATTCAACCCAAAGGCCCAGTTGTGGTCCTCGGTTAGTATAACTGAAACATATCCTTTTTCTTTTGCAATAGATGATGAAACATTGTCAGTCTGGTCATTTTTGTAGAATACATAATATACAAGCCTGACCTGAAGTTGCCAATAGTTGTTAAATGACATTGTCGATATGTTTATTGCATGTTTAGCCAAAACCATTCAAACATTAACTGCATGTCTCCTTATATTTAACTCATGATAAAAAGTACAACAGCTCATTTTGATAAATTTCTATTCATATTTTATTTTGAAGGAGATGCACGAAGGGACAGTCCTGGGTTTTGTGCACAGTATTGTACGCACACTGCCATGGACAATGACTCAAAACAGATTTTGAGCATGGTAAATGTTGACAAGCGGGAGACAGGGAAGAACTCTGCAACCATGGAAAAAGTGGCCTTCATGCGCTCTTTGGACAAACTGCTTCAAGAGCTTCAAGTGTCGGAGATTTGTACAGATGGTCATTCACAGATTATAGCCCTATTCAGTAAGTGATTTCTTTAGATATTTATGCTGCGGCCCAATATTCTGCAAATAGTTTTAGAACCCTTTTATTACTCATGGTACATGTTATTGACATGATTTAGAGATGATTATGCAACATTTGTTCCATGACATGTTTCTGTTCTCAGACAAAGGTAAATACAAAAACAGTGGAGTCCACCACACATTGGACATCTGGCACGGCTTTGAAAGCTTGGTCAAAAAAGTCCATGCAGTGAGTTCATGATCTAGTCACTAATAGAGATGAGATGTGTTGCAACAGAAGACCACAGTTAAGTAATTATTTCCATCAATTTCCAGGCAGGAATGCAAAATGGATGCTCCATTTTACATATGTGGACTAAAGACATCTGCAATCATTTCTGGCATAGCTGCAAGACTGCAGACGGTTATGAAGATTTTCTGGTATGTATTATGGGAGTCCGTCTGCTTGGCTTCTTTTTTTTTATGATTTCAAATGTAAAACGGCTTAAAGTTCGTCATAACAGATTTAATAATAGAAATGTAAATGTTTGTTTTTTCTCCATAGGACATGTGGATAGGACTCCTACACCATGTGACAGGAGAACATGAATGGGCCCTCGGTGCATGCCACCATGGACCCCAGATGGTGAGCAGAAAGAAGCAGTGGATAAAGAGGGATTCCTTGGCACACCAGAAGCTAACAGAAATAGTTCTGGATGAACGCTGGCTAAGGAATGTCCACAAATATTTGTGTTTCAGGTAAAGCAACATAGCTCTACAGCTGCTTCCTCCTATGCAAGTCATGTCACTCATTGGAGAAAGATATACCACTCAAGGATTTTTCTGTACATAACAGGTCCACTGCTGAGCTGGAATCCTTCCACAATTACATCCTGATGTATGCAAACCAAGGCTTCAGCTTCTCCCCACCAGTGTATGCAGCCAGGACCATGCTGGCGGGCCTCGACTACAACCACCATGTCTTTAGACCAGCCAAGAGAAAAGCTGATGGTTCAGTCATGTAAGTTAGAAGAAACCGAGCCAGTAGAATTGATTATTTCCTTACTTCAACTGGAAGTTCAACACATCTCTCCTTGATGATAGTTCCTTTCTTGATGCTACCAGTAGATTTATTAAGATGTTTTTTTTTAAATAATGAACCATCGTCTAATCCACATAATGTATGGGAAGCATTTAAATGCTCCTTTAGAGGTCATGCAATAAAGATGGGTTCCATTAAAAAAAGAAGAAACCTTGAAAGAGAAAAAAGCTTAATAAATGAAACCATTGAGCTGCAAAAAACCCTAGATAGGAATTACACAATAGAAACAGAAGTCTTAATCAAAAGAAAACAGGATGAATTAAATGTGTGCGAATGGGTGAGTGAGAGTGATGTGTGTGGGAGGATTGGGATGGGGAGGGAGGAAAAGCCTGTCTATTGTTTACCTTTATGTAAAATTTAACTTAAAATAAATGATTAATAAAAAAATAAAAAAAGTTAGAAGAAACTCATGCATTTCAGTCAGCAGGTCAGATACCGAGTCATGGTAGTTCTTCAATAACTCAAACACTCTGTTATACCAGGTACCACAAAGTGCTCAACAAGAAGTGCCAGAAGTGGAGTTTGCATCCCATGAAAGTGGAGAAGGATTACAGCTACATCACGGATCTCCAGAGCGCGATACTCCGTCAAAAGTCGTCTGCCACAGAAGGAACGCCAGAACACTAGAAAAATGCAGCTTTGCTTCTCCGATCTGCCAATCATGACCTGTTATTCTGTACACATGTCACCACTGTATGTAAACAGAGAATAATACTTCTTTTTACTGCCCAAAAGGACTGACATGATGCTATGTTTTTCATTTCTGTTGTTTTCTAGGAAATCTTTTTACATCAAATGAAAAGAAAAGTGTGTTTGTTTGTGTAAAATATTAAATGTTGTCTTTTCCAGTTGAATGTTTACTGTAAGTTTACATGCTGTTTCTGTGCAGTCAAACAGCAACAGTGGTCACTGGTCAAAACTGATGCATTTTGCAAAAGCGTCACAAGGTGGTGCTGCATTAATGCTCAAGATAGATCTATCTTTTTAGATTATTGGTAAGGTCAATCATTTTGTATATCATATTTTCTTTTATAAAAGGGCTGGAGGTGGCTTCAGATGTCACTGTATTGTTACTAAGCAGCAAAATCGAAAAAAATTTACCAGTAAAGAATGTTATCCATGCCTGATTGTATGCACATAGGTCAATTTGTTTCATGGTGAAGAATTTTACCAGTAGGGGTCCTCGACTCAGCCAGTTGATCTCATCTCACACACCCTTCAACTGCCAAAAAAGGCCTGTAAGAGCAGCTGGTGTACAGCTTCAGCTAAGAATAACCTAGACTTTCTGGGGGATAAAGTTACTGTGAAGTTCTCTGCTCTCTGTGCTGACCTATACCCATGTGAGGCTCCAATAATACTGGCTGGGATACTCTGCCTGTCCCCCCTCACCCTACCCAACCCTGTGCTTAGCTTGGCTCTTTCCTCCCCTGCTTGCTTTGCCCCGACGTCCCCAAACTCCATTCAACAATGCTGCCACACTGGCAGCTCTAAATTTCCCAACACCTGTTAGCTTTTATTTTATTTCCCCCCTATTTCCCCCTTTTCAATGACACGGCTGAGGTAACAGGACCGTGATCAACTACATGGAAATGGAATAATTTACTAACTGGGAATTGGACTTTTTATTTTTTACCTGATAAGTTGATGCTGATTGGATACATTGAGGCGGTCACCATCCAGCTCTGCATGAGCGGGCTTTGCCCTCAGCTCAGAGGAATCTACCTGAACTAGTCCTCACATCACCATGGCTGAAGGTAGGATTATCATACCTGTAACATCAACCGCTGCTGGTCAAAGTAACACATTGTGTGTGGTACAGCTCAAAAGTCTTCAATAAAACATGATGTGTGATGAATAAACTACAATGTTTTGATAAGCTGTGTTCTCTTTGGAGTATATGTGTTGAAAGCTAGTTGCTATAAATACAAGATATCATGTAGCCAGAGTATTAGCATTGCTTTCCTGTGACAGACATGACTACCGCTGCTGACCTCTGGATTTTCAACTGTGGTGGAGAAAGAGTTTAAATTATTTGCTTAAATTTAAGTACCAAATCAGAAAAAAAAAATACACAATTACATCAAAGATCCTGCATTCCAAAGCATTTTAATATTTACACCACACCTTAATGCTAGCACACTTTATGTCTGAAACCCATGGTTGTTTAGCAAAATTATTCCTATATTATTACAAGTGACATCATGAAGAGATTAGTGATGCAAGTTTGTTCAAGTAGCATTTATCTAGCATTAACACCATAACCTTACAGGCTTCTAGTGCAGTAGTTACCTGGTAGCTGGTTTATTCAACAGTTTGTTCATTTGCATTTCAAAACTGCTCCTTGAATATTTTGAAATGTAAATCTTAATCTGTTAACAAAGCACAAATCTATATTGTACAGATGAAGTAGGAAAAAACTTTATATGTTAAGTTATGAAAGTGGATCAGCTGCCAGATTTTTATATCCAAATCCAAATTCCTGCGTTTACATGTCTGCTTCAGACTGTTTTTTCTTTGTTTTGTTTTTTTCTAAATCCATTTCAAGTTTCTTCATGCATCTTTTTATTTGCTTCTTATATATTTTTTCAACTTTAGGGCTTGAACTATGTAAATAAGAAGCAGCTTTCCTTTCACATTTGTGCAGATGTTGAGTATTGTGAGACACTGACATCACCTGTCCATCCTGGAAAACTAAGCTAAAGGATGGGAATAGTACATGTATAACCCAGTTATATACATGTGGAGATTCATCATAATATGTCTGAGGATGCTCACAGTTCATTTTACAGTTTCTTTCTCACACCTTGACAAAAGTTATAAAGTACATCGCTACAAATATGTGACTCTCTTAGTTGAGGATGGTTGCGATGCCATAAAAAGCCACAAGCATTCTGGACACTGAACAAGTTTTTTTTTTAAAGTGATAGTGATATCTGCTAAAACTGGAATAATAGATTCCTGTTAATCAGAAGTTATATTTAGGATTTTGATTATTGTAGTAAAAATGCCAACAAAAGAGAGAAAAATAGTTTAGTCATCCTTGAAATGAACTGAATCTCTTATGATGAGATGCAACAGATGGACATACTGTCTCCTCTGTGGAACGTGTTAATCCTTTGATCAAATGGGAGCTATCATCTATCTGTCATCGTTTGACTGCAAGGGTGTTGATAATTAGACCAGAGAAGGACATGATTTTCCACAGGAACTTCCTCATCAGATATTTGACCAATCTATGCTAACAGTTTAATTGTTGTTACTAAATCATCGGGAGAAGTGTAGATAAGATTAAGCATGCAAATATTTGTTATTTATTGTTTGCAAGCTCTTGACAGCATCTAATCTTTACAGTCTGATATTCAAGGCAAAGCTAAATATATGCTGGACTTTAGCAACATGAATTGTTGAATGCTGTTTTTGAAAACGTCCTTGTTACTTGTGATTACGTTTGAAGAATTTCTACTTTTTCATTATTTGGTTCTTGCTGTTCTTGCTGTCATGGACCCAGTCATGTGTTATAAACCCCACCATACGCCCCAGAGGTGTGATATTTGCTAATTTGAGTTGTTAAGTATTCATTTATAACAAAAGTTGGCATCAGTAACCTTATGGTATGTTATCATATGCAAGAAGTGTATTTTTATGGGTTTAGCTGCTTTGAAGAATTGTGAAAATTGTACTCATCAGGAATTTAATGTGTACCATTATTTTAGTTTTCAACTAATAATGTTATCCTGAGACTGATGATAATAATGATGAATAATTTAAATATGCATATGTTTTAGAAAATGTCACTGCCCTCTGGTGGACAAGCTTTGTAATTCTGACAGCTTCTGATATAAAATATTTAGTATTTTTCTACAGTGCAATTGTCTGGTGTAATTATTCAAATCCAAATATACCAACACTGAAACAAATGATATGGATTTATTATTTTTATAAAAGCAACAACAAAGAAACTGCTATATGCCCCAAACATGACATGTTGGTTTTTTTTGCCATATACAGGAGGCAAATCTCCTTCTGTCCCTGCATCCAGCGGGTCCAGTGGAGCAGCAGCACCACAGACAAGCTCTCTCAGGTCAAAAGGTCTGGGGCTCCTCGGGAAGCTCAAAATGTCTGTGGAGCTGCTGATTGCCTTGGCTGCTCTCTTGTCCTGGGTGATTGTGGGTGTGGTAATGTTTGACTTTGTGGAATACAAGGCAGTACCTGGTAAGTGAAAAAAAAAAAAAGACTGTTTCCATAACTTCTCCAATCATTTCAGTCTCCAGATATGTTGAATTTTGAGTTTGTTTGTGATTATTCTCAGACATTCAGCAAATTATTACGGACCCTGTTCAAGCTGTAAACGATGCTGTTGATGAAGTGTCCAGCCTGCTTGATAAGTTTCAAGGTACCCAAGTGTGACATTTAGCATGACACTTTTATTGTATGTTATGTTAAGCCCTCTAATATATCATGGACTTCTCTTCTAGAATGTGCACCTGATTTAAGTGACCCTGGGTCTGCTGCTACGTATGCAGCTGAGGAAATAACAGCAGCAAAAGATGGATTTGTTCGCTATCTTTCAGATGAGGAAGGTTGGAAAAACACACTTCAGAAATATCACAGGTAAAGAAGAATTCCGTTTGTAATGGGCGGTTCTTTTGTCACCAAATCCCAGGAAACTTCTACCTCAGCTATGTTGACCCCGTTGTCATTGGTAGACAAGCTTTCCATTCAACTAATGACCTCATGAGTAGCACGGTGGGCGCCCTCAGGGACACACTGTGTGCTGTGGTGGACACAATATGGGATACAATATTGGACATAAATAAAGGTGGGAATTAAATTTTCGAATGCTTATTTCTTACTTGTTTTTTTGTTTTTTTGTTTCACACATAATCAAATAACATCCAGAAAGTCTAACATTTTGTGCAACTTAGCGAAACTTTGCTTGCCTCTAACCTCCTGGTTAAAGCATTAATAAATTAATATGAGTGTGTCTACGGTGAATGCCCTTGTTTTTCTCCTCAGGAAAAATAGATGTTAGCTACATTGACCCTGTGGTAATAGGAAGAGGTGTTTTCAGTGTTACTAATGAGTTCATATGTGGAGTGGCGGACTACATCCAAGATGTGCTCTGTTTCATACTGGACACTGTACTGGATGTAGTAAAAGGTATTTACTTTCTCTTGTTTTAACCTTCAACCTCATAACATTTAAGATGGGCTTTTTAACCGGATTTACACAAATTATTATCACACTGTGTCTGTGCTTACTTGTTTCATGTTTTGTGTTTCTTAGGAACCACCGACGTCAGCTTCATTGACCCTGTGGTGATCGGTAGAAAAATCTTTAGTCTTACAAATGACACCGTGAGTGGAGTCGTGGGCTACGTCCAGGACATTCTCTCTGCCATCTTGGACATTATACTGGACATGTCAATAGGTACATCCTTTGTCATTTTTATTTCTGTTTTGTTTGTTATTTAATTTTAACTGATTAAATCCATGTTTGTGTTTCTGTTAACTGGACTAAACTGTTAACTCAAGTACACACAAGGCAATAAGCAGCTAATTGTAGCCCTGGAGGCTTGTTCTTATGAAGATGATCAATAAGAGCCAATTAGCTTTTCCTTGATTTTTCTAATTCTCATGTAACATTGAATAGGAGGACTGCAGAACTTATTGGACTTTTGCCCTGAATGTGTGCTATTCTTCTTAGGAACAACTGACATTAGCTTTATGGACCCTGTGGTCATTGGCAGAAATGTCTTCAGTGTCACTAATAGCTTTGTGAGTGGAATAGCAGGATACATCCAGGATGTGCTCTGTGCTATCTTGGATGTGATACTGGATATATTAAAAGGTATGGTGTCTGCCGAGGTTTTTCCACCCTTAACTAATCAATAATCTATTTGGTTTTGAAATTCTCCCTATACTGTATCCTGCTAGTTGCATTTTCTCACAAACCTCATAAACAATTGTTTTAACTTTTTTACCAGATATCCAGCAGGCTATGGGATTTAGTCCCATTTCAGTCCTGAATACAACAACAGAAATCGCCAAAGAACAGATTAATATGCTTTTGAGCTACCTCTCCACAACTCTGATCGGTGAACAAGGTTTGTTAAACATGTCCTACAGCAGAATATGGCCACTTCTCATTACCCAAATTATCAGTAAAACATCTGAATCATAATGACTGGGGGCAGCTCTTGTTTTCATGAAGACAAGAAAATACATTTTAGAGAGAAGTTCTTACTCAAACTCATACTTGGATTTTTCAGGGATTGTGCCTGAAGTGTCTGTTGACCCAATGAAGGTTGTTGAGGAAGCAGTGTTGGAATTCAGTGACAATAAGGATTTGTTCTTGGGTTACATGGCAAGCATGCTTGTTGGTGATCAAGGTGGGATAGTTTTACTCAATGAAATAAATTATTCAACAAAAATTCTTTGAAAAATAAAATCTGATAAGTATTTGTCTTGTTTTAGGTGAACCGGTTGCATCTGAGAAAGGTTTCACTTTTTGATAATGCACCTAAAAAAATTATTATCAATCATTGTCCTGCAGGCAGATCTTTAAAAAAATGTGTCTTTGCTTCTCTTTATTTAGATGAAACTGCAGCTTCTAAGTCAGATATAAATTTGGTGCGAAGGAAAGGTATGCTCTTCAATATTTTTATGAATTTGACTGGAATAACACATTTATCAATCCCTTTAAAAACAAGTTAAACATCTTTCTTCAAATATTTTACACCCAGGTGAATTTCTACCTCCATTGGAAAAAGGTAAGCAAACCCTTCTTCATTGCACATGTGTATTTAAAGTGAATTTTCTAACACGTACAATGTGTGTTTCCAGCAAATAGAACGCATAGACTTGCATAGTTGATTATTTTTACTGCTTTTCCTGCATGTCTTCACTGGTTTTTGTTACATTTGCCAAATTAGTTTACATAACATTGTCTTCTTTATGGATTTACAGTCCAAATGTTAAAAGCAATGACATTGCTATGGATTTGTTGACATTCCTCCCTTTATTTGTCTCACTGACTTCTTGTTGTAACTTTTTACAAAACTGAGAATTAATGAGTTTTGCTGTGATTTTGATACAGTGATGCCATGTTTCTGGTTTTTAAGAAAAAAGAAAAAGAATAATTCTGCTTGTCAACACTCAATTGATGACATGTTTCTTGGGGTTGCATTCCTTTGTTGAATTTTCTTGCATTTTTTGTCACACTAAGTGACCCTTTCATTTGTATCTTACCTATAAACAGATAAACAGTGTACAGTTAAGTCTTGAAATATTTCGACACTGACTAAAATCAAAGTGACAGTGATTTGATAAGTATGGGCTTAAAGAGAAGGGTTTATCTTAACGTGAGTAGAATATAAATCAAGAGCCTGGTGTATTTTGAGGGATAAAAGAACAGACTGGTGAACCTGGAAACTTGAGAAGGCCTGTAATTGTTAATAGTGAATGATCATTAGATCCTTTCCATGGTAAATAAAATAACTTTTATCCTAATAAAAAACATTCTCCAGGATGGATCATAATCCAAGTCTATCATGAAATGGCTTCATGTTATACAGGGTTTTACCACAAAACTATTTATTAGCCTTATGAATAGAAAGGATAACAGACTTTACAAAAACCCTTAAAACCAGCATTCTTTGAGAACTGAGACCAACCTGGAGAACAACATACTGTGAAAGCAACATTTTATTTATGCTTATTTGTTTCATTACAAAAGAGAATTATCAATATTAAACCGATGCAATTTCTAAGCCCTATCTCTAGTTTGAATGTTAATGTCACAGCTGATAAATTGCACAGATAACAAAACATGTGAGTGTCCAAATATTTCCACACCTGACTGCACATTTTTGGAATGTTTTAGCTGGATTAATTCTTTGTCATCGTGTTTGTCATCAATATTTCAGCTGATCTGTGCATAATTATACAAGTCTACACCACATGTGAAATGAGTTAATAAGTGAATATTACACCCCACCCCATGACTATATCCTTCCCTTGGTTGGTAATAACAAACAACTGAAGCATGTGGTGTACACTATTATGTATAATATTATGGCAATGATATATTATCATCTCCATCGCTGCCATTTCATCTCATTAAATTTTGTCTGTACCCTAAATCACATTTTGAGTTGCAATTGAAAAATGCCAAAGATGAGGACTTCAGTTTAAAGTAATGACCAAGGTTCACGATGCAGTTACAGAGATGATGCAGGCTGCTGTAGACGAAGCTGCCTCTTCTGCAGAGATAAATGCAGACCTTAAAACAGAGGAAGTGGAAGCTGAAGATCCCGGCGAAGCCGTTGGTGAAGCAGGAGTGCCTGAGGAAGAGGATGATGAGGGTATTCATGCATTTTTGTTTGTTTTTTAACAGTCACATTCATTAGATGTGAAAACCAGTAACAGATTGTAAATTCACTGCTATCACAGCACTAGTGAAACATGTTGAAGAAACACAGCCAGAGCCTTCACTGAAGGAGGAGAAAATCATAGATAATGAGAGCAAGGAGGAGGAAAAGGGAGAGAAAGAAGAAACTGATCACGACGAAGAAGAGATTAAAACACAAGAGGATACAGAACAACTGAAGAAAGAGGAAATGCAGAAAATGGAGGAAGATGATGGTAAAGATGAGGAATTCACAACAGGGGAAGAACAAGAAGAGAGAGGCATGGAGACAAAAGAGGTTCTAATAGAACAAGAGGATGAAAAGAAACCAATAGCAGAGGGAGTGGTAGAAGATGGAGATGAGGATAAAACCCAAACTGAAGATGCTTTGGCAGATGATGAGACCAAAACTGAGGAAATAATACAAGATCCGGAGAAGGAGATTACAACCAGAGAGGACGAGGAAGATGGAAAAGAGAAAACCCAAACTGAGGAGGAATTAGTACTCGATGAAGAGACCGACACTAGAGAAGATTCAGAACAATATAGGAGAGAGGAAGAGGTTACCAAAGCAGGGAAATTGATAGAAGATGTGGAGAAAGAGGCGGAGGAGGAAACAAAAGCCACAGGTGTAGAAGATGAAGAGGTGGACAAGGAAGAGGAGACAAAAACAGACTTGGACATTGATGATAGTGATTTTCATGCTGAAGGAAAAAGATCTAAGATAACCGACAGCAATGTCAGCGATCAAACTGAAAAAGCTGACGAGGAAGGAAAAGAGGAACATGAGGAAAAAGATTCATCAGCCCAAGAAATTGATCTGGAAATTCTGTCAACCGAAGAACTTGTAAACGACAGTAAAGCACTTGAATCTGGTGAACATGAGGAGGAGGCGACAGAAACTATGTCACCACTCGACTATGGCAAACTTGAATTCACTGATATAAGTGATGTTCATGATGAAAATAACAACAACAGTGAGAGCAGAAAAACTGAACCTGAACGAAGGAGGAGGACTCGTACTCGCTTTGAGAGGCTCAGAAAAGTCAGCTCCAGAGTTTCACGCAAAGAAGAACGCATCAATAAATACGAGAAAGGTACAAAACTACCTGTTATCATGAATCATCCTGTTTTCCATGAAGTCACTTGAATATGTTGACTGCGTTGATAGATAATGAATTAATCAAAGGGTATTTTGAATGCTCATTAACCACCTTGTTATGATTCAACTATGCATTTATTAGAGATTAGATGGTTTTGCTTGATGTTTCAAGTTTTCCTTTTGCAGTATTCCTTCTTGGTGTTCTAACAGCGTGTTTGTGATTTGGTTAACTTTGCTAACAATCAAGCAGAGCATAAATATTTTCAGCTGACATACTTGTTTTAAAGATAATAGCACATACATTTGGAAAATATAAATCATTCCAACAATTAACAAAGTACTCACAATCCAATGAGAAGGTTTACAGCAGGCATGTCAGCTTATTCTTTTCCACTGACTTTGGGATAGTGTCTAAAACAAAGTTATACATAAGGTAAGTACACGGATATATTGGAATCATGTTAAGATTTATATAGATCATTCTGACCTAAGTGTGACAAGATCACTGTAAGAAGATGTCACTTATAGTTTAACAGCTGTTAAAACAACTTATTTTATCCATTTTGAACTCAGACTAATCCTAATGCTAGTTATGTGCTAAAATGTTCCTCATTCAAGGAGAGCAGTCATTGCCCTTGGTATGAGTCAGAGTCATTATTACAGACAACAACTAGGTGGAGCTAAAATGCTGAGAACAGGCTTCCTGGTTATGGATTTCTGTGTGTGAATGAAGGAAAGAGGTGTGTATTTGAAAAATGGTTAACACAGGCTTGTGGTGTGTTTTGTACAATGCTTGTAGTGCCTTGCATGCATGATTATTTGCAATGAAAATTCATTTACAGATCAAATTAATGGACAGACTTGCTCTGTGTGGCTATGACATACTTTTTGTTCTCAAAGAGGGAACAGGAAACAAGTAAAGAAAGAAGCTCCCTAACATACTTACCTGCACTGATTTGGTTTAAACCCAAGGATTTGCATATAATAGACTTGCCGTTGAAGATATATTGCTGCTTACAGATCTCGAAGTTATAGAGCCTGAAAAGGATGAGATCATAGAGGAGGGTGACACAAAAGAAGAAACTGTAGTTCTAAAGACAGAAAGCGTAGAGCCAAAGGAGGAGGCCAAACCTGAGGAAAAACCCCTTGACGAGAAACAAAAGAGACCCAAAGGTAATGACATTCAGTGATGATCTTAAAAATATTGTTGGAAGGTGGGATTAAAAAAAGAAATGTATATATCATGTGCCCTTTCATGGAATATAATATTTGTACTAAATATAAACTGTGACCACAAATGTGTTTAAAAACCTTTTCAAATGCAGATGGGCAAATATGTGGTCCAGCTAAAGAAAAGTTCATTTAAGTCTGTTGTGTATTAAGGTAAATAGAAAAGTTTAATGTTTCTTTTAGAAGAAAAGCCAGTGACGGAGACGCCCAAAGACGAGATAGAAGTAGAGAAACCTACTGAAAAAGAGAAGAAAATATCTCCCAAAGTAGTAGAAAAACCTCCAAAGGATGAAACAGAAGACAACAAAATAGTCATTGTACATAAAGAAAAAAAGAAACCCACCAAAGAAGAAGTAGACATACAAACACAGCTCAAAGATGAAAAGGATGTAAAGGAAACTCGAAAAGAAGAAAAAGAAGACAAGACACCCCCCAAAGAAAAGATGGAAGTCGAAGAGCCTCCCAAAGAAGTTAAGATGCCTGAAGAGGAAAAAGAAATAAAGACACCTAAAATAGAAGATAAAGAAATTAAGAAACTGGGCAAAGAAGAAAAAGAACCCAAAAAACCTCCAATAGAATTAGAGAAACCTCCCAAAGAAGAAAAAGAGGACAAGACACATCCCAAAGAAGAGATAGAGGCAAAGAAACCTCCCAAAGAAGAGAAAGAGGGAAAGAAACCTCCCAAAGAAGAAAAAGAGGCAAAGAAACCTCCCAAAGAAAAGAAAGAGGCAAAGAAAATTCCCAAAGAAGAGAAAGAGGCAAAGAAACTTCCCAAAGAAGAGAAAGAGGCAAAGAAACCTCCCAAAGAAGAGAAAGAGGCAAAGAAACCTCCCAAAGAAGAGAAAGAGG
>JBBBVU010000021.1:15982084-15998333 GCA_037177055.1 Atherinosoma microstoma | reverse complement strand
CCACCACGTAATAGAGCTGACTGACAGCTGATGATGTAATCTCATTACACCATATAGCGTATCTGCTAATGAGCTAGTTTTGTTTAAGAGGCCTGAAGAGCAAACACATGCTGATATTCTTTACAAGTATTAAGTGAATTTATAAATTCAGAGCAGGTTTATACCACAGTTGTGGCATAACATAAACAGAAAAACAAAATTTAAATCCCATTCTTTTGGCATGACTATTATATGATTTCATAATTTGCACATGTCTCCTGCTGACACACAGAAGTACCCCTGCACGCTGTTAAACTCTGTACGTGATATTAAAACAGGGATGCCTTAAAAAATAGGTTTTAAGCAGTAACATTTTAAAACCCCTTGAAATACTGCAGCATCCTGCTGATCAAACACACATTTTGGTACCAGCAAACTTGGAACACTTGTGGTAGAATGATGAGAGCACTGATCATTAGTTGTTGTTACCATTTTAAATCAGCTTGCTTGCCTCGTCTTAAACAAATGAACCTGGATTTTATCTTATTTTGGTTTATTTTCATTATGCAATCAGGTTTTTGAACCCTCTACAACTAAGAATGGTCAGGTCATTATACTCCCTTATGAGTCCACAGAGGGATTAATCCATGTCCACTTAAACCAGTGACACAGATTCCTCACAAAGAAGGAAACTCCTGCTGCTCTCCTGTGAAGTGTATTATAAGTTCATATAACTGTTATCCATTACTGTTTCTCCTGTACAGAAGGTGATCAGCTCCATTTCCCTCCATGCTGCTGTGAAATTTGTGAGATAACTTGTCTTTTGAAAATGTGCAGCCTAAATACTTAGGCAAATTATTTTTGTGAGTCAGGGCATCTTTATAGTGTCCTATAACTGGAGCATAAAGACTGATTTTTATTTAAATTAATTCAATTGGCAACTACCAAATGAGTTCCACTCCAGTTACTGCAGTTTCTTTGTGTCATAGACTATTCAGAAAAGGCCAAAAACTTGGCAGCAAGCGTGCTCTCAGATGAGAAGAATGACCACTTGTTGTCATAGTGTTCAGCAGGCTAAACACAGCACACACAGGGCAGGGAGGCTGTCGCTTAACCTATGAAAATATGGGTAAGATGAAAGATAAAACGCTTAGAACAGTGTGCAGCGTTCTGGTTTGTATCAATGATGTATTTGGACAAGGGTTTATTGACACACTATTTATAGACTTCGAACTACAAACGGATGAAAATTGGATTGATACAAGCTGCCAACATTCCTCACCGTGTCCTCTTTTATCATCATCTGCCTATCATGCCAGTGGAAGCATCCAGCCACGGTTGGCTCACAGACCATCGTATGATGCCTCAACGTAATGACACCACAACTTAAACCGGATTATCCCGAGGCGAGTGACATCAGCGCCCCCCCCACCCCCCCACCAGCTCATCGTCTCAGACCATCTGGGGGTTACTAAAGGACATTCACTCCAATAAGTTCAGCCGTCCCAGTGACTGCCGCTGCATGGCCGGCGCTGGCCTGCACCGTCACCCTACAGCTGTCACCTGGAACAGACTCGTCACAGAGACGGCACTGTTCCCACGGCTCAGGCTGCATATTTGAGTAGAAATGTGTGACTATATACAAAATTGCAAAAACAGACTGCTGAGATAAGGCAGTAATGGTGTTGCTACAATGACTTTCGGGGGGGGGGGGGACAAAAAAGAAAAGTCTCAGTCATTTAAAAAAAAAAAGGTTTATTTTAGCAATTAATTTCCCTTTTCATATTCAACACAAAGATCATAACAGTTGAAGCCCTTCATCATCTCAGTTTCTAACAAAAGATCATACAAAAGATTTCCCCCAAAAAGATCTCAATTTACAGGAATTCAAGTTTAAACCACTGCATAGAGCGAAAACAATTCAATTTGACTTTATTAAAAAGTGAAACACTTTGTTGATCATTCACAGTCCTGGGATGATTCGCTCTCTTTCAGGCGAATGGTAAAGTTCAGGCTTTCTCATATGTGCGGACGGCTGTGACTCCCTCAAAGGTTAACGTCTGCAGAGAGGAAATAAGAAAAAGACAAGCTGTATTACATGATGGCAGCTGTGAGTATTTTGTAAATGTAAGGCAAGTTTTTATATGCCCATTTTGTTCATGTGATTCAAATAATCTAATAATTGCAAAGGCAAAGTTAGACTGGTCTGTTTAAACTGTATTCTTCAAGAATAAAGATTGCATAAGCCCTCTGAAAAGTTATTTGTGGATCATATTGCTCCTGGAGCTGACAATTGTAACTACAAAGACAATTAAAAACAGAAGAAACACTATTTAATCTTACCATCACCATCTTTCCATCCTTGATTTCTCGGACAAATTTAGTCTCTTTGCCATCCCACTTTTGCACATGCACAAACTTGTCCCCCTCCATGGTGAAGGTAGACTGCAGGTGAAAACCATATTCAAATTAAAACCAACACAAGAATGCATTTAGACAACACCAGAGAACACTGTGCAAAATTTTAACCTACTTACTTTGACATGACGGTCATCGGGTGTGGTCTCATCAAACTCTTCTCCCAGTTTGGAGGAGAGCTCAGTGTTCCTGAAGGTGCTCAGGGTTTTCACCATCACTTTGTCTCCATCCTGGCTGATCGCTATTGTTGGTTTAGTTACATTACCCACTTGTCTTGTTGCAAAACCAACGCCTGAAAAGAAAAAAGACCTAACTTTAGAGGTGCATGGACAGTAACTGTACTCATCTGAAGGAGAAATAAATATATTTTGCTTACCGAGTGCTTTCATATATTCATCGAAGTTCTGGCTGTCGACCAGTTTCCATGTAGCACAGAAAGCATCAACCATTTTTGCAGATGTTATCGGTCCAGTAAAGTATTAAACGGTCAGACTATCTCCGAGCTGCAAACTCTGCATCCCTCCAAACGTGTCTGCATGTCAAATTAATACTATCAGGGGGCGGGAACTTACGCTACACAGCAAAGCGTTGATTGGATGTTGTAGAAGCCGCGTGAGCTGTGATTGGCCAACATGAAATACGGCGTTAACCCTCCGTAACTACACATTACAAGGAATTATTACTCCACGGTGGGAAGCCTATCCTTAACACTGTATGCGATAAATATGTAAATACGAACAATTTAATGCTTATTCACTACAAAGAGCAGTTAATTTCTTTTATCAATGCAACGCATAATACAAAATTACAGCCAGTTTTGCAATTATTTAATCACGCACTAAATTTGTTGTCAAAATGTATCATTAACCTGATTATTATTGTTTTAGTTGGTGTCAACATGTACTTAAAGTAAATTGGGAAAATTAGGGATAACTGAGATTTATCCCCTGGGAGCCACGTTTGTGTGGAGATTCTTGTTTCCATGTTTTTTGTTTTGCCAACACATGATATTGATGGCTACATACACACTACATATACAGGGGTCACACTGACATTTAGAGTGATCATCTGACGAACTTTAAATGGTTACACTGTCCGGTCAAACTATGTCCACAGAAAGCCATTACAATCTGTACAAAAGAAAGAAAAAAAAAACACATTTCATAGAGAATGCAGAGATTTTGTTCAGACATAATGAACAGATCATGACACCGTTAATACTTTTTACCTTTATTGTTCATAAAATACTTTCAGCAAATACAATCTGACATAGATACAAATAGATTTCAGCTGTAACAATTCAGCACATCAGTTCTTGTCAATAACGCTAAAGATGTAATCAATAACACTAGTAATCAATACATTATAATACAGAATGTAATCCAATATTGCTGAGTATAATCTTAAACCGTGTTCTCACCGATTGATCATATTTATACTTGCAAGCTCTTGGCACTGATCAAGGCCAGATTCATATAAAGCAGCTGCAAAATCCTCTACAAGAAAATAAGATCCCTCCCAGAAACATCATGCATACTGTGATGAAATTGTTACTTTCTTTAAAAAAAAAAGAAAGAAAATAAACTATTTTAAATCCCTGAAGGTCACATATAGTGCATGCACAAAAACGTGACAAATTCCTCCGTTGAATCTCTGGGATCTTCACTGTCATATAATCACATTTTACAGTATATTCTGGGGTCGGAAGTAAACCGTGAATTCATCTGGCATCTTAACAAGTCATATAGCAACATCCTCATCTCCATGCAACTGTTTTCGGATGAAAAATGGAAAAAATACAGTCAAAGTCCGATTTAATTTCTCTTCTAAAAAGGTGGAATTGATCGATTTAACCAATACATCCAAGTTGATGCATCACGACACACCCAGTGTTAAGTGCACAAGGCATACTTTTCATACTGAATCTTCGCCTCAATACTATAACCATGACTTATTTTAATAGAGCATGCCAACTGTTTAAGGTTAGGACAGGTTATGAATAACAGGCAGGGCAGAAGAGGTAGAGGAAGAGAGGAGGGAGAGGTCGAGAATGAGGTAGGGAGGACAGAGCAGCACCAAAGCTTCTCTATATGAAGGCCAGGCTCTCCTCTCCCCTAAAACTTATAAAAGAACCTACCAGAAGAGTCACTGATCTGAAGAAACGTTTGCTTTCTTACTGCACAGTGACCGGTTTAAGATAAAAACAAGTTACTGTACTTTTATAAAGATTATGGGAATCTAGTGAAGTGAAGGCAATTCCCTGCTTAAGTGGCTTCTCATATGGGGTAGTTAGGTGAAGGTAGCAAGAATTTAAAAACCACTGGAAAGTAACGGGGAATAAAAATGTCAAACCTCTCAGTTAATTGAAACTCCAGCATCTATTGAAAAGAAAAAAATAAAGACGTGTAGAGAGCGGGAGAAGAATCCCGGGATGAGCTGTGGATGTATATGCATAAAGAAAATACCAACAGCCATCACAACATAGCAAATCAAAGTAAAAAATAGCTTCTCTTCATCACCAAGATAAGAAGCTGAAAAATAGGAAGGAATTTAGGGATTATTTTTGCTGTGTTAAAAAAAAGATTTGGGGAAGAAGTATGTTTCTATCAAAACAAATGGCACAAGACTGATTAGTTGGATTGTCCTAACTGCAGAGTGGCATCTCATTGTGTGTTTGCATGTACTGCACTCTTAGAGGAAGTCTGGTTTGTCCATGCATCCTTAGAAGAAAGGTGCTATCTGAATTCACCAACACTAATTGATAGCGGCACCTCTGGCTTCCTGGATTTGGTTTGTCCTGCACCATCAGAAGCTGCAGCCGGCCCTCTGAAAATAAACAAGAGTACAAAATTAACCAAAAGGACACAACTTGAACAAATAAGATAATCATCATCTCCCCCCTTTCCTCTACAGTAACATTCAAAGCAATAACTCAAAATAACAAGCATTTTTCCAGCTGCTTCATAAGCTGAGGGGCCCCACCCTTTCCTGCGTTGCTCTGCCTGCTCCCTGAGCCTCTGCTGGCCCTGCTCATCCTCCACCGTAACAAACTCCCTGTTGTTGTCAATTAAAAGGTTCTGGGAAAAAAACAAAAACATTAACAGATTCAGAACTGTTCACAGAAAAACACAGTCTGCTGAATAAAAAAATTAAATAAAAAAACTTCATTGATACCTTGATGCCTATTACATCACCATCTTTGAGGTGGAATGGTGCTCCTAAGAGGGATTCTGCCTTTTTCTTTTTCTTCTTTTTGGAAACTTGCTGGGTCTGACAGTAAAAGATAAAGCATACACTGATAGCTTTGTAATGAATAACAGACATGAATTCAAATCTTCTATTGTTAGTCACTCTTTACTTAAACAATCAACAGTCTTCTCTAATGTTATTGTTTAACATCAGCTTCATTTAAACACCTGTACTGGGCAAGAGAATACAAGATCATCTCTACACCTCTCATAAGAAGTCCATTTTAAAGAATGGATCTTAATATTACCCAGTTGGAAATTTCTTCCCAGATGTGTTTTTCTGGCTGATGTTTGGCTAACAGCAGAGAGTCAGGAGAGAGGCCGTAATGTGCAGCCAGACATGTGCGTAGAGAGCGGGGAGAAGAATCATGGGATGCATCCCACACCAGCTCCTCTGAGGGGTAGTAACACCTCTCCCGTGGTACTCCCATTTTTACATTCAGCAGCACTTGCTTAGGCCTTTTAAAACAGGAAGACATGAAAGTTGAACACAGAAAGCAGGAAACATTTTAGCATTTAAAAACCAGACTAAACAGCAGTTCTCAAAACTTACCCAAGATCCTCCTCTTTTAGTAGAAGCTGCACACAAAGGTCTGCACCACTGGTCAACTTCAACTTCCTGAGCAAAATGGGGTAAAAAACAAAAAACACAACTCAAGTTTCTCCATCTGAGATTAATTTAAAAAACATTTGTAGACATCAATGTACGGCCAAAACTTGGACAAGGACCGTGTTTAGACCTGAGCATGACTTGTGGCCCTCTGAGGATACGTGCCAGCCTCCGCCCTTCCATCTGCCACACACGCAGAAATCCAGTGATTGGCACACACGTGTCCTGAAGAGCCGGCAGTGTCAACACCTGAAAGAACAAAATTCAAAGCTGGTCAAAGTCAAGAGAAATGTTTGATGATGGATGTATGACCTACATACATCCCTATAAACCATAATTACAATAAAAATGTAATAAAGACAGAAAATAACCTGTCTTTACCATGACTATATTCCCACAGAACCAAAAACACTACCTGAGTCTTGAGATCCTCCAGCGTGCCCTCATCTGATATCTCAACCTGTCCCACACTTCTCAGCTCTGCCATGTTTCCACCACAGAGAGGAGGTGACTGAAAATGGGCTCCATCTGCAATTTCAACCCCAAGCATTTGCTCCCCAGCAGGACTGTGGTTTGTGTGGTTAAAATGTGTGGCCATGGTTTTTGGATCCACATACAGCCACACAGAGAGCTTGAGAAAACCCTGGGGAAACAAAAAACACAGAGAGAGTGAGACAGACTGCTGAAGCAATGAAGCTATACTATATTACTAACCTACAGCCATACTGAAAACATTTACGTACCTTTGGAGGCAAAAGTCCCTCTGTGACAACTAATGTCTCCCCATTGCTGATCTTCAGCTCTGACAGAGAAGCGTCCTGAGAACAAAAGGCTGCTGTTAAAATGTGGCCACAAAGAGGTTTTAGGAATATAAATGTCCAATTTCTGCTAATTGCACAGTACAATTAAATGAGGGGACAAAGTCCACATAAATTTGGCATAGCATGTTTTAAAAAAAATCATTTTCAGAATCAAACTTCTCACAGGTCTATCAGGCTCTAGAGCTGGAAGAAGTAATGGCATAAAGACTATCTCTCAGTAAAACACTGTAATAATCTATATTGATCCTTCCATCTAAGAGGACAGGCAGATCCAAACGATGCCCTTAAAATACCCCCTGACATGACTAACACATCAGACTCCTTTAATGTAGAAGTCAAGGGTCCAGGTTTTTCCTTTAATTTGACAACCTTCCAAGGCAAAAAACAATGAGTTGTTTGATTGGAGCTAGTGACTCACCTCATCCATAAGTGGCTCTCCAACCTCTTCACACCAATCTAGTCTCCTCAAGTGCCACCGGGTACCTGAAAAACACACCAATCAGAAACCAAACATCAGTGCAACAGTAAAAATCTGTCAAATGCTTCATGGAAGGAGAGATTAACCATCTTCATTTACAAAAGGCGAGTTTATGGTAGAGACAGATTACAAACTTGTGTTTTACCATCAAGTCCAACAGCATCCAGCATCGACTTTAGACACTGCAAATAACGATTTAAAAAAGAAATATTAGTACACCAAACCTTAACAGGAGTATGGCATAAACTTTTCACACACATAATTTCCTCACTTCTTTGACAGTACAAGTCCTCTCCACAATTATGTCCATCTCCATGCCAGCAGAGGGAGCTGAACCCACAGTGAAATGCAAGAACAGCTGCAATGCACAAGAAAAACTTCTAAACTTCAATCAGGCATTTTACACTCATAACACCTTGATTTGTTTTACTGGGTGGGGGGGTTGTAGCTTTCATCAGTGCAGCTGTGAGTAAGTCAGCTTACTGAAGAAATAAAAAGACACACCTGTGATGCCTTGGGGCCTTTTCCCGGACAGAGTGTAAGTGTGGTCATGAGTCGCACTCCTGCATCCCGAACACTCAGCTCCTCACATACTGTCAGGCAAACCAGGATAAGACAACACAAGCACACACTTAATAAACATGCTCCAAGACTTCAAAGACAGATGATAAGAGGGAAAATTACAAGCAGGAGGAGTTCCTATTAAACATTTTTAGGAGGACAGTATAAAGGAAAGTGTTTCTTGATATTCTGTTAAATTGAGGGGGATTTCCAGCTCTTTAGTGATCTTCACCACTAAAATCGGCCCCAGGAAACAAATGACACAGTACCTGGAGGAAGGAGTTTCCCTGTGCAGTCGGTCTGCCTCAGACAGTACTGTGCACCTGGTCAGTAACATAGAAGAAACAGCCGGTTTAAGAGTGTAAACGTGTAAAGTCAACCGAGGACTCAAAACAGCCATGAGTTTGTAATTACCTAAATAACAAATTATTTTTAAAAAAGCATTTAAAATCAATTTTGATTTACAGGTGTTTTAAATTGCATGGCATTCTGCAATTCATATGTTAAGTTTAAAGGCCTTTACGTTTTTTTTCTTTATTTTAACTTATCTTAAATTGATTTTTGTTTAAGAAAAGGGGAAAAAAAATTAATTGTGATGACTGAGCTGGGAAAGTGACAAGGCTGGACTCTGAATCTCTGAAGAGAAAATTGTTGGATTTAATAGACTCAAAGTGAAGTCTGAATGAGGTGTTGATATTTTTATTTTTTTTATTTTCTACAAATCATCAAAACTATTCCAATCTGTTTTTGCTTTCCCCATTTTGGACATATTTGGGTAAATTAATGGAAAGAAAAATATTGGTTTAAAGTAAACTAAATGTGGAAACCACAAAAAATGTTCAATTGTGATTCCAGCACAGAAAACCTAAATCTACTTTCTACAATAACTTCATATTTGCAAGGATTTAGAAATGCAAAAACATGCACAGAAAAAGCTCATCTTAGATCCATAAATTGCATCAGTTTAACAACCTCTCATGTGCTTATACTTCTAAGACCAATCAGCTGCTACAGTGGTGCACATATAAACAACAATGAGCATCTTACCTGATGGTACATCCTGCAGCTGCAGCTCCTCTATGGCCCTCTGTTTCAGTTCATACAGCAGCTACAGAAGAGAAAAAATGTTACAAAAATGATGAGATTCTTTTTTTCTTTTAAAAAAAATAAAGATCAGCTTTAACTCAAAGAATGAGAAACAACCAGCGAGAGAAATAACAAAGAAACAAATTACTGACCATATTTCCTGAGGCTGGAACTTTGACTTTCTTAATCTCCTCCTCTTTTAACTCCTCATCTCCTTTTAACTGTGGTTGAAACTCCACCTGAAGCCAGCGGCAGTCTGACGGTGTAGTCACCGTAACTACGTCTCCGTTCAGAGTGAACACGCTGAGAACAGTAAACAAGACAGTTGTCAGACATGAACAGGAAAGTCTCCAAGCCTCTAGTACATCGCTGTAAACTTGCCTGCTATCAAGCGTCTGTGGCTCCAACACCAACAGCGCATCTCCATCTTTCAGTGACAGCTGCTTCAGAGTGCGCAGCATGTCGTCAGGTGGAAACACTCTCCATCCACTTGCACCCCCTCCATCTCCTGCACCCTGTTCTATTCCCTTTCCCCCCTTATGCTCCTGACACAGCAGGCTCTCCTTCGGCTCCCCCAGTGCCTCCTTCACCTCCCCAAGAGTAGCACCACCTGCGAACCCTCTTGCTTCTCTTTTAAGTCCGGGTCCCCCATTTTCAAAGCCTCCCCTGCTTTTATGGCATTCTTCCCCATTCTCCATCCCTTGCTCCACATCTTCGTCCAAAAAGGGACGGACAACAGTCAGTAAGACCGGCTCCCACTCGGCTCCCGTTTGGACAGTCGCACCAAAAACCTAAAGCAGAATGTTTAAAAATAAATTATGCAGATCTCTTTAATGTGAGCAAAACTGGCTTTAACTGGAACAAAGAAGAAGAAAAAATGTGTCAAATGAGGCCTTTCCTCACCTCTCTGCCATTCCATACAAACAGGTCAGTGTTGGCACAAATTCCTGCACTGTACAGGGATATACTGTCATCTGGAAGGTGTGAAAACAACACATCATGACTAGAAAATCTCATTTCTTGACAAATGTTTTTCTCTTGAGGCTTTTTCAGTCATATTGAGTGACCAACCTGTAAGAGTATTGTAGAGGTGTAAACCTGCTGGAAGACTCTTGGCCACAGTTAGAGCCATATCTCCCTCCCAGAGTTCCTGCATCTAAATGCATGCACGAAAATAATTAGCTTCTTCTCCGTGTTACTTCCAGGATTTGGCTGCATATTTTTTTGGAACAATGATACCTGATAAATAGTGAACCGCAGGTCTCCCACAGTCTTCCTCCGGTCAAAACTGAGCGGGGTGCTCCCATTTGTCTCTTTGCAGATTGGCTGCAGGGCTCCATTTTCTAGCCTATACCAGGGTGCCAGGTGCAGGTGCAGCTCCACTGTGTTATTAGTGGCTTCAAACTCCTCACTGTTACAGAGAAAATGTCAACTTTACCAATTATAAAATTCTATAAACTAAATCTAATTTTCTTTTTCTGGGTGTTATTAGGGTTTGCACTTCATATACTGTATGCTCATTCACCAGTTCAGTAATGTTAGACACGAACAACAACAACTCATTACTCTGAGCTGTAAAGACAGCTGTAAATACAATGACAGCATTGTATAGTAAATGTGTGTGTTTGTTTTTATACCGCATCTGCTGCAGTTTGATGTTTTCATCCTGAGCCATCTGGACGAGATGAGAAGGGACTTTATACTGGGGATTTCTCAGGGCTGGGAAAAAAAAAAAAAACTATGAATAAGCAATGAAAATTAAAATGAACCACTTCAATGATTCTTTTTTGACAAGAACCCACTAAACTTCCCCACCCTCCTCTTCAATAACTATATTTTCACCCCTCCTCCATTTGTTGCCCTTCTGCTAAGCTAGGTAGGCATCTTTCCATTACAAACGCAGAATGTGGAGCTCACTACCTTCGCCGGGCCTGTGCAGCTGTGTTTTCCTGTAGAACAGCATGTAGGCGCTCTCTTTGCCCTGGAACTGCTTCTCTATGTCCGACTCCCTGATGGAAGTCACAGTGGAGTCATTAAGATCAAACCAGTGGCTACCCTGCTGACAAACAGGAGGATGCATCGTGAGAAAAGAGGCAGTGAAGGAATCACAAAATGTCCATCAAAAGTCTAAAGTAGAAAAAAAAATTTAACAACAAAAGATTCAATATGATTTACTATGAAATAATTTGATTTGAAGGGAAAATTGAGTTCTTGCTCGAATACCTCTGCTTTTGGTTTAGGGTTTTGGTTTGCTTCTAGCTGTTGTTCAGAAGCTCCAGGCTCTGGAGCGGTTGACTGATCATAGCTCGTGGTTTGCTCTGCTGGGTGAGGGGGTTCAGTCACTGGGCTTGGTGGGTTTGCTTTCAGTGCAACTCGACTACCGTTGCACACCAACATAAAAACATCATTGTTGGATTGCAGGAACTAAACAAGGAAATAACAGAGCAGAAAAACTGGTTTAGAATGAGAAATGATGGAAATATGATACATGACCAAAGCCAGAAATGAATAATACCTTTCCAATGGGACCATGGTGTTTTCTAAACCTTTTGCTCCAGGATGAACCAATTTTATTCATGAGTTTCTGACCCAGCTGATCCAACAGAACACTCTTTGATGACTCCTAGTGGGCAGAAAAAGAAATGCAGTTTGTACCCTGAATATGTTGGGCACAGGAGGGAGGGGTGTAAAATACCTCTTGGTGTACCTGAGCAATGATAGCAGTGAGGACAGACAAAGGGTCATCTTCTTGTAGTTTTGGCTCACAAGCTTCCTTGACCCCCTCCTTGCCTTTTTTCTGAGTTTTGGGTTTACAGTCTTCCTCCTGACAAAAAGACACAAAAGTGCTGCTTTTCAGAGGTGGAAAGTAATGAATTACATTTACTCAAGTTACTGTAATTGAGTAGTTTTAGTGAGTAATTTGTAGTTTTGGAAGTTATTTTTACATTTTACTTTTACTCAAGTACATTTGACCCAAGTAACTTTACTTCACTACATTAGAAACCTCCCTCATTACTGAGTAAAAAATAAAATGCAGGGGAAAGCCTAAAGCATTATGACGAACGACACGGATTGTCAATCTCCGCTGCCGATCTACTTTGGTGACGTTCGGTGTAACACCATGTTCTTCTTTCTGTGTATCCCAAAAAATATATTTATTGTTCGGTTAAAAACATCCTCGTTAAGCAAAATATGCTTCATGATATCAATAATGAAAGTGACTAAGTAACTTTTACTCAAATTACATTTTAAATCAAGTACTATTTTACTTTTACTCAAGTAGATTTTTGGATGGGTACTTTTACTTTAGCAAAGTAAAGATACTTTTACTTAATTACAATTTTTCAGGACTTTTTCCACCTCTGCTGATTTTACTGATGCACATCTTTAGAAACTTCCAGAGAAATGCATGCAAAAAATAAAAAAAATGCCAGTTCATTACAAACAAACCAGTCACTATTCACTTTGAGATTAAATGTGCATTTTTACTACATTGTCTTTTTTTTGTTTGTTTTGTTTTCTCACCAGGGGCTCCCATTGGCCAAGTTCATCAATGTCCCTGATGTAAACATGGTAATGGCCACCATAACAGCCACCCTTATGGATAATCACAGAGAAAAGCTCATAGGTGAAATCAGAGTCTTCTCCATCAATCTGTAAGAGGGAAAACAATTTGTTTTTAGGACGTCCTAAAGCAGCACAACATTTGTGGCCTTGCAGTCAAAGCAAGGTCAGCCAAAGTCTCATGAGTACCTGCTCACTGAACGGTCGTAGGTTGATGGAGAGGGGGAAGCTGTAGCGCCCCGTCTCCTTGTATCGCTCATATTTAGCAAAGTCAAAGCTGAATCTCAGCAAAGACATCGTCATGAACGGAGGCAGCTTCTTTAGCTTGGCAGACTAAACACCAGCAAAGAAAAGATAGATACACATTCACAACTGAAACAAAAAAATATGCTTTTCAATCCTATTTTCTATTAAACTGTTTAATGAAGAGCTGATTAATCATTTGTTATGATGGTAACGGTCTTAAAGTTGGCTCTGACCTTGGCAGCAGTGACTAAACTGTCACACTGAGCACAGCGGTACAAGTTATTGCCCTCAAACAACTCTTCCTCCACAAACATGTTCCATAAAGCCTCTTCCAGGCTAGATGCGCCACAAACGCAAACCGTCAGGTCGAGGAAGTCCTCCTGCAGATGACATGAGCAAACACATTTAAAGCAGAACTGGGTTGGTTAATACTGTCTGAGTTGAAATAAGCCCTGCGATACGTTCTGGGTAGCTAGATCTTTCTTGCCAAAAAGCAAAAATCATTTGGACAAAATACAGTTTCAAACAAAGAGACCTCTGTGGCTCAGGTCTGTGGAAGGTTTGTAAACAGGGACACACCTGTCTCTGGCTGACATTTCCACACTCTTTGCAGACAATGCTGTTGACAATGGTCCCGTGATAAAGGCGTTGAATAAATGTGCTGCCACTGGTGTCCACAAGAGAGTGCTCCAATGCACTGAACAAAATCCTGTTTAGTTCCTGGACATCATGCTGATTCGTCCCCTGAGAACCGCGACAACAGGAAAAGGATCAGTTAGATAAAAAGACACATGGTACATTTCATTGACACAGGTTATTTTACTTTTTCTGATCTTCAGCTCGGCACAAAAGTTGAATAAAAGCTGCCTAAAGTTGGGGATACCAACTCACTTGCAGTGTCTGCATTTTAGACATCAAATAGGTATGTTACACATCAAAAATGCATTTTTTGTTATTTTTGCTATAATAAAAGATTAGTCACACTGGTTCTTTGATTAGAAGCACCACATGTTGGTTTATCAGTGTTTGTTGTTTGTAAAGAGCAAGAGAAGCAGCCATGTCTTCAAAAATGTAGAGGAGTAATTTAAAGATTTGTGGTCATGTCCAACTTCCAAGGCAGTAATTTACTGTGACTAGGTCTTCATTTATATTACACACTGTATTATAGGATTCATAGATTAATCTTCATTAATAAAAAAGAAAAGCATGTGATCATTGCTGTTTGCTTGCTTGTAAACAGGATTTCACAAAATTTACCAAGTTAAACTTCAAGACACAAGAGAGAGTTAAAGACAAGGGTGAAAAAAAAAAAACTCATTTAAGTTTGGTGCGGAGCGGTCTATGGCAGAGCAAAGGATGCTCTGCCATAGAAAAATAAACAAGTAGGCTTCACTATTCTATGGTACCAACAACAGCTTGTGAAAAGACCTGGACAAACTACTGTTAAACCACAAAAAACAATCAGCTGATCCAGTTTTTATATTTCTATATTTTTTCTTCCAGATTTTAAACTCATAACTTCTATTTGAACTTTTCACAATTGTGACCAGCTTCCCGATTACTTTTTAGTTAATGACACAGTATAAAAATACTGTATCAACACAGTACAATTAATTAGTTTTATTATAAGAAATACACGTCAAATTCTCAAGTCCTCAGTCATTTGGCATGTTGTGAATGTGGAGACAGTATGTTGCCGTTTTAAATGAGTAATTTTTTACAACTTGTCAATATTGTTGACTGGCATCACCGCGGTCTCTCTGATCTCCCCTGCTTAATGATTTCAGGAGTACTGCTTCTAGTTTAATCATACCACTACATGTCTTTTTTCACTGTAAAATGTGTTGGCCTGTGGCAAATACTGGGATAGTTTCTTTCTGTTCTCCTTTTTCATGCAGTAATTTTACATGAACACAGCTGGACAGCCTCCAGACAAAAAGGAATTCCAGTCAGGGTTATTGGCCCGTCTTAAATTTAGTAAGTATGAAACCAAGATTGGTTCACTTCAGCATACAGTGCCTGACATTACCAGAGAATAAATAATCATTGAACGGATTAATTTGAACCTCTCTTTCTCACGGTCACATATAATAGGCACAGACCTCGCTGCTGTTCCAGCCAAAGCTGTCGGTGAGGTCAGCGGTGGAGGCGCTCTGCTGGTCCACCAGCAACAGACGGGCAAACAGTCTCTGGAGCTCCAGTGGAATCACTCTGACCTAGGAAAAAAAAAACTTTATAAAGTCAAAAACATTTACTACATGCATGGTTACAACTGGTGGGAGCTTGAATGACTTACTTTTGCCTCTGGTTTGTCTTTGTCTTCTAGACATCCTAATTCTTCTGGCCCCAAACTGAAAAGTTCCTCTGCAAACACACACCAAACAGGGTAAACAACATCAAGAGTTACCTATCCTCTGGTTTGCAGGGTCACCTGTCTGTACCTCTGAACTCGGGGGTGAACAGCAGGGTCTGGAGCAGAGAGTTGAGGTAACAGGTCCCTCCCTGGTTCTTGATGCCACATATATTGCTTCTTCCACGAGGTGGTGGTGGCTCCTCACCACCCTTGGCAGGTCTTCCCTTAGAGGTCGAGGAGAAACCTTCCTCCTCCTCTTCCTCAAAAAGATTTCCAAACATATTGCGTGGGTTTTTTTGTTGTTGTTGTTTGTTTATGTGTGTGTCTTTTGCTTTATTTTCTATCAGTTATGTGGGGATTTAGTATCCCAATAAAACGCGTTAGCAGTCCGACGTGCCCTCTTGCTATCTCATCTTGGTCTTTCCGAGTTCTCGGTTGACAATGGCCGGACTGACTCTGAAATAAGATGACTTTACGGGGCTAAACATTGCGACTAATACCCGATGTTTATGCACCTGGCTCGCAGTTATGTTGTTGAGCTAGCTTCGCACGCTATGAAGGTAAATCAACCGCAGCCCTTCACCGAAGAGCGGCTTGACAGCTCAGCGAAATAAATCAGATGGTCTCTAGCGGTCGGCGACACAACGACTAGAAAAACAGCACCTTATTTCAATATTCTAACTAATACTTGAATTAAACTTTCACTGAATTTGGCTTCGGACAAGAGCTCGTTCCTCCTGTGTTTGCCTTAAAATAGAAAACAAACAAAACGTAAATAAAAATACCATCGCTGAACAGTAAGCAGCCATGTTTCTTCCTGTGAGAAAATGTCGTGTTGCATTGTGGTACTTGTAGTATCTCACGCAGTCATGGCGTAAACTTAGA
>JBBBVU010000021.1:15966598-15979980 GCA_037177055.1 Atherinosoma microstoma | reverse complement strand
TTTCTTTCTTTCTTTCTTTCTTTCTTTCTTTCTTTCTTCACTTTTGTTGTTTATTTTGTGATAATACTTTTGTTTTTCATTCTTCTTAATGCTTTCTGCACCCCGCTGTTGTTTCTGTTTCTAATGTTTGTATGTAAAGCACCTTGAATTGTCCTGTACATGAAATGTGCTATACAAATAAACTGGCCGTGCCTTGCCTTGCCTTAACAGGCCCAGTTTACATTTGTATCAAAATGGCAAGATGAGAAGGTTTTTAAGGGAGTTTTAAAAAGAGGGTTAATAATCAACACGGTAGAAGCTTAATATAGAGATACCACTTAGATATTTAGTGTTTCAGTAGGTATTGTAACTTAATGTGTTAAAGCTCAAGTTCATTTATTGTAGATCTACCAAAAAGGCATCAGTGCAAACAATTTGTTTGGAAGGGTCACTGAAAACCAACACAAAATTGCTTGTGGTTGGTTTCCTGAAGGATGGCAATAAATATAACGGAACTGAGTTCACATTTACTTTTTTGAACTTACCAGTGAGGATTATGTCAATAAGGAATCTGTAAATAGTGCTACTGTACACAAAAAGTTAAGAAACTGCCACAATTTAGCCAGGTATGTCTAAGGAACCAATTTTGTCTGCACAAAATCTTCTAGCACTCATCCTGTAAATTAAGAGACTTGACATTGCATCATTGAACCTCAAAACTCAAGTGGCCAAAAGGTGTCAAAAGCCTGCAGTCTCACTCTTCTCTGATGATTTCAGGTAATTTATTTCCAAGAGGCCCCAAGGTGTTCTTGTGAATCCTCACATCTGCTGGTGGAGTTTCCCTTAATCACATATCGCTCTGCGTTTTCTCACGTGGCTATCAATGTGTCAGCACACTCACATCAAATGTGGCAAGAGTTAAAGAAATTTTTCACTATCAGTTACAAAGCACTGCCATCGCTCAAGCAAATCATGCCAAACCACACGGGCTATTTTTGGTCCTGTCTTGAATGAATTAACACACTTCCCATCTCTTTTCCCTTTTATCTCTGTATGCCCTTCGTTCTGTCTGTGCAGACAATGTGGTTTTTCATACTCATCTCAGAGATATAGATCTCATCAGAGGAAATCAAAGCCCAGCTGCCGAGAAGATGAATGGTATGGAAATTATGCAGCAAAGTGCTACATTAAGGCGCTATTAAGTCTAACTTCCATCTATGCTAAAACGGTCTTCAGATTAGTAATGGACAGTACGGTTCACATTTTTGAAGGAAATGCATACAGGATACGGTACTCTCAAGGCCATCTACATCTCTTTCTGTGTTAATGTATTCTCACCACATACCTTAATTGTCTGGAACACCTGGAAGCTTCCGTTAACCCAAACATAGATGACAGAGTCTAAAGAAGTGGTCACTCCATCAAAAGCATTTGCAACCACCAAGAAATGGTACGGTCCAATTGTGAAGAACTCCCAGTCATAGGCCCCTGAAGTTGGTAGCATCTGGTGGATCTCAAAAGATTTTGTTGATCTGTTCCACTTGTATATCACACTGTTTATAGTGTGATTATTGTTACCTGAAAGATAAACCAGTAAGAGATTTAATGCTGTAGTTGATTTTTGCTATATCTGAAACTAGCAGGTAAAAGGAAACATTTTTATATATGTGTATGTTATTTAACCTTGTCTGTGATTGGCAACAGCAAGGTAGGTGTTTTGATTGATGTTAAATGCCTCCCAGTCTTGTGCACAGTGGGTCTGCACAGTCTGAAACTGCACAAACTTTTTTCTTCTTTTGCTCCACTTGTAAATCACAGATAATTCTGCTGCTGAGTCTTTACTAGATTGTTTATCTGATCTGGCCCCAGAATTAGACACCACAAGATATACCTGCATTAAAACAAAACAAAAGGAATATGGGTTCATTTAGAGCTTTTTATAAGAAATAAGGGACTTGTGTAATAAATTGTTATACCCTCTTGCCCAAGCTGAAATGTCTCACACCCAGAGCCCCATATGTGCTTATATTCTGGTAGAGCTGGAAGCCCGAGTGGGTCCATAGATACACAGCTGAGCCAGAGGACGGGGACCGGTGAGCCATAGCAGCCATCAGTCCAATGCCGGGTACCTGGAACATCTGGAGAACAGAAGAAAGACAAATCGTGAGGTAAGTGTTTTGTGTCAAGCATCAGTTCCCAACTGTTTTATTTGAGACTTTTTTCCACAATAGTTTGTGAAAGACTACATATCTACAGCTGTTGAGCACTGTAGAAAGGATGGTTATGAAGACAGATTTCTTATTTTTGAAGTGTGAAAGGGCAAAACAGTCTTTTTTGATTTTCCACAAGAAAAAATGTGTGGTTACATTACCATCTTTTTTTTTTGATATCACAAAACTCCCACAGAATTATAGCAGTATGGACACAACACATGCACAAAGGTGTATGAGTACCTCTATATCATGTGTCTCTGAGCTGGTGGTGAGGACCTGATGTTCCCATACATAGTCCAACCTTTTATGATCTGTGCGAATGGAAAGATGATTTTGTCACTTTGCACACAAAAAAACAAACAAACAAAAAACTACTTGTGTATGGTTTTTCTGTTTCTCACCCTCCAACACGGTGATCCACTGTGAACCATCACAGAGGTAGAGACCCTTCTTGAGCGGATTAAACCACAGCTGGCCTTGTAGCAACTCTGAGCACAACCTCTCCAAACCCACCGACACTTGCTCATCAGTTTCTTACAGATTACATGAATGAAAATAGTAAAACAGTTAATTTCTTGTTTATATTTCATCTAATTCTTTGTGAATCAAATGTGAAAATTACCATGGGAGGTCATATGTCTATCATCCTTCCTTGGTCTGATAGGCAGATCTAAAAGCAGAGGTGGCACTGACAAAGTTGCTAGTTGGGGGTCAGAAGACGGGCAGATTTGATGTGTGGCATCTGAGCCCGGCACCAGAACCAGCTGTCGCAGCAGACCCTGAACATGGGGCAGCAAGTGAGACATTCATTATAAAGTAGTTGGAGGTGACAGCATAATTGTTAGGAATTTTATCACAGTTTGAGATGCAAATACAACTTACTGAAAACAAGCCCTTCCATCTCCCCCGACTGCCAATGTGGAATCTGGATTCCTGAAAGTTGAGGTCTGAGGGGAAAGGCCTGGAGGGAACACTGTTTGCCATAAAAGATCATTATTTCTAAAAGCTGAAGCAAGTTGTTTTTCTTCTGTAAATTGACTAGATTCTCTGTAATTAAAGTAGGTTTTCCCTGTTCAGTTTATAAGACGGAAACGCGAGAACATGAGCCATGTATTGTTTTACATCTGTAAAGATTTTGCGCTCTTCTGTGCACCAGAGGGGAGTTTCCACTAAAAAAACCATCTATCACTTACTGTCAAGCTACTGTGATGTGACTGCAGGGTGCAGGTAGATTTGGAGCAGTAGCATTTTATTATGGTGAAAGATATTCTACGCCTCAAGGGGAAAGGAAGACTTGATGGACAGACAGCGATCGGGGGATAGAAAGAAAAAGTCAAGTTCAACTCACATTTCTAGAGGTGAGCTGCAGTCCACTATGAGCCTCGTGCGATCGTGACCAACAGCCAAAACAAGAGTGTGCCACCGGTTATCATCTAGCTGGATGCCTGGAAACACCCAGGACTCCACACCCTCACCGCGACCTTTAAAAAGGAAGTGCAGATGTTTTCGTGACATCTTCAGCCCAAGGATGATCCGTCCAGGTTCCTCATTGCTTTTGAATTGCTTCTTTGCCTTCTGCTGCTCTCCTTTAGCTAAACTTCTTCCAAAAAGGTCTTTCTTCTCCTCAGCCGCACTTTTCTTTTCATTGTTTGGTTCCAGCAATGAAAAGACATATTCATTTCTCTGTGACAAAGAAAAACAATTTTGAAAATAAACATTTGGTTCTGATGCAAAGTAACATAAGTATATTAATTAAACATTTTACATACAGTGACTGCAGTTTTTATAATACTTTTCTTCCAAAGCTTTTTGAAGGCAAAAGTTAACACTGTATAATACTGCCACCATTCTACTAATATTTCGACTTGTTATCTAAACTAGTTTTTCCTGACAGATGCTCACCTTGGGTGCGATGCGAGGGATTTTTAACGTCACAACAATAGAGAACTCTTTGGGGAAGAGGTCACAGTTCACCAGAAGCTGCGAGGAGGGAAAGCTCATGGAAGTATCAGGGCTCAAAAACTGAACACCCCTCACCCCAGCCGCCTGCTTCATACGCAGCCCAGGCACAAGTTTGGAGGTGTCCCTCTCAAGAACAAAAGACAGCAGATCCAGGGGAAACAAATCTGGGGTCAATGAGAAGAAAAGAGAAAAGAGTGTACATTCCACACTAAGGACCAGTTGCAGCTGACTTAAGGGTTGGGAACCACCAAACAGGTTGCGAAATAAATAAAAGTGGGTGAAAGGAATGATAAACAAAGAATAAGATGTTTTCAACCCCCCCAAGTTTCTAAAATGGGATCAAACTAAACAACTGGAGGAGGGAAACCACTCATTGCTGGTGAAAGTATTGTGAGTACAATTTTTGAGGTATTTTCACTTTACTTGAGAGTACACTTTCATGCTCCTTCATATTTCTTATTACTATTTCTACTACTTAAATACTACTTACTTTAGAGCAATGTACTACAACTATTTGACATCTTTCATCACAAGTTTTTGCAGACAAAATGTAGGAAAATGTTATTATATACAACAGTTTGCAAAAGCTGAAAATATACATCCATAATTCATAACTGAGCTGAAAATATTTTGATGATATGTGCATCAATAATTATAATACGTCATGTATTGTGTAGAATGCATAATACATTTCTTCGGATCGCACATAATTTTAATAAAACACCTTTGTGCAATTTAAAACTTTTGTCATTTTATTTGTGATCTGAATGAATCTTCCATCATAAATTCTGTGCTTTGTTTTTAAGGGGAACGCAATTAAAAAAGTTTGTGAACTGCAACAATAAACTATAATAAATACATTAAAATGCCCCCTCCGACCCATTATGGTGTGTGAGAAAAGCCCCAGGATGTGGTGGAGTTTAAGGAAATGAGGGTGGGGTTCTTTTTTAATATATCATAGTCTGGAAAATGAGACCAATGGAAAAGAGATACTCCAAGGTTAATGAAATGCAACATAATCATTCCCCCTATACCCTCTCTAATGTGTATAGTATTGTCATGGATTCCTCCTAACCACATCCAATGTCTGTACTTGCTTGTGGATGTTAATGTATGCAACACACGTACATACATACACACAAGCACTCCCACTGAGCAGATGCAGACAGTTGGAATTAACCAAAAGAATTTTAGCTGGAGGGGGTTTCTAGGTTTCAGATGGAACCGTAAACAATTTACTAGACAATTATAAACTGTACATCACTTGTGCTGAGGCAATAAAGTGTAAAGTTGAAGACGGAGAAGATAAAAATGAATATAATAGTTTAATACCTGTACATTGTCTCCATGTGTTGGTGGTTGTGTTGGAGACCCATAAACCCAGTAGGAGAAGTACGAATATCAGCGCTGACATCGTGGGAAGTCTGTGTTTCAGTTGCCAGCAGCTACGAATGTCTCCATGTTGAAGATCTCACAATGTTTTGCTCTCTTCGTCTCTAAGACAACACACGCAACAAAACGTCTTCATATTGATTCCAGTGAAAAATTCCCTAAGAAAAAGTATCTACTCAACAAACTTGGTAAAAAAAATTTGAATCCTAGTTTAAAAATCAAAGTTTTTTTTTCCTGGCTACCTACTGGACTCATGTGTCCATTAGTATCAGAGGTGGAAAGTCCTCCATCTGTGCTTAGAGAAATCTGCTCATCTGAGAGGAGAATCCTGCACCTACAGCTCCTTTTAAACATTGGAGCCATGCAAATCACTAACCAGCCTGTCAGTCATCCTCCCTCAACCACAAATCAGACTACAAAGATCTGCCAGAGGGGCTGCTCCATTTTGTGTATGTGTACTCTCTTGCTTACAACACTGAGACTGACAGATTGGCAGGCAGACATAATATCTGCCTGCATCTGTGTAGGAAATGTCTATCAAAAAGCAAACAGTCTTTTTTGTTGTTGTTATTATTATAGAAAATAAACCAAAAACCAACAACAAAAGACATGTGACCTTTGGTCCAGTATTAAGTGGATGGATTTGGGATTACTTTTATCATCTTTATATTACCTAAAAACAAATTATATGAACCCAGCTGTGATATCTAACCCAAATGGTTTCCAAAAAGTTGTGTAAATATAACTTATTGGAAATTGTATTAATTCTCAGAGTGAACATAAATATTAAACACACTCAATTACTTGTTTTAAATCCGCTAGAAGAAAAATTTTAAATGCACAGCCACCCAACACATTCACTTTCATAGAATTATCTTTACAAGCTTCATACACGGTGCACAGGGATTTCAACTTGTGCCAGGTCCTCATTGAGAACCCTCCCCCTCATGAACCAGCATATTTACAAGGCAAATACACTCCCATCTATCTTCATACCCACAATAAGATCATAGACTGCACATAGATGACGATATTAGATATAAACTTTGTACTCCATTTTCTTAATCCATTCATCAATCATTCTTCCTGCCAGACATGGCAGTGAGTGGGTGTTAAACTCCTTTCAGATGCAGAAAATCTTTGTAGATTGTCCACACATGCAAGCTTTTCCTTATTCCTGGTTTGACTCATCAGTCTTATCACTGTTCCAGTGCTACTGTGGCAACCATTTGGTAGATCACTGATCATGGATTGAGTAAAAAGGTCTATGGTTTTTGACATGTTGGAACTTGCTTCATCCTGTTTCGTTGAATTTATTGATCATTTGTTACAAACTAACTGACACAGGGTTAATATTCCATTTGTATTTGAATATTTAGCATTTGTCTATATCATAGTTAGGGTTTATGAACATTTATTTTTGTTAAGAATTAAGCAGCACCATTGTTTTACACTACAGTAGTGTGGCTCAGTGGCACCATCTAATGGTTATTCAATGTTTGTGCATCGACTAGCATCCAGAGTATTTGTGTACGAAACTCAGTAATAACCAAAAACTATATTACCAGACACCAAGTGAATGTGATTCTGCTGACCAACCCACAGCAGTATGGCTGAATTAAACTGATCCCGTTTTCACATAGACCACGTTCAGTAACTGGAAATGTGCCTCCTTTGTCCTTTCGGGCTTTTCAGTTGTACAAATATTCATAAAAACTCACAGGTTTAGCTTTACATACCGCAGGACGTTGGTTGAAGTTATATCAGGAGTCATTATACACAGAACAAAACACTTCTACATTGACCTGCTTTTTTAAAAGTACACAAAAATAATAAAGTATCCAACAGCAAATCTGAGTACCAAACTATATTTATTGTATACAGTAGTAAAAGACCACAAATAATGTACAAATCAGTAGAGAAACAAATAACATGACGAGACCTGGAACCCGTTCTTCATACATTATAGTGAAGTTAAGCTGAATGCCAAAAAGACCGTTGTCCAGCTAACTCAGTTCTTACAATGTAGGTGGAAGGCTGTTGGCATTGATAACTGTGCTCTTATTTTATGTAAGGAAAGCTGAAATCACAATCATTACCTGTGATTCGTTCGTGCAGACGCCTGTGGTGCAAAGATTTAATATCTCTGTACCGCACAAGTTTGACAGATGTTTGTTAAAATGACTAAAGGAGGATGAGAGTCGAGGTGTCAGATAAAGTGTCTTCCCATTGGTCAAAGTGAACCACAAAATTAGCATTTGTAATGGCAGAAGGCAGGTATATATATTCATTACAAAAAATGTCTGGATACTGGCATTAACTTGACTATTATATAGAATGCATACAAAAATACAGCTGAAAAACATGGATGAGGACAGTTTCATATATAAGTGGGAAAAGGACTGCACCCGTCTAAAAAGACTGAGGAACATATTTCCAGCTGTACTTCTTTTACTGTACTGTTTGGTAAGTATGAATTTACTTAACTCTTAACCTGTTTCAACACTCAACTGATTAGCTGGTGCCTGAAAAGACAGGTGCAGCCTCTTCTGACCGATGTAACAAATTTAAAAACAACCGTCAGGATCCAACTCCCCTAAATTTGTTTGCATTTTTTGCAGGTTTTCAGCTCAAGAATTAGCTGCTTCAGCAGCAGACATTTCAAACCTGACTGAACTGAAAATAAAATCCAAGTTTGTATCATGTCTTAAAGGGTAAAATAAAGCCAACTTGGGTGACCTTCGTATGAAGAACAGGGCCCTGTGGACGCAGAACACTCATCTCCCAATCTGTATTGGCTGACCTCCCTGCCCTCCTGATATGCAACAAAATACACACGCCTCTCTCTGAATAGTAAATTAGCAAAGACACTCATAACAACTGAGATATCTCCACTTTAACACTGCAGCACTTTTTAAATAAAACACCAGAAAACAATATTTCATCAGTGGAAATACATGTGAAGAAGTGTCTGATGCGTGTTAACATTCTGGTTTTGTTGGGTATTCTTGCTCAAACTCGAAGCTGCTCTCCCTTCAGAGCCCATCTAGCGCCAGTTGTAAGACCAGTCCACATGTACAGCAATACAGAGATGTGACAGCTGACCCCAAAACAGCACTGGAAAACAACTTTAGGGAAAACGCACTGCCCAAGTCATCATTAAATAGAGAGTGGGGCTGTTATGTACTCTGCCTCAAAGGACTACCCTAACACAGAAAACTTCAACCCAGTCCAACTAGGATGTACCTCAATGTTATAATTTTGTCCCCTAAACAAGCATATCCATCTTAGGAAGTAGCCATCTGCCTCACCGACAACCACAAACAATCCTTCCGAGTTATTAGCTGTGGAAGAGGAAGGGAAAAACACTGGTGCAATTCACCTTTAACTGAGACAGTTTTGAACTTGCAGTTAGCTCTTATAGAGATGTACATCAATTATGAAGCTGATGTTCTGTCTTTGGATAATTGGTCCAACCCCAACTATTTTTAATCCAACACCCATTCTGATACTTCTGTACAAGAAAGAAAATAAATTCACAAGTCCCGAGGGTGTCAAAGTTCTTAAAACAAGAGACAAAGTACAAAAAACAATGCAGAAGCATCTAAAATGCAGTGAATTAAAATTCATGACAGTCTTCATTCAGACCACAAAACAAAAAAAATACAAGAAAGCAAAGTGAAATGGCAAGTAGGTGTGTATCAAGTTCAGGCAGTGCTTCCACTTCAAAATATTTTCATGCTCACGGACTGTGACCCCTGGAGACAAACTTGCAGAGCTCCATACCCTAATAGCTGAAATCATCACAAACTACTTGATACTAGGTTTTCACTGGACAGTGAACCAGAAGCGGCACCAAACCATGAGGAGTGGTGATGAGCTGTTGGTCCAATTACAGCCTGCAGCGCAAAAAAGGAAAAGATTGCCCTGAATGGCCAGCAGAAAGACTGTTGACACACAAAAGTTCAGTCCTGACTTGGACAGCACATAAACAGCTATGGAGCCCTTCCTACACACCTGGCAAAGAAAAAACAAACCATGACGGACATCTTTAAACTGAGGAAATAATAATAACAATAATAATAATTATAATAATGAACTGAGAGGAGCGATGGGGAGGGAGAGACAGTGAGGGTGGTTGAGGGCGTGGTCTGAAGGTGGCCGTCAATGAGATGGGTAGAGCTTAGCAGCGCCCGCCTGTCTGCTGCTGGAAAACATCTATGGTGTCTTCGTCTTCCATCTCCAGCTGAAAAAGACATGAGATCATATAATCCATTAAGTGATTATAAACAATAATTAAGGCAAAATTTTGTAGGGGTGAGATACGATATGCAGGAAGTTTTTAAGAAATTTGAGAGATGTATGAATTTTGCAATCGGTGTTCAACTGAACGGCAAACTTTTATGATGCGGTGCAGAAAAGTATTCATATGGTATACAGATGATTTCAATTCTACCTGTGCGGGTGTATCCGTCTCATTAATGGGCTGGCCATCAAACCTGAACCTGATCTGCCTTATTGAAAGACCCTGCATATGAAGACAAAAGAAAATGAACCCATGTCCAAACATTTGGTGGAAGAACAGCAAACTGAAATGCACAACTGCTTAGTAGGACAACTGAACACTTAGAAAGAGACACATCCTTTAGGAGGAATTCAAGAGCAGCCACTCAGGCCTTAAGCTCACCTGTCGTTCACAATATGCCTTCATTAGTTTGCTGAGCGGCGTGTGTCTTTTTATTTTGAATTGGACCACTGACCCGTCTTGTCCTGCAACCTTAAGGTTGATGTGATCATTCTCGGTCTTTACTCCTTCCTGCAGAGGAAAACATGTTCAACACTGCATAAAACAGCTGGTTTTCAATCACAATGATAAATAACAGCAACTATAGTTAGAAGCTTATGTTCAGATCAGTTAGTATGGTGCTTCTGAATGAAATATACATTTATCTACATTGCTATACACAGCTTGAAACTTAAAATTTTCAGATATGATGAAACCCCACTATGGCTCGTTGTGAAGCAGCAATGGCCCCATTATTCAGGATACATTTCAAATAGAACACTTATACTTGGAAGGAAAAAGAATACAAGTAGGCTATAATGTATTACTTGAGGTCAGACACAAACCTGGCACAACAAGTTTTGCAACCCCCACACTGTAGCGTTTAAGCTGTATAGCAATAACATAAATATGCTATCATTGATATGTTACCAAAACGCAGCTCCCTGCTATTTTACATGAGATCATACATTTTCCTAACAGGGACCAAAAGTTGTAACATTTAGATACAATAAACAGCAACAATAATAATGTTTGGATGATCAAAGCAAAAACTGTGTAGGTGTGTTTATTTAATCTAAATATGCCTCTTAACTTGCAGAACAATTTTTTTTTACTTTAGTTGTGTGATCATTGGATCAACCACAAATCCATCATTGAAATTTATTACCATATGTAGATACAACATTGTATCGCCTTTGAGAATCGTTTTTATTTAATTTTTTAAGGGGGAGGGGCACGATAGCAATAGCGGAACCTGAACGACTTTATCAAGTAAGAATAGCTCAAATGTTCGTACTTTGGTCAGACGCAGATGCTAACGTTAGCATGATTAGCACCGTGCTAGGTGGATGGCACGCCAGCCCTTCAGGACTGAGGTGGAGCTAACTGCCGGCTAATGCTGCAATCAGCTTTGTTTGGTTGTGGTGTGGTCAAAAAAGCACTGGCATAAAATAAACATGAATGAATAGTGCGGCCACATACGTTTAAAAAGGAGTGCGTCACCTCCATTTGCGCACTTTTGCCGCTGCGGCATTTTCGGGGTTGCGGATGTAGCGTGGTCCCATTTCGACAAAGGAAAAAAAAACCGCAAATAACAATCATGGAGTAATTGGCAATTCTGCGAACATAATTCAAAATGCCAACTTAGCAGGACAAGTATTTCTTATTTTCATCAACGCCGTGCGGTGTTAAGCGTATTAAAAAGGTAAGGAAGGGTGTGCGGGAACTCATTCATTTGCGAAACAAACACTGCGCCGAATTAGAGAAACGTGCAAACCAGGCCATTTTACATTGCACATCTGAGAAACGGTTTTGCAGGAGCTGGACTGAATTATCATTACAAATAAAGAGCTCCGTAGGTCTAAACATCTTACCTTTGGCTTTTCCTCTGACATTTCAGCGGTGTTTTGTGTTAGGACTTTCTCAATACTGTATTATGGGGCTTTATTTGTCTTCCTGCCGCCTTCTGTCCTCTCTTCTCCCCCGCCAACGGGCACGCGCATAAGACCGCTGTTACAAATAAATGATTGGTCTGATAGGGCCACGTGTTTTTTCTGCCGCGGGGGCGCGGATGCGGGAACGCGCATCTATGCAAAATACTCGATCACGCGAAGCAACGAAGCAATGCAGGTAACCACAAAGTTCCTACAGTGTATGAAAACATCTGCATGCACATAATATCTAAACGTTTTTGTTTCGTTTTTAAAAAAAAGAAAAATTCACAGAAAAATGAAAAGATTGAACTTTTTTAAGAATAAAAATAGCCAAACATATAATCTATTTTCACATACAGTAGGTTTAATAGCCTGATTGAGGCAATGTGTTGACACTTGTGTTCTGGCATCGGTTTCTTTGAATATGTCAGCTCTAATCAATATTTGCTACCAACTTAGGTCAGTTTTGAAGTTTGTGGATTTTGGACAGTTTGCCCAGAAAACTGGCAAAGTTAGCCATATTTGGGCTGCCAGTAAGTGTTGTGATCTTAGTTTTGGCAAAATACAGATATAAGCCCTCATTTATCAAGTTTTCACAGAAAATGTTTTAAATTCTGTCTTGCAAATAAAATCTAAAATGACTGTTGATCTCTCTTTTCAGTCTTCTCCACGCCGATCGGTCGAGGCAGAGCCGGGTTCTGCCGGAGGTTTTTCCTTCCTGTTAAAAGGAAGTTCTTCCTCTCCACTGTCGCCCCTGGCATGCTCAGGATGGGGGATTGGATCTTAGTCAAGATTCGATGCAATCTATTTGTTTTCTTTTGCTAGGCTATTATTTGTTATGAATTGGCTTGTATGAATACTGATTGGATGACAGCAGATTGGCTGGAATTGATTGTCACTTTGTCGTGACTATACAAATACAGCTGAATTGAATTGAATTGTGGGCAATAGTTTTTTTTAGTTAGAAGCTGTAATAGCAAAATGATTCCATCTCTCACTGGGCAGGTGCAAACCTATGTCAAAACCTGGTGGTCACGTGACCATGAACAGCTTGCTGGTGAAATCAAACCCTGCATTACACCAGCGTCTGTGTTGAATTCTGCAACTTGTTCTCATGGTTTTAAGTTTTTTTCTTTGGTTTTTGATAGAAAATTATCCATAATGTCAGTTATGTTGATACCCTCAGTGTCAAGGCTAGAAAAGATATTTGGCAAAGCTAGTGGCAATTGGACTGAACAAATGCCCTTATGATGCCCTGATTTAAGTCCTATCTAAAAGACAGGGACTATTTTGTGTCTATATGCAACTATAAATCTGAGCAAACTAGAATAACCTGTGGAGTTCCCCAAGGCTCCATCCTGGGGCCACTGCTGTTTAACATGTGCATGCTTATAAAAAAAAATAAAAAATGTTACCATAGCTATGCTGATGACATACAAATCTACATAACCATCGCATCAGGAGACTATAGTCCGATCCAATCACTGATCAGATGCATTGATCAGATTAAGACTGGATGTGTCAGAACTTTCTTCAGTTGAATGAAGACAAAACTGAAATCATAGTTTTTGGAGCCAGAGAAGAAAGATTAAAAGTCAGCACTCAACTTCAGACAGC
>JBBBVU010000021.1:15935998-15951245 GCA_037177055.1 Atherinosoma microstoma | reverse complement strand
TTATTATTATTATTATTATTATTATTATTATTAATAATAATAATAATAATAATAATAATAATAATAAATGGTTAACTTTGAGTCAACATTAAAACTGTCCCTTTTTTTTCTTTTCTTTTTTACAAAGTTGTTATGGCAGCTACAGCCAGGCAGAGGTTGAGACACAACTATTTTGCATTTTCACGGATGAGATATTAAAAAAAAAAGGCGAAGGTGTAAAGTTACATCCATCCATCTTTTGCCTATGCACGCTTATTCCAGTGCAGTCACAGAGGGGCTGCAGCATATTCCAGCAGTTGGTGTAGAGTTACATTTAAGCTATTTGAAAATACGAGGTGATTATTTTTTCCTGGAGAAAAACCTTTACATATGATATTTTGAAAAACAGAGGTTGTGTTTTTATGAATGCAATAAATATCAAGGCCTAACTAAAGCTGAGAAATCTTTTTCTATGGTTCAGTAGTTTTTAAATAATTAAAATAAGCTTTTTTTTTAGTGCTTGGGGCAGCACATGTTACATTTGAATTTTGGCACATTCAAGTTTTTTCTTGCCTGCTTTATTTTCAACATAAAAATACAGATATGAGTAGCAGTAATGAAGCTTTTTTATTAGAAAATAGTTTCTTCCTCTTCCCCTGACCTTTTGCTTCTTCAGTGAACCCGTCTTGAAGCTTCTCCTGAGGGTGCCATCCAGAAAGCTCGGAGTCTTTCGTTTCTCTGTGCCGGCCCCAATAACACCTTGTCCTCCCATCATGCTTATTCCATCCCCTGATATTCCGCTTCCTCTTCCTCCGGCTCCACCTGCCGCGACCACCCCCGGCTTAGTGGAGTGCAGGATGCGATTGCGAAGACGTCCGATGGGATAAACGGTTCCCAAGCTCCACCCGGCTCGACCCGCCCCATCACCATGGAGATACTGGAGACGTAAAGCTGCCAGGTGCTGCAAGGTCTCCTCTGAGGCTGGAAAATGACCACTTATCAAAGACTCGTGGGCCTGAGGGACAGAATGACAGAGAAGTGGTTAAACATTTTTCAGTAAATAAGGCTATGAACAACAATATATTTTGAGCATTTGAGTACAGAGTATTCTAATAATCCACAAGTGCAAACATGTTGCTAATAAAATATAGCAGATAAAAGTCAGAAGCCTGCAGTTTTTCTGACCAAAGGACTGACTTGAGAGTTCAAGTTTAACTGCATGAGTTTGGAAATGCACAAGGACTTGAACCTGTCGAATATCTGACAAATGAATTTGTATAAGCTTCAGAAATCTTTGTCCTTCAGATTATAAAGTGGAAATGCAAATTACAAAGTCCTAGAGGGACTTTGTGATAAACCTTTGGAAGGTAAATAAATTAAAGACAAAAAATCTTAGTTAATATGATTCATGCACTAGTAGAGTAAATATTACCTGCTCAAACATAAATGCAAACTCCACTCCCTCTTTGGGCATGCTCTCTACATCCAAGAAGCAGTACAGTTTGAAGTATAGTTTCCACTCTCCCTCCTCTTCCTCTTCTTCACTTCCTGCCAGTCTGAACATATAAGCACACAAAGCAAGTTAGCACATAGATCGAGGCTCTGGTCAGATGTAGTATAAGGAACAGAGAGACTGAAATACCTCTCAAACTTGGCCAGAACATCTGCAACAATCACCCTGCTCTCCAGGGCTCGGTCTGTGGAGGAGTTGTGTTCAAACAGAGAAAACAGGTTCTTGCTTTCCTCCATGGCCAGACCTCTGATCAGCTTCTCAACAACCTGCAGAAACATTAAAAAGCACATTTTAAATGAACTAATTGGGCCTTGAACTTCAACCCGACTGTAAAGATTTCTTAAAAAAAGAAAAAAACTCTCACAAAAAAGACACTACTTAATTATCATTGATTTTTCCCCCTTTATCCTTCAGTTTCTAGCCTGATTTTTGGCCTATTTTCATTTAATAGCTGCCATTAAATTCTATCTAATGTCTCTTGACCTCATTAACTTGGATTTCTCTTCTAATATAATTTGCTTTAATAAAAATGAAACAATGGGAAAAGATCACAGAATATTTAGGACAGAGAAATTCCCTTGTGTAATTTGAACATGTAAAAAGTATTTTCAAGATGAAGATGATGACGTGTCAGTGTGCATATATGTGTGAGTGAGTGAGTGTGTGTGTGTGTGTGTGTGTGTGTGTGTGTGTGTGCATTCACCTCTCCAGCTGTGGTGTGTGAGTTGATGGAGATCTTGCATGAGCCTCCTCCATGGCAGTACACGGTGGTGCTCATCTCCTGTCTCACCAGCAGGGCAGCGATCTCCTCCTGAGAGGGAACAAACTCACGTGTCTTGGTCTTCTTCAGCGATTCCGCGATGAAAGTGGCGTAACGCTCGATGTCTGTGCCGGGATAGCGCTCACGCACTCTGAGTCGCAAATACACATGACAGTTCAGTTTGCATTTGTTCCAGGGATGAGCCATTAAGGAAGTGTAACATATATTGCAGAATCACACACACCTCTTGAGGTGGAAGCGGAGGTATCTGAGAATGACTCGGCTGGGTAGGAAGGTGCAGCTCATGCAGGTGAGCAGGTGCCAGTGCGCCCGGTTGGCTGGGCTGTTAGGCTGAGGCACATGATTGGTCTGCTTGATCACCTGACAATATACCTAAATGGAAAAAGGATTGAAGTGGGTTTGAGAGAGTTACAAATTTAACCAACACAGTAGGAGTTACTGATAATATCATCAACATAATGCATGTGTTCCTTGTATATGAGCAATAAACTGTATTTTAAGTGTCAGGCCTTCACACTGGGGAAATTATTGTAGTATCTCTTTTGCAATTGATCTAATCTTGGAAGTAAATCAGTTTTATATCAAGAGTACCTCATCCCTGAGAGGGCGCAGGTCCTGGCAGGTCTGCAGGATGCCCTGAATGATGGGGACTGTGTCTGCCAGCGTTTCCATCTCCTGCAATGAGTTGAAAACTCGCACCGCCTCATCCTGCAGGCTGGCATAACCCTGCTGCCTTTGTACTGCTTGCAGAGAAAGAACCGAGAAAAGGTCAATGAAGACAGTGAAATTGTCGATAAAGAAGAAATAACATGAAGGGTACCGATAAAATTGCATTGAGGGATTGTTCGGGTGTTCAAGTGAGAGTTTTAAAATAATATACATTTTCAAAAAACATGCATAAAACACTGAAAGCTTCGCGATGCACAATATGGTGAAGATTAGGAAGGAGGATGGAAGGATGGAAGAATGAATGCATTGTTTTCACTCACAGCTGGGTACCTCTCCATAAGGAAGCGGCAGCAGAGGGGAGTGCAGAGGATGCTGAGTATATCTGAGGATGGGGTTCCTCCTGTACATCTGCTCCACAATGTCAGGGTTCACACTGTTCTCCTGAGAGGACACGAGGGGGGGGGGGTGTAACAATAGATCAGTTTCGATTCGATGAAAAAAAAATTCAATTCGATCGAAACTGAAAATATCAATCAAACATTAATACAATGAAAATTTGTAAGACGTGCTTAAGAAATAACCAAAGTCCGACTTTGCGATCAAACTTGTGGTTTCCAGCCTTAGAAGTTGCTCAGATTAGATAAACATTTGAACTTGTATTCATGATCTCTTAATTCTTAATTTATCGATGTGATCAATTTTACCTTGATGTCTCTGATGAGCTGCAGAGTTGGGGTTTCTATTGGGGTCTTGCTGTCTATGACTCCCTGAATGGCAGCTGTCCACCTCATGGCCTCATTCAGCATCTTAGTATAAAGGCGGTAGGAATGCTTCCTCCCATACACTATGATGTTCCAGTAGCCTTTGAAAACAGGATCCAGTAAACATTCATTATTTGAAATTCAAATGAAAAATATTTCATTGAAGTTTTATGGCCGCCAAATGATAATCCATCTTTACTTAATCCAATATAACCCAGTTACTGGTGGATTTCTTCATGTATTTAACATGAATCTGCATGTATCCCAAACTGCCAAATGACATACAATCCCTGATTAAATGTGCTCTTTCATCATCTTCCATGCATTGCTCCCTACTCACCTGTCTCTCTGTGCACTCGTTCATCTGGCTGAATGACAGAGCAGAGGGAGTTTAGGACCAGAGTTCCCATCTTGGAGGAGTTTCGCTCTGAGCTCTTGTAGTAATCCAGGGAGTTGTGTGTCAAAACAAACCAGCGTTTCTTCAGCTTCAGGGATGTGCTCTTAGCATTCGTCTTCATCTCCTTTTGGAGCCAGCCTGGAGAGGATTAGGCAGGAGGGGAAGGAAGCGGAACGAGAGAGGCAGACAAAGAAGAATACAATGATTATCACATATATAAATGGAGATAATGTAGTTCACAGCAGTATATTTAAAGAAGAATACATTTACCAGAAACAGGAAATAAATATAAATCATTTTAAATATGAAAGAATAGTGGTTTAATAGTGGTATAAACATACCGTTTGTTTTATTTCCATTATAATATGAAAACAAATACATTTTACATTATGTCAATGATGTTTCGAATATCAACCGTGGAACAATTACTTTAAAACTGTCTAGTTTAAGGTTCCAGCTGCCGTCATCTATGAATAAACCTGACATTAGATGGCGTACAATAATATTGACTTTCTAGGTAGAAATACAATCTCATTAAGAAAATAATAATGCATGTAAAACCTTGTACAAAATATTAAGAAACTCTCACCTCTGACAAGGAATTCTTGGCCGTCTATCCTGGCGTCTCCTTTAGGTTTCTGCAGCAAACTGATCCAGTGATGCATTTCCTCTGGCGTGTCACTGTTGCAGTGGATTACACGGTTGGCCGTGATGATGACAAAAGAATTTGGCCTGCAAAAGTGAAACGAAAGAGTCAGTAAAATATAAAACATTCCTCTTGTATTAGCCAAAATGTTTACAAAGTCGTCTCAGTTACCTCATGAAAAATGGAAATTCAGGACAAAACATGTGCAAAATGAGTTACAGTTTTCTTTTTTTCGGATAAAACTTACCGATCAGGGTTGTCTGATGCACAAACAGAGTCAATCAGTCCCACATCAAGAGTTCCCTGAACAAAAGATGAAGTAGGAAAAGACTAAATTTTAAAATTGCCTTATTCACAAGTCTTCATTTCTATCTGTTATTTGTTTATAATAAAGGCAATAAACTAGTTACATCTTTCCAAATACCTCCCAATCTATAAGTGAAACATTAACTCAAATGAAGTCATTGGTTTACACGTTTAAAGACTGACCACAGCATTTTTCGGGTTGGCTTGTTCATGAGACATCTCCAGTAGCTGCTCAGGAGTGCACACTCTCACCTTACTGAGCACATTAAACCACCCACTGCAAAAAGAGGAAAAAGGTACAATTACACGTTGCAGAATATTTGGAAAATTGCAACATAACAGAGGATTCCTTCATACCTTGCATCTTCTGGTGACTCTGCAAACACTTGGTATGTCCTCTCATCTGTCACAATGTTCAAAGCGTTCTCCTTTTCATGATTATCTACAATCTCCCTGCAGAATCAAAGACAAAGGAGATGTCTGTGGAAATGCAGCTGCTTTCATAAAACAGCTTTTTGGTGAAAAAGTGTTTTTTTACTGGTCTTTTAGTTTGCTGGAAGTCTTACTTGGCTGCTCGGATGTCGATGGTTCCCTTCAGTTTCTCTTCACTGTCGTTGTCGTAGTACATCAGCTTGCTGTCTCTAAGTACGAACCAGCGCATCTTCCAGTTCCTGGGGTAAAAACAACACAGCACCATGAGAATAAATGCAAAGAGCATATACTCTCCAGATTATCAAGGCTTATATGAGTCTGATTCTGTTATTCTGATTTAAACAGATGTATCAGGGTGGAAGGAAAATATGCACCAATGCAATTTACAAGCTCTTAAATGATCTTGGTAACTAAAGTAGAGTTTTTGTTTCTCTCACATCTGGTATCCAGCTGCATCTTCTCAGACTTTCTGCTGTAGTTTCAAAAGATTAATGTCTTCTTTCCCAAGAAGTAATTCATCAAACTTTGATCAACATGCATCTTTTTAAGGAATCTGAGTAAATCACCCAAAGTTTAATTCAAGCCATAGTTTACCAGAGCTTCAATTAGACTTCTACTGAACTACAGTGTTAAAATAGACTCATGGGATTTCATTCAGCTAGCATGCAGGCTTCACTCAGTAATAACTACAACAACCTCCGTGAGAGAGTGGAAAGGCCTCCTCCTTTCTTGTAGAGCCAGCCAGACTTCAGGGACTCTTGTTTGGACCGGAACCACATGAAAGTCTCATCCTTCAGTACACACCAGCGCCTCCTCCATGGGATCATCAAACCAGCTGGAGGACAACAGAAGACATAACTACATTCAGGGTAATGTTTGAGGTAATATTTGAGAGGTTTGACATGGTTAATGGGCATCACGTGACTATTTTCCCAATTTCTTTTTTTTTTTTTAAACTGCAAAACAGTCTTAAAAAACCGTCTGGAGTCTTAAAGTACAACTAAATTATTCTTCTATTGTCAAACTGAATAGGATCTAAGTACATTACTCAAAAAAATAAAGGGAACATATAATCATTACCATGTAACTCAAAGTCAGTCACACTTCTGGGCCATTAATGTGTCCAGTTAGGTCTATCATCAGACCTAACTGGTTCACACTGATTGTGAATCAATTTTACTTGCTGTTGTACAAATGGAACAGACAATATGTGGAAATGAGAGGCAATTAGCAAGACAATGGTTATAAACTATTGGTCCTGGAGATGGTGGCCACAGACCATTTCCCTGTCTTCCATCCATTCTGGCAGATCTTTGGTCATGTTTGCAATTTGCCACCACTAGAGGTAACATGAGGCGGTGTCTGCAACCCACAGAAGTTGCTCAGGTAGTGCAGCTCATCCAGGATGGCACATCAATGTGTGCTTTGGCAGGAAGGTTTGTTGTGTCTCCTAATTTATGCTTTTTCCTTTACTCTGATCGTTTCCTGAGAGTAGCAGTAAATATGGGTAACCTGGAGTGAACTCATTTAATAACTGTAGACAAGGTTCAAGTCAAATAAAACCGTTAACTGACTTGAATAAAACTATTCGACCTTGTAATGAAGAAAGACAAAACAACAAAAACGTGACAAAATATACAGACCTTTCATGTAGAGGTAGCCGTGGAAATAGGGTGGCCCATTTCCATTAAGCAAGGTCACTCTGCCATTTGTAACCTCTTCATCAGTGTCCATCATACCATCATGTTCGTCATCGCTGTCCGCATACTGCAACGTGACAAAAAACATGAATCAATTCCTTATCATTGATAAATTATACAATAAGAAGTGAAAAAGTATCATAGATTATTAGTTTGTCAGAAGTGTGAGCAAAATGTTAAAGGTGTCACTGTGAAGCTGCTCATACATGTCTGCGTGCACGCGTGTGAGGATGCGTGTAAGTGTGTGTCCTCACAGAGTCAGAGCTGCCTCTGTAGGACTCCATGCTGGCGTTGGTGCAGGTCGACTTCCTCGGGTGCTCCTCATCTGTCACAGCGGTGCTCCCACGGTTGCTTCCAGATACAGAACTGTCGTCTCCAGCGGTGACAGACCCTTCCTCTTCCTCCTGGTCGTAGTCCGACTCCGTATCGGCCGGCATGCTGTAGATGGGCTCCTCTCCATCCACCAGGCTATCCACCATGCTCACTTTCCTCTCCGACTCTGTCTTCGTTCCCTCCTTCTTTTCCCCCTCCCCTGGAGGAGGTGGAGGGACAGCAGCATTGTCTCCAGGTGGGGGGAGAGGAGGAGGTGGAGGAATTCCGCCAACAGCCATGCCATCTGTAGGAAGTGGTGGAGGAGGAGGTGGTCCAGGGGGCACTGTTCCCTCGGCAAAAGCAGGTGGGGGAGGAGGGAGGTGAGCAAATATCTCCTGATCCAGTGGAGCATCTGACTCAGCAGGTGGAGGGAAGTCTGGCAGAGGAATGCACTCCTCCTCAGCATGGAAGCCTTCATCGACATCCTCTTCTTTCGATGCACCTCTGCTGGTGCTTGCCTCTTTTGGAGTTTTCTTCTCTGCAGCGGGCTTTGCTCCGGTTGCTCCCAGAGATGGATCCACGCCTCCAAAGTTCAGAAGGTCAATGAGCTCTGTGGCTTTCCGCGATGCCTCCTTTTTCATCCGTTTGATCTCCGCATCCCGGCGTAGCTGCAACTCCTGCTTGGAGGACTCGCAGAGCTGGGACACTTCATCCTCTCGCTTCTTCTGCAAGCGTTCAATCTCTCTCTCGAGCTGCAGGATTTCCTCCATTTGTCGGGCTTCATCCTGGGTGGCGAAAAAAAAGGGTGTCAGTTAAGAAGACTGAGATTAGCCGCAATATCACTGAAATGTAAACTTGGTTGTCTCTGAAAATGCCCCAAAAACGCAGCACTTACCTCTGATCCTTTCGCTGTCTCGTCCGTTTCTTCATCCTCTTTTTCCTGCTCCCCATCACCTTTCTTTTCCTTCGCTGCCTCCTCTTTCTTGCTTTGCTCCTCCTCCCTCTTCTTCTTTTCCTCTTTGAGTTTTCGAACATGAGTTCGGGCCACCTGACCACGCCTGTGTTTCTGTAGCACCACTACTGCCCTGCGTTGCTTAAGGAACTGCCTGCGTTGAATGTGCCTCCGGAGGTGTTTCTGGAGGGTGAGGATGCTGATGCGTACCTGTTTGAAATGTTTTCTGTGGGCGAAAATGGCAAATCACTCTGAATCAGAACCAGTATAGGGCTTCAACATAGTGCAAACAACCTGAAAACGCAAATTGGGTCTTACTTTGCAGAGAAAGTGAGTAGATGAGCTCGGATTATCATGGCAGCTTGGCGACGGACCTCATCCCTGTCCTTCTCTAAACGATGCTCTAAAGACTCTTTCAGGAATACCTAGAAAAGCAACAAGAACAGAATCTAATAAAAGGAAGAATCCTGATATTGAGGGCTCACTGTCGACCTACAAAAACTTCTTTACCTTGGTCTTCCCTAATTGCCACTCTTTCTTGGTCTTATCATACTTGGTTAAAAGGTCTGTACTTCTTTTCTTATCGTCTCCTGCTGCCGGCACTTTGTCTTTCAGAATGATCTTATACCTGAGAAGAAACAGGATGCAATGTGAGATGACAACAGAAAGATCTCATAAAGGATGAAAAGTTGAAAAAAAATACACAAATACATGCAAAAAAAAAAAAATCATAAAAAATGAGCCAAGTGTAGATGTAGAGATTCTTGCCGTGAGAAGAAATCTTTGAATGTTCTGCGAACGGGAAACCCAGCACGACGGATCTTCACAGTCTCCAACATCCCAGAATATCTTAGCTGGTTCAAGACAACCTCTGGGTCAAACACATTTGGATTCTATAAAGCAAATAGAAAAAAAGATTCAATATTTATACATAATGCACAGTCAGGCGCTATAAGAGTGGGATTAATGTGAGATATGAACAAGCCGACCTTTTCCATGTTGGGTTTAATGCAGCGAATGAAAAATGGATTAGATGCACTAAGAGTGGCCATGAGAGCATGAAGAGAGTCCTGAGGAGACAAAGAAGAATTATAAAATATTAAATCGGTTCACCATAAAACAATAAATTAATGACACTTTGAATGAAAGAAACGATCAATGACTAGTAAAAACAACTTGTTGTTGGTGCAGCCCAGCGTAAATGCATCACTTACCCTGAACTGGGAGCTCACTGTGGGTTTGCGTCTGGCTGTTCCCATCTTCTCCTCGTTGTTCCTGCTGCCAACCTTCTCAAACAAGTCGTAGATGAAGTCCAGTCTGTGAAGCAACAGAAACATCAGCAGGAAATAATACAATCAGGCTAATGATGATTAACTTTAAAAAAAGATGAAAACTACCTATCATAAAAAAGGTTTATCTCTCAAGCAATCCACTTGGGAAAGGCTGATCAATTTATTAATGAATGCAGGGCTCATCACATTCAACCCTTTTGTCTTTGTGTCTTAATCAACTACCTGCTGTCCTTCAGCATGTTCAGGATGTCGTCTCTGAAAGTGTCTCTGTTTTTCTCCAGGATTCCTTTGACATCATACAGAACCTGTTCGAGACAGAAAGGGGACTTAAAGCATTCATTTAAACTGTTTTATAACTAAAAAAGTTGCTCAATTATCCATAACTCACCTCTCCAGCATAATGTTTGATACCAAACTGATGATCTGCAAGCCTGGGCTTCACATAGTAAGGGTTTGTCTATAGGAAACCCAAAAAGGACACAAAAAGGTCAAGTAAAATGTAGCACAGAAGCTGACTGCAGCATGTTGTGATTTATAGTATGATTTTCATGAAAAATGTGTAAACAACTCACAGAGTGTCTGCTGTGCAACTTCTCCAGTAGAGTGAAGTCTGTTCCTTTGGGGAACCGGCTCTCTTCATTCACTAGTGCCAACAAGCCCAGTTTCTACAGCAGGGGAAGAGCATGATGTTACTACATCAGTATCAATAAATCAGCACCGCTTTCAAACACATCAGCTTTAAATGAGTTTTTAGAAAGCATCTAACCAGGGACTGTTTATGCAGTCAGTAATATTTCATACCTTCTCTATGAGGTCAAGACACTCTGCATTGTCCATCCAGTCAATTGCATGCCACTGAACACCTTCCCTGTAGTAGAAACCCATATAACAATGGTAGTAAGAGTATCTTTATGTCACTTCTGAAACTTAAAAAAAAAAAAGAAATTTCACCTGTTGTACTCTAGTTGCTCCAAGGAGAATATGTGCTTGTTGAAATACTCTTGAAGCTTCTCATTGGCATAGTTTATGTTAAACTGCTCGAACCGATTCACCTGCAGGCAAGGAGACACATACTCTGCCTTACATGCAAACCACGGTTAATTTGGAGGCTGTTGATGAAAACCCAAAATGAACTCCTGCATTTTGAAAAAAAAAAAAATTTGAACACACAAGAAGGCTTTTAAATACAGTCAGCATTTTCCGATATTTTCATAAGTCTACAGTATGTAAATAATCTATCCATTATATTATTTGACTGATTTGTTCTTGGGCTTTCAGGCTCCTCTAAACAAGTTAGCGGCAAAGTAATGATTAACCATAGATAGAAATGAATTAGCTTTAACTGAAAACTTTCACTTGAGCCTGAAAATAGTTGCCTGAGCAACTATCCTGCTTCCTAAGACAGCATGAGTGGGATGATGAGAGATGAAAATTCATGAACTCAAAGGAGAAATATATAAAAGAGAATCCCGGTTCTGACCTCAAAGTTCTCAAAGCCGAATATATCAAGGATTCCAATAGATTTGAAGTTTTCCTTCCCTTTGATCTTCTGATTAATCTTGAGGATGATCCAGGAGAAACACTGAGAATATAACGCCATAGCAACAGAGTCACGGGAATCGATGGCCTTCAATCCAGAGAGGAGAACCAGAGGAAAGGTTAATTCAGCTGTCCACGTGCACAGGGATCAATCAAAAAAGGGAAAAAGAAAATGTTTGTGTTTATGCTGACCTGCTCAATAGTAAGAGGGGAACAGATTTCCTCTCCTCTGAGGATTATGGAGCGCTGAGTCAAGACTTCAGACAGCTGGAAGACATCCAGACCCAACAGCTCACTGGCATTACTGACCACTGGAAACACAAGCAAGGAAGTTTTAACTTCTGCACCCTATCTTTCTCAGTTTTATATTTTTATATTCATTTGACATGAGAGACGCCCTGACTTTGTTTGGTGGTAATCTGGGCTCCTCCTGCGGTCATGAACTCTGTGTTGCCGAGCTGTAAGACTCCAGACAGTAGCTTAAACATGTCTCTGATCTCCTCCTCTGTAAACTCTAAAACCTTCAGCGCCTCCTGAACAAGGACAAGGACAGGAAACAGATAAGGTTCTGCTGTTATTACTGCTGATAGCGTCACTGACAGGGACAGTGAAAGCAGAGTGTCAGGAGAAAGACAAGAAATGAAATTTATGAAATTACAGACTATTTGATATTCGACTTAAATCCTCCAGTACTTCTTGTTAACAGATGCTGAACACTGTTAAATGCAAACAGGAAATAGAATCACACTGACCATAACACTGTTGTATAGTTCTTTGTCATTCAGGCTCTTGTCCTTCAGACATCCTGATTGGCTGAGGTAATGGAAAGATTCAGCAGGATCCTCCAGGAAGAAAAGACCTGTCAGAGGACACATACCCGAACAATGTAGCTGCAAGTTGCACAGCCATAAACAAATCTCAAATAAGCTGATAATTATTGTAGTTTTTTTTTAAATACAATTTTCATCCCCGTTATACAAGTGTCTTCTAGCCCTATTGTGAATACTGATGCAAAACCGCAGACAATATATAGAAGATGGACATAGTCACGCGCTGTTTAGAGTAATATGACATCAGCCAAACAGAGACCTGAGGGTGACGTTACCATGACCATGTCCACTTCTTAAACGTTACACTAGGTCATACATATAAAATATTTATTGCGATAACTTCTGTTGAAATATATCAATATATAAACATTGTCAATATTGAAAGACTTGAAGTTTACTTTTATGCTCTTTATTAGCTCCTGCCAGCAGTGCGTAGAAGATATGGTAGTTTCGCTCCCCAGGGTTTTGTCGCACCACACGGTTCTAAAGAAAAATCATTGCTATTAACATATAATTATGATTCTCAATACAAAAAACTGACAGATTCCTCCTGAAAGACTTCAGCTTGAGATACAGCAGCCATGTTTACCTTTTCCAGTAAATCTGAAAGGTGGAGAGTCAAGGAAAAAACATTTGCACTTGCGTCCTCTTTTATCATAAGATACTTGTTCCATACATATCCTTATTGTCTGCGCTGGAAGCTCACACATACTGTTCATCTGATGCAAACGTGTGGTCTGTAAAAATAAAAGGATACAATCGATGACACAGCCTCCTTGGATGTTGCCGCTCTCTGAAAAGTGAAGCTGGATGAACTTCCCAAAACGACTGGAGTTGTTGTTGTAAACAGTTTTGGCATTCCCAAACGCCTCCATGATCGGACTGCAAGCAAAACATCAACCTCAGGTTTGTGTGATATGTCCTGCATTCATTTTTTCCCACCCATCGGATCCTTTAACAAAAATATTTCTTTGCTTTGCATATCTATCTATTCCACTTTTATATGTGCCACATACAATGTTTTGCTCCTGTGTACCTGCTCTGCACAATTGCCTGCTCCACTCTTGTGGTTTTCTCTGACGGAGGAGTCCCACCTGACTTTTGGCTCATCACCGACAGAAACTGCAGCAGCAGCTTAGTACTCTCCGTCTTCCCTGCCCCTGATTCACCACTGGAGTGTACACACAGACACACACAAACACACACACATACACAACCCAATTCAATTACAAACACACTGACCTTCTCTGACATTTCAATATCTCAAACTGGTCTGGTTACCTAATGTAATTGATTGTGAGGTTTGATGGCTTCAGAGATATTTCATTAACTTGTAGTCTCTCCCAATCAGGGCGTGGGATGAGACACAGGCTGAGTGTAATTAAAAGCATGATAAGATACTGGACACAGCAGCCACATCAGGTCTGTTAATTGTCTTTAAGCAGTGGTTAAGGACTGTTATCTATTCATTTTTATCATACTCAGGACCCAGAGAGACACAGGAAGGATTGATTGAGTCTCCCACATGATTTGATCCTCCAACATGATTCCTTTCCTAAACTTGAATTTAGCTGATTTCAATTCTCTCCTTTTGACTGAAATGTGTCTAAAATGTGACTGTAGTCTTCTTTCATTAGTCTTCACATAGATTGTTTTCCATTAGGTCTCCATTAGATGTCCATTTCTGATCTCTGTCTTCAAGTATCTCTGATATTCATGAGGAGATAAACTGTTTCATGCAGGATCACCATCAATGAATTCTATCAATTTGACAAAGTCCTGGGTTGTTAATCGCAATTGCATGTGGTTAAGTAATAAACCTGATATTTGGTATGATTTCATCATTAGGTTTACCACAATAAGACCAGTCTTGAAACTTTTGTGATATCCTAGTCTTTATGATACTCACCTGATAAGGACACATTGACTGTCATGGCGTTTCCAGATGCAGCGGTAGCATTCGTTTGCCACAGCAAAAATGTGTGGAGGCAGCTCTCCCAGATGATGCTTGGAGTACAAGTCCACCCTCTCTAGGTCATACATACCCGGGATCTGCTTGTATGGGTTGACTGCTGCCAGGATGCTGCCAATATTTGTCTGAAAACAGCAAAGAAGCCATTTATAGTAATTTCTTATTATTTGTCATCTTTCATTTTTATTTAAATAAGTTTATATATGGCAACCCATCACACAAAATGCTAGAAAAAAACCAGACTATACATCAAATATTAAAGCAGCCTAGTGTTATTGTTAATCTTAAATGGAGGATAAAGAACAACAGCACCGAGGACATATGACAGTTAAAGCAACAAGAGAATAGAATAATCTTTTATCAGACAGCTGAAGTCAAATCAGTAACATGATGGAGAAAGAACAGATTTTCATTTTGAACTATTTGGGCTTTGTCAGTCTTTGCTTTTCTATCCTTCTGCAGCAGAAACAAAACAGAAATGTCAGCAGGCCCTTGATTGTGTCACATTATTTTTCCTGAGCACATAATGACTACACACAGACATTTGTGCTGAGGGACATGTAACATTCTCACATGAACGCATGAATGCACAGTGACACAGAAAACTGACCCCAACATGAGAAATTCTTATGATCAGCTTAAGGGAAATCCGTATATGGACAATAACTCATCATCTAGATTAGATCACATTCGGGCAGTATGCATTAATCTTTCAGGTTTCCAGGTTTTCCAAACGTCAGCTCACAATAGAAGCAATAGAATTGCACTTCTTCTTAGCTTCGACAGTAATTAATTGACCTCTTTATTAACTATTTACAGCTGCAGAAAGACTTTTGTCCCATCAGGACACGCGGGTAATGGAGTCTCATTGACAACTAATGTAACTAATGCATCCATTCATTCCACTTCATTCATACACAGAAACAAAGTGCTCGAGCAATCTACAGTATGTCTTGTAGTCAATTATGGGATCCAAGAAGTGTTTGGATGCTAAATTTAATTTGACTGGCTTTAACACTACATGTAAGGGAGCTACAAAAGGTCAACAAATAATGATCTTGTGTAATATCTTTAGTTCAGTTGAATCAAAATGTAGAAAAGTTTGCATTGTGATGTAATGTTGAGTATGCATGGAGCATGGACAGTAAAGTGTGTGTGTGTGTATA
>JBBBVU010000021.1:15899628-15921666 GCA_037177055.1 Atherinosoma microstoma | reverse complement strand
TATTTATAAAATCTACTGAAGAAATATATCTAATAATTCAGCTCTGTGGGCTTCACTAATATGACACTCAGATGACATAACTGGTTTTGAAATCAGGCTGTATCAAACATTGAAGGAGAAACCTCTTGGGCAATCTTCTCTCTCTCTCTCTCTCTGTCTCTCTCTGTCTCTCTCTCTCTCTCTCTCTCTGTCTCTCTCTCTCTCTCTCTAATCTCAAGCATGCACAAGCTGCAAGATTAAAAAATGATTGCATATCAATATCATGGCATAAATCTTGCCATAAATTGAAGGTGCAAGGGCACACCCATGTGTCCTCATAGGAAAGAAACTGCGAATGATGCATAATGACTTACTGACACATCTTTATTGCAAACTTTAGTTGTGAGGGTTTACATCTTTACCTTTCCTTGGTGACAGCTTTGCTCTGATGCTTCATTAATGTAAGCAACCAGCGTGTAACTCATAAATATCACGTTTCAGAGGCTGCCCAGCTGAGTTTGCAAGCAGTTTTGGATGTTCTTTAGATACTTGGGGCAGACTGTTTTTGTTTCCTCTGCCCCAATGAGACAAATGAGCTAATTTTCATTAAATAGTAAAATGTTCAGCTTTAAAGGTTTGATTTTCTCTGTGTTTTATTACAATTAAAACATTGCTTCATGAAATTTGTAAATTACTTTTAATTCAATTTTCCTACAATTTAAAAAGAAATTGTATATCTATAAAATTCCTTAAAACTATATGAAAAAAAAACCCCATCAGTGACCACACATGAAGCTGTTATGGCTTATTCAGACTATGTAATGAATGTGTTTATTTTCCAGCTAAATTACAATCAGATTGTCAGGGGTCCCAAACACCTACACTTCAGAAATTACTAAAAATGTAGGGAACCATTATCTCATTTACTTTTGTAAATTACAATCATGTGAATCATATGCTAAAAAAAACCTAAGAAAAGAACCATTAAAGCTCCTGTTCTTTGTCATTCACAAAGCTCCTCTGGAAACCCTCTTGATGTCAAAACTATTTGATCCCAGTCATAAAAAGCAGTACAAATCTATTCTGAACAGCATCACCACATGACGATAAAACTTTCCAGCCTGTGTAATCTGTTTTTAATGTAGTACAAGCATCAACACAAAGCTCTAAAGGTGTTAAGTTTTTCTACAATACACCAAAACTTGTCAAGTTTTTGAAAACAACAAAACTATTTTTTAAAGCCACAAATAAGCACGCATCGGTTAATGAAATATATTTGAGTTAACCCAAACTATTTCCTCAATTAATCAAGCCAATTAGCATTACTGAGAACGCTGAAAACAGAATGGTTGATAATTCCAGGACAAAAAATGTGTATGAACTATAATGAAAACCCTGTCCATCTAAAGATCTTTCATTACTGAGCATACAAAAGAGAGCGTTCAACCCAGATGCTATATCAGCTGTGTGTCTATGTAAGAGAGACAGAGAGAGAGAGAGAGAGAGAGAGAGAGACACACACACACACACACACACACACACTCAGGGAGATAAGGTCTTTTTTCTGCTCAGGCAATTACATGGACACATTTGCCATTTGTCTGAGGCATTGCTTTGGAGATTACCTCTGATGAAGGACCCCATCACTTTCAGAGACATTCACATCCCACCCCAACGAATACTGATGGATCCACTGTGAAACGTACAGCCAGTGTTTGTAGGCACCTGCAGTTACTAAACTCTGCACTCAACACTCAACCAACACTGATGAACTCTGTTACAAACAGGCACACACACTTGCAACAGATACAAATGCTAAAATGACACAACACAGAAAAGGGGAAATCTAAAAGTTCTAAGATGGAGCAAAACCAAAGAGCAGCCATTCTTTATTCAACGGTGCTGCATCACCAATGTGGCAAGACAATTAAATTAAATTGATCTTAATAAAAAATGGATAGAAATCAAGAAAGTGAATAGAAAAAAAGGAAAGAACTGATTGCAGGAGACAGAAATAAAGACAAGCTGAATTTTTGTTAATCAAGGAAATATTACAACCTGGCTGTCATCACAGCAGAAAAACAGAGCCGAAGAGGAGAAGTGGGAGAGTGGAGATGATACTGGGAAACGGGTTGGATTAAAAGTAAAAAAGTCTGATCAAGACATAAAATGAGAAATAAATGATAACAGAAACAGTTGACCAGTTAGCGGCTTATAGAAAAAAAATGAAAGACCAGCTTGGAGGTGAAGGGACACTGAAGCATCTATAGAGACTAAAAGTCACAGGTGCAAAGAGATACCACTCTAAATATGTTTGTCTGCTTTAAAATGAGCTGTCCTATAAAGCCCTAGATTGAAGCATCAGCTTTGAGCTGTAGTTTAAGTGGGTGCTCCATGGCTTTCGTCTTGCAGGTTTTGGATTTTTTTCAATGCAGCAGACCTGAATCATATTAATGGGTCAACATGTTTGGACAGGACTTGCTGACAAGCTGTTGAGAAGAGCAATTTAATTTGAATCAGGTGAGTTGGAGCAGGGAAAAATCTAAAACTTTTAGGACTGAGGTCGTTGAGGACCGGAGCCGGTCACCCCAGATGGAGTTGTGCATTCTGTTTTTTTAGATATTTCAAATGAAGAATACCATTTTGTTTAAGTTATTGTTTTAATTATTGTTAAACTGTATCTAAGCAATGTTATTATAGAAGTCTGTTGTTCAGTCTTTTGCTTATTCCCTCTTATGCTGCCTGTCAGACTTCTGCTGCCTGTCAGACTTCTGCTGCCTGTCAGAGCCAGAATCCCTCTGCACACTGCACAGGTCAGGGTAGAATTCAGTTTAGCTTCTGCATCATCTGCTCAAATAAGAAGCATTTCCCATCATGGTAGTTAACACATATGACTTAAAATCATATTAGAGTCCACTTATTCCAGACTTGACTGTGATAAAGCTTTATGATATTTCCCATCAGTGCATTTCATTCTGTGCCAGAGACTTAAAACTGTGTCAGCAATATTCCATTAAAGGTGATAATACAATCAGGACAGCAAGGCTTTAAGCAGATTATGGTAGCTGGAAGGAGAGCAACATCTGTTTATGTGTGGGCATGCGCGCGTGGGTGGGTGGTTGTCACCTGCCTGCATAAGTCACATCTGTCACAGAAAGAGATTACTGTGCAATTTCGACACTGCAGGTTAAGAAGAAACACGTTTGGGGACCAAAAAGCATATTCATAGTCACAAGTAAATCTACCAAGAATGCATTTTATTCTATTTTAATCTAGGGCTTTATAGGATGGCTCACTTTAATTTCTTACAATATTGCATTACATTTATGAATATTTTGATTGGGGCATAGATTAACAATCCTGTGGCACTGTCATGAAAATAAAATCAATTTACAAAAGTAGATAAACAGAAAAGTCAAATAAAAACCTTATAAAAATCTAAGCGCTATTTTGAGCAAGAAAACATCTAAGAGCCCTTTTCCCTTCACAAAATCTACTTATTACTGCCATAATTTTATGCAGCCCCTTTTCTCACAAACCTACCTCTTTTTTCTTTTGCATCATTTATTTATTTCCTGCAAGTTCCATCTTCACAGCTCAGAATTTATTCAGATTTACTGCACTGAGATGTGGACAGACACAGCAACAGAAGCTGTTTTCCCAACAAGATGAAGCCTAGGTTACTCTTCATCATTTAGGATACAGTTGCTTCTTCTATCATTGCATCCCTATTTGAACTTCAGCACTGTGATTTTTATGCTGTGATTTTGTTAAAAGATTAACTCACTGAAATATGTGACATAGCACCAAATCTTTTCACCACATTATGTGTTGGTGCATTAAGTTGGCAAATGTCATGGAGCTGTGGAAACAGTGGAAACGTCACGTCAGTTAGCAGTTTGTTCAATGTGACACACATACCCCCTTGGTTCAGGTGAAGTAGTATAAAGACAAAAAATAGCCAGAAGAATGTCTAGAAATATAAGATTTCCATAATCATTTGTAGACCCAAAAACAAAACATGCCATATACATAACTGACTCATTTAAAATATCTAAAGGTTTATTTGTGCTCACTCAGACGTGTTGTTTCAGCCCTAACTCATGCAAAGTGTGCTTGGTTTTAATCCCCCTTTAAATCCCTTTAACTCAACCAGACCAGACTCTAAATGGCTTCTTTTCAAATCAACAAATGGCAAAGTTGGCACTCATGCCCACACAAAGAGAGAAGCCATATTGGGTCACGGCACTATCACACATAATCTACTGCATATACACAAGAGTTTGAACCATATTTTTTACAGTGTACTGTATTCTCTGTTTGGCTGCTTTACTACTTGACCTTTTAACTTGTACTGAATTCCAAAACAAACATCAGAATGATTTATTAAAAAAACATGAAAGCCGACTGCTAAATCATTAGCTGGGATAAAAGCAGCAGATATAAGCAAATGGTACTTTGTGTGTGTGTGCGAGTGTATGTGTTTGTACAGTGCACATCTTCCTTGGGAATTTTGCTAATCATCATATTCTCTCTCATCTTTGATTATAATAGTCACACCCCCATCATCACCCTGGCAACAAGACACCATGGCAACAATGTGGAGACAGGGCACCATGGAAACAGCATTTCTCCTCTAAGCACTGGTGGATGCTGGGAGTTGGTGTTCAAGTGTAGAGGATTTGCTGTCCATTGTAATTTTATTCTATTTAAAGAAGTGCTTTTTATACAACTTACATGATACTAAACTTGTAATTTTCAACAAATGAATAAAGTCAATATTTAAATCTATTGCTCAGGATCCAGGTAGATCATGAGGGTTTTATTCACTGTTATTTGTTGGCATCAATAAACACTTAAAAACATACCACATCCTAATTCAGAAAGATTGCTGGTAAGTGTTTTGGTCTCCTTCACTCATGCATTCTCAGAGACTTGACAACTCCAAAGAGATGGTTTACCACACACTTTCTCACCTGAAGGCTGTGACATTACGTGTGCAAAACTGATTCTTATGTGTCAATTTAATATTAAAAGATTTACAATAATAAAATATTTTGGTGATATAATTCTGAATGAGTCACACATTATTCTGTTGTTTTTTTTTTTGAGTGTTTAATCTTTTGATGAAGCTCGAACAATAGATACATCAACCGAGTATGTACTTTGAAGAATGCGAAGGCGTGCCATGTCGTGTTTGATGTTGGGATGATAGCACCATATTGTTTTTCACGTAACACTCTCCCATTACTGCTGTTAGTTTTTATTTTGTGTGGCAAAAAATATTAAATCTGTTGGAGATGGGAAGAGATAGAGAACGAAGAGGGAAAAAAGGTGGACCTTCTGAGAGAAATGGAATTGCACTGCTTAGTGCAAGATCTGCCGATTAATAAGATGAAAATTGATCCACTCACAAAATCTGATCCTTTTTCTGGCCTATTTGTGAATGTAAATAAATTATTGGTCCAATACCTTCAAATATATTCCATGGTGAGTTTATTTATTGAGTTGTATGCAGTGTGTTGTTCCATGAGTAACTACACTGATAATGAAAATGTCTTATATTCTTGAAACTCGTTTTTTCTCCCAACCTGTAGTGTACAGATATGTTTAGATTTAGTTATGAGGAGTAGAAAGTGTACTAAGATACCATTTTAGAAGCTGATTCCACAGATTGAGTACAATAAGACTGTCCTGAAGTTAAAGGTCAGGATCAGTGCATGCAAAGACATCCTCTGAGCATGTGGAATAACAAACCTTAACAAACTAACAAGTAAAGTCAGCTTCACATTGTAGATAAAAATATCATGCCATCACTGAAGGAATGAGGTGTAATACAACAGTAGTGCAGTCTAGTGTAGCTTTTCATACTACACCAGGGTTCCCTTTATTAGAGGCATCAATTGAGCTCTTTGACTACCTCTGCTGCAGCTACTTTATGCCTTACATACTCCAGGAATAAGAAATGATTACACCCCCCAGTTTTCTCCCTGATTAAATATTCTGACATCTGTAGTGGCTTGTCATCTCTGCTTCTGTGATGTGGTCTAGCACAAGGAACAAAACAAGAAATACCAAAGAAGCCAGCAGAAGTTACATCCTTGCCGAAGTCGGCTACTGACTGTGATCCAACAACAGTACAATGATAATTGGGTGGTGGCTGGGGGGCAAAAAAGCAATCCTTCATGGGTTTAACCCAGAAACCCACTGCACCAGGTACTTTCTGGGCAGGGCATTAGCATGCCTTGGCTAGCAACTGACGTGTCTTAGCTCTGCAAGGTAGCAACCAAAATGCAAACAAGTTCAAGTAGCAGATGTCCTGGATATATAATATATATAATATATAATATATAGACCTGGATGTCTATATAGACCTGGATGTCTATATATTATTTTTAGCTCATGCAGATGTATTAAAGTATTGTACTTATTTTTTCCTACTGGTGCTAGATACAGCACTTAAGATATGTTGTAATAATGGACCTTGAGGCTGCAATATTATGTTTTTAACTTAACTTAAAAGAGATGCATAATACTAAAAATCCTGCTGTATCATGAAAAGAAAAAATAATACATTGTTGAATTTGTTGTTTTCATACTTATTGTAATTATTCATAGTCAAATACATTTTCTATGAATCTAGCTCGATTCCATCACTGCCTTTTTAAGAGACGAATAGCATTCTGGGAAATACTCAATCATACACTGCTGAATAGCTGTAATGTGATACGTCTGAGATGGAGCTGCAGTTTCGCACCAACATACCAAAAAAAAAGAAGAAAAGACAGCAAGACAAGGAGGACCGAAGGAGTGAAAACAGAAGATAGAGGGCTGCCAGAAGAAGGAGAGAGACCAACAGAGCAGCGCTGAAAGTGGTTGGTTGAGCGAAGTGGAGAAGCACCAAGAGAGTAGCTGCAGGGAGAGAACGAGCATCAGAGGGAAAGGGAGAGAAGCAGAGCTGATGCAGCTTCTGAGCGGAACGAATGTGTTTGGAGCAGCAGAATATAGGTCACACATCTCCAGCGACTGCTTCCTTCCCTCCACTGTACTACTTCCTTGCAGTATGTGATATATATGAAATACCACATAATCTGGACCATAGTGTATGGATATCGGCTTTTCTGAATTTACCCTTTAGCTTTTTAAGTTAAATTCCACTGAACAAGAGGAAGGCTGAACTTCTTGTTCTGTGATTAAAATACCGTTGTCTGAGCTGAAAACGATAACAGAAAGAACAAGTCTATCTGATTTGATATTTGCTGCTGTGTTAGCACAAATATTGTACAGCTTATACAGTTGTACAATATGCATCTAGATAATGGGATGGTACACTACGGGACTATTCAGTGGTTAATAAATTCATAACTTGTTCGATTTCACAGATGGGAGCAAAATAAAAGAAGGGGAGAAGACTGTTGAGTGGAATATCAGAGGGAAAATAAGCAGGAATAAACAACAACATTTCCTTCAGGGTTCACATCTGTCTGTCTGGTTAACACTTTATATTTCCAGGACTTACTGAAGAATACTGGAGGAACTGGAGGTAATCCACTTCAAATCTGTCACACATACACCACTAAAAAAACATATATATCTATATATCATCCACATGCAAATACCGGTATATGCAGTTTTCCAAGCACATGGCGTATCTTCACATATGCAAAGCATTTGCAGTCAAGATTACATATTCATCATTGGGCTTCAGTAGCTTGATTTCTTACATTTTTAAGTGCAAACCAGTTTGAAACTGTATAAACTATTTCAGGGAAAGACTCTATACACATTCTTTATCAAATTCCCAGGAGAAATCCATCCAAGTTCAGATGATACTTGAAATTAATGTCTTGATAGCGTTAGACTGTAGTTAGGTAGTTCTGACCAGAAATACATGCATAAGAGATCACAATGAGGATGATTATTTCTTTGTCACACAAGTGTAAGAACATAAACTATGTTTTTATTTTATTTACTGTATTTTTTGTGAATCTCGCTGTTGACGTGAGCTATTGGTTTTGATTAGCTGTTGTTTATTGTGATGTATTTTTTATTTGTGTTGTCCTGTGTCTGTTTGTGCTCTGGCCGCAAAACGAATTTTCCTTCGGGGACAATAAAAGAATCTGAATCTGAATGTTTGGAAATTTTATGCCTGGATCACTCTAATGCATTTTTTTCCTAAAATATCTTTGATGTCCCCATCTGTTCCTTCTTTATTTGTTAAATTTCACCTAAATCCTTTGACTTTTAGTCTTAACTGAGGGTTGATTTCTGTATGTAGCACATACTGTCACAAAAGCCACCATGTTTTACTACTAACCAACTCAGTTTGAATATGTAGGGATTATACTGTAGTCCAATGCCACCTGACATTTCATGCTCGGCTGACCAGCCAGCTATCATGTTTTCTGCCTGGGTAGAGAGAGTGACAGAGAGAGGGGTCAGCTGTAAACTCTGGTTTTAGGGGATAGAGTGACAAATGGAGGAATGCTTGGGTGTAACAGGATGGAGGGATTAAATCAGCAGATGAATGAAATTAAGTGGATGTTAAACAGACACATCCCAGGAATACTGATTACTCAGTGCCCCACTTCATGGAGTCAACTTTTTATATATCAAATATGCAGCTTATGCTGGGCTGCAGGCCTGAGCATGATAACTCAATAAGTCACTCCATTTTCAGATCTCACAGAGGCTTTCAGTGTGTACTGTGTGGGGCTTGGTGGGGGGGGGGGTCTGCTTATATGGTGGTCTGCAAATCAATGCTATAATCAATAAATTACTGACAGACTCATGGGAAATGAAACAGGAGAAATGGCTGTTGCATTTCGTTGTAACTGCACGATTATACAAAGGATTATAATGGTCAGTTGTATTGTATTCAACTGAAACAGATCTGGATCTTAAATAAGGAGCAGCAACCTTCTTTGCCCTGGTACCCACACATTTATTCACAAAACCACTCACACACTAATACATGACATCACTGCCAATGTGAGAGGCATTTAAACCCATATCAGATTAACTGAAGATGGGGGAGGATAAGTAGCTTGGGGAGGAAAGATACTGGAATCAAAGTCAGTGGATAAGACAGTGTTTTGTGAGATTGGGTGGATGTGTCTGTGCCACTGAATGAAACTAAGAAAGAGGTCAAGTAAGTTAAGAGGTAAGAGGCCTTCATTAACGCTAAAGAGGATGTACAATGAAAGCCATACATGTCCATCACACTGAATTTATGAAATTGAGAGATTTTGTTATATTAATGCCAAAAACAAAAGATGAGGTTTATCCAACAATGTTCTGAATAAACAATGATTTGATATATTACTGTAAATTTGTCTCCCTCTTATCTCACATAGGCTATTTCAGCTACACACAATTACACCTCCTTCTCCACCTCCACCCCCTCCCACAGCAAGGAGCCACCCTCCTCCTCCTCCACTCTCCTGTACCGGCCCTTATGAATCCCATTTCCATCCCACTCACAAGGCAATGAAATAGACAGAGATGGAATCTCTATACAGTTTCAACAAACAGTTGGTTTGGAAGGGTTGTTGCTGAAGGCAAAAACTGTCTACCCTCCCTTACCAGATTGGCTTTAATCCGAAAGCCAGCCTTATGGATGCAAAAGCCCGTGTCAGCCCTCGTTTGGCCAATTTTTCTGCGGCTCTGCTCTGATTTAATCCACCAATCCGGGCAGCCAGGCCCCGATGCTCTGCAGTGATAATTAAATAAAACGAGGTGTTTACTTGTTTAATCGAGATATACGTGCAATGAGACCGTGCCTATTTCTTGTGTCTGGAGCCTTAAGGAAGCCTTCCAGTCGACTGTGGTAAAGCAACACCTGCCATGACGTGCATCAACATGAAAAACTGTAAAAGCATCCTGCAGCATAAACGTGCATCTGTGCAAATCCGGGCTTTATCACGCCATGAACGCATAATCTGCCATTAATGTTTAGCTCTATTACAGAGACGCATATTCTCAATGGCTTACCTCTGTAAAAAACGACTCCATCCTGCCTACTCCTCGCAGACGATGCGCGCCCGGCCCGGCAGAGCGCAGACACCGGCTCCGGTCTCGAGTGCGCAAATCTCACCAACGGGAAGGTGCGCGTGTTTGTGGTGATAGGCAAGATGTGGTGGTAGCTCTGCGTTCCTGTTTCCCATTCAACGAGCACTAATTTTCCAATCCCGAAAAGGCTCTGATGCTTAACACACACCTCAGCAGCATCTGGGCGCTATGCGCAAAGAGAACCACATGAGGCAAAATCCAAGGAAGCTTTGATGATTCGTCGGAGGAGCGCTAATTGAAGCGCCCAGCTTTTTCCAGGTCTGTGTCGTTTGAAAGACCCAGCAGCTATGTATGTGTTTGCATGTGTGTAAGTGTGTGTGTGTGATGTTGTGTGTGGATACGTGCGTGCGTGTGTGTGAAGCAGCGTGTACCGTGCGTGGGTCTGAGGGAGAGGACCAGTCCGGGGGTGAAATAAGCTCGACGCTGCCACACCGCACACACCGACGGGGCGGTGCAGACACAGCCTCTTCCAATAGCCTAACATGCACACTTACAGATATAACCAGAAACTCAAGTCTTGCTTAAAAGGAAGCCAAAATCTGTATCTTTTTTTTTACACAAATCACTATTTGGTGATTGATTGGTGACTGTCAGAACAGATGAAAGAGCCACTTTACTACTTGGCCCAATTAGGCATCAGACTTAACAATCTTAAGTTAAATTGTATAAACAAATTCTGGAATTTATCATTGTAGAAGAAAAAGGGAAAAAAGAAGTGATGTTTGAACAGGCAAATGACAGATGTTTCCCCCAAATCAGACCATAAGGATCAGAAAGATCAGAGTTAATATTTCTCTATGGTCTTTGCTACAAAAAGGGGGGGGTGGGGGGATGACTTGTAACAAAATCAGCCAAACCCCATTCAAGGTGAAAATAATATGTCACTGCACACACATACATACAGGACCAGGTCAGTTATGGTAATCACAAAGAACAGCGCATTAGGTTCCCAAAAACAACAGTTTATCAGACTGAGGTGGAAATAGAGAGACAGCTGGTTTATGTGATGTGGAGCATGTACGATTTAATTCTTACTTTTGAGAGGACCAGGCTGTGAAGGGCAGGTGCAGCCATCAGGAAGCCCAGCAGGCCAAGGCCACTCTGGGGTAAAGTATTGTGATGCTCAGCCTGTTCCCTCTGGAGCCCTGGAGGTACAAGGGAGGAAATACACCTGTGTGCACCACATACCCATTACTCGGGTTCACTATGAGCTTTAAAAACATTAACTAGACACTGCACTGGTTTTCTAGATATCAAATTTTACGTCTTACAGTGTCTCTACTATACTGTAAACACTATACAGATGATGGATAGGGTGAAAGTTGATACCTATAAAAAAAAAAAACGTGGCCCCTCTGCTCCACAGAGTGCAAATATTGAAATCAAGTCGAAACAGAAAACCTGCTGAAGCTTAAGCCTCAAAAGATGATTTGGTGTTGTGTGTTGACACATTTTGGTTTCAAAACTATTAGGTGATTGATTGAGGTGGCCTGTAGCAGTGTTTACAGATTACAATGCACTGTCAAATGATCTCTATTAAATCTATATCAAAATATCACTACTTTTACACAGCAAAAAGCCATTTAACCTTAACCTCTAACATGCACATGTAAATAGAAACACATGCACATAAAAATACACAGAAAGTCTTTTAGACGTTCATTCCCATGACAACGCTGGGGTCGACTGACCCTGATCGCTGAATTGCGGTTTAGTCCGGGAGCAGAACTCTGCTTAGTCATCTGGCCTCAGCTCTCTCTTTCTCCTTGATGTCTCCTTCTCCTCTTACTGTTACCCTGAATGTGTATGCTGGTGGGTGCTGTGGACAGATCATCAATAGGTCCTGTGGTACAGGTTACTGAAGAGCTCAGCGCCAATCTCTCCCAATGCTGTTTTCATCTCTATGTACATATTTGTGGAAACAAATGTGTCAAATACACAGTTAAGTCTATAGCATGCAGAACATTTGGTGAATGAGTATGAAATACATGTGTGTGCATTTCATATGTTGCATGTGGTAAAAGGCATCACTCACAATGTCACAGCCAATCAGTTTTACGACCGTAGCAGTCGTAAATCTCTTTTTTTATTGCCCTCTTTCTTTTCCAGCCTCTCCTCTTTTGTGAACCTCCTCCTCTTTCAGTTCAAACACATCTGTTAAAGGTTGTGTGAGCAGACGTCCAGAATCAAAGAAATGTACAGAAACTCAGCATGGGTAATCTGGAGTGATAATCAATCGTACACTGTGGTAGTTTACCTATAAAATGGGACAATCCAAAATAAGGCCTGAGGTCAAAATCTCTCTGACCTATCACACAGAGACAAATGAGCTTTGTCTGGTTGAATTTGACATAATTTGTTACATCGGGACTATGAGTAAATTGAAATTCTAAAGCCCCTAATTCTTCCAATATAAGTATATCTTTGTCTTGCAGTAAATTAACAAAGCCACTCCTATGGCAGTAAATTTTACAGTCATAACTGCAGTCCTTTGTTTAAGATCTGTAATTCGGTTTACAACCAAGCACACACTCTCACATACAGTATTGAAAGCATGCAATCGTAAATATCTGTGGTTACTTAGCCACTCTAATTTAATATGTTTTGAAATGCTTAACATTTTTAAACCTTTTCCAGCACAAGGTAAACACAAATATTCATATTTGATCTTTCAAATAATTATCAACACATGGCATCTCTTTCAAGGAGAAACTCTCCATTACGACAGATACAGATAAGACAATGAAAAACTACAATCCTATCGAGTGAGATACAGTTATGGTGGAACAGCATACTGATGAATATTGGACCAGAAAGTTAAGTGATGAGAAGCTGATGTATGTATCATTCTGTCTGGTGTCAGAGTTCAATCTTCAAACGTAATAAGTCATATTTTCATGTTCAACACACACATACATGCACACACGTAGACGCGGGGAGTGTCATTATATGAGGTCACCTGATCCGCATGACTCATCCAACACACAATTTGTGGATTTGGATTCAAAAGACATTACCAAGGTTGAAGGACTCAGTGAAATATGGTTATTATGAGTGGAAATTACTGATTTTTATTGATTAATTAATTAATCATCTTATGTATTTATTGTTTCGTTTTTTCTTAACTGGAAAATGTAAGTGTTCAATATAATTCTATAAGCTGTTTATGTATCTTGTTACTGCTGCTCTAATACTCTGTAGAGGTCAATCTCTTCCTCCTGGTACCACTTCAAATTTACTCTTCTAAATGTTATCAGGACATTTTTTTAGTATCTATGTGATTATCTTTTAAAGCATCATGCTCAACACACAGAGTGTTGGTCCTTCAATAATCCTGTACTAATAATAGGTATCTCGCCACTTTAAAAAAAAGAAAATCTAACAATTCCTTCTAAAGCCCTCAGCAGCAATGGGGAGAGGAAAGGTTAGGTTCAACACAAAAAAACATTCAACAAAATTAGATTGAGGATGCATAGTTGTCTGCCTTGACTGGTTGGGATGAGGGGAGAGTGACAAACAAACAAAAAAGGGTGCGAGCGAGGGAAAGAGGGAAATAACAAACAATGAAGCAGTGAGCAAGTTTGTCAGGCTAGAAACAACAAATCAGAAACATGTTTCCTTAACTCTGGAGAAACATGTATGTACCTGGAATGTATGGGAAGACAAAAAACACAAATAACAGGACACACGCACACAAACAAAAAGTTATTGGCATGCAATAGTCGCACACTGATAAACACCCAGCAGAAATAGATTGAGGATGTGTAGCTAATATAATAACAATAAAAAAGGAATTTTAAAATTACATAGTTTTAATGGTAACTTAATAGAGAAAACGGGATGCACAGGAGAGGATCCTGGCGGCTGAAGGCTCTGCTCCACTTTGCTTTTAGAAACTTTAGGAACCACAAGCAAGCCTGCACTCTGAGAATGAAATGCTCTGTTGGAGTAAGTAAGGCACTCAAAGGTCTCTGTCATTACAGGTTTAACAGGATATTATATTTCATTTTCAACCTTAAAGGGAGCCGATGAAGTGAAGGTAAAAAGGGATTGAGATAAATATTATTTCTCTCAAGTTTCCATCAGATCTGTAAAATAACCTTTATTCTACCACAGGAGCCTGATTGTGATTCAAGATCTCTTTTGCATCAGCATCCTGGCTAAGACAGCAGCAACATCACAGCTGAAACACAACTAAACATACAGATATTTGCATTAAAAACACACATTTTCACAAAATTTAATCAGGAGCACATTACAAAAATAAATAAATATAGATATTATTGGATCAGCTATTACAAAAAGTATTAGATGCATAGACTCGTTTTTAATCATCAGAATAAGACAAGATGTTTCTAATTTTTTTATTTATGTTATTTTGCAGGTGAAAGAAAGTGGTCCCCGATGCTTGTTTTACATATGAATCAAACAGACTGATTGAAAATAGATTTAATGTTCCTCAAAACCGTACTATTCAGCACGGCAAAGACATCCAGAGAATCTGCACGGTTAAAGTGCTCTTACTATTTCGGGCCAAAATTTCTGTTTTGAGTTTTCTCTAAATATGAGAGCACAAAAATCAGTAATAATAAAAACAGAGACGTACTTGTCTCTCTGCCTAAATGGTTTTGTTGATATGTTGATGTACTTTGGACAGAAATTGAATTGTAGTTTTAAAATAGTCCGTGAACACTATGATACATGAATGAAGCCTCCACATTTCTACATTATATCTGCTCAACCCAAAGAGAGGTGGGACAATTAGGGCTGCCACAGATGTACCAGCAAGGACAGGAAAACTGGCAATGATTAAAAGGTTTGAGGCTGTGATGATACACACATGTGAATTCTAAATGAGTGGAGATTTCTTACCTGCTGTGCTGTGTTTATATGGGTGCATGTACAGGAAGAGGTTCAATTCAATTAAATGGCTCTAGAGGGATGACTTCATCCTGATTCTTATCCTCCCCTACCCACCCCCTACTCAGACCCCTGCCCATGTACCCCCATCTGCACCCTGCCCCCACCCTTCCTACCCCTTGCACCACCCACGGGCTGCACAGCACTTTGACAGTCTTTGAACTAAATTACCGTCAGTTCTGGCCGCTGTATTTCCCAACAGAGACTGGGGTAATTTAATCAGCCGGCTATAGCCTGCAGCACCACATGCATGCTTGCAGACATACATATCCATAAACATAAAACAGACCAAAATTATTTCATAGCTAATCTATCGCAATCAGAAAAATAGCTAAACAAGTCAGCCTGGAAATATGATGGCATTATTTTATGTGGATACGTCAAACAATGTTGCTAAAATATTCTGTGTAATCGTGTCGATAAATTAAGTTTTTCAAATGTCTGGATATAAAACGAGATTGATCAATTAGACAGATTGGTAGGCTATATGTTGCAACTTTTGAATAAAGTGCAATACTCAGTTATTGCTCTGTGTTTATCAGCTATGTATTGCTTTGACAGGCTTTTTCTTACGTATTTAGTTGCATTGAGCCTAATCCTCATTAGAACAGATTAAATCACCCAGATCACAATAACTGGATTATACAGACCCCCCTAGAGTCAAGACTTCCTGGCCTTATTTTAAAAAAAAATCTCTTTCAATAAGAAATAATAAAAGCACAAAAAAATACGGGATGTTATGATGTAGGTTTAATAGGTGGAAAGAGGAAGAAAGTGACGGGAAAAAACTGTGATATCACCGTGTTTTTAATCTTACTACCGTATAATGTGACTGAGAGACTCTCATTTATTAATCAGATCCAGTGTAAAGAGATTGATTAATGGAATCATCTCATTTAATTCTCAATGGTATAAACACACACAATCATTGGTGTTAACAGTGTAACTAAAGCAGCCACACAGTGAACAAAAGCCCAGCTGTCACTCCTGAGGCTTAACAATCATATATGAATATTCATCAAGGCCAAGAGAGACAGAAGGTGAGCTTGGCTTTGCAAAACATCATCTTTGTGCAGCAGAGTCAGCTCCTGCACCTCATCAATTCTACAGTCCCTGACCAAACAATTTAAAGAGAAAACGTCCTCTCCAGCAGAACTGCTAATCAAGCACATGGGTGTAAGACCTGAGAGTACAAATGTCAAGCAGAATTTTGTATATTTTTCCATTTCATTTTGCTTGAATTCAACAGATCATGCTTTGATCCATTTTAAATTTTCTAAGAAACTTTCAAGGAAATTTTTATAGGGAAAATGGTAAAAAGAAATAAAAGAAAACAATAGGGGATTAAGTGGCAATTCATAGATTTATCATTCGTATTCAGTGTTCAGATCGCATTTTGTAAGATGAACTTGGAACAGGTTTGCTTCTCCAAATTAGATCAATATGTTACAGTAATTTAAAAAAAAGTCTCATAGAACAATTTTGAAATACTAAAGCACAAGCAAAGTATGGATGGTTTTTGTCTGTAATTTTTGATGAGTTTGCCTGATTTGATTTTGTTAATCCTTCCTTTCACAAGCTATGAGCAAACTACAAAACTGATGGTTAGGAAGGGATCATTTAAACAATGGTTGTTATTAGTCACAATACTGAAATAGTTCACATTGTATTTTAATTTTACATTAGAATCACACAATTTGTGACACAATGTAGATAGGTGGGATGGATTGTCCACAATGGAGAGCAATTTGTCTTCCTAGTTTTGCCCTAGCCCTCATGCCTCCAACTCAACAACTTCCAGGTGTGCGCTGATTATTCTGCCTGCTTAATCTCTAATATTGATGCTGCTCCCCTTGCCAACCACATCGCAGTAAATCACACCCACCAGCAGGCAGAAGATCTGTATATCTTACTGTACACTAAAAGAACCTGAACTACATCATAAAATAGCATGATCTCGTTCTTATCATACTACTCAACAGTAGGATAAAAGACAACAGAAGGATAAAAGACTACTTTATGACTACATCATAAAGTAATCTGCTCTTCCCCCTTTTTGTACAGATCATTGCAGTCCAGTCCAGACTGCTATCCAGTCTATCATTCAGTTTTACACCTACTGCTCCACGGCTTCAGCTCCCCCACCGATGATGTTTATCACCTATTGTCAGATATCTTGTCCTCCTGATGCTGACCATCATCTCCTTAGCCATGGTTACATTTCAGAGTGGCAAAATAGCAGTTGTTGACCAGTTCCCTACACTTCTATGTTACACCACACCACTCCAGTCATTACAGAACTTCTGTAGATGGAATGACTGGGTCGTTCCGAAAATTTGAATTATAAAAATGAACTGTAGTATAACTTACAACCAAATGACCACGAGGTGGCAGCAAATACACATTTATAATAGATAAAAACAGTGAGGGTGAGTGGCCCATAACAAGGCGTGTCAGCTACAACGCACACACTTAAAGCCCACCGTTGTACAAATTGGATTGGCTAATCTTCTAGAACGCTCAGTCAACTCCTTCTCTGATTGGTTAATGCTTCTGTCCTTCCGATATGACAGACACACTACACTGCTAGCTGTTTCGAAAATGAAACTGGCTCGTGTCTGACTTTGCTAGAGAGGGAAGAGAAAACGAAAATAATACACTTATCAGAACAAATTCTGGGGGATTCACTGTTTCATACCGACCCAGTGAAGGCAGAAGACCCACATCGTCAGGACTTCATGCTGCGGGATTGGAGAGGTGACATATTTTTGGTGAGGGAGGCAGGCCTGTGCTGTCAAAACACGAACACAACACCATCCAAACCAGTTCTATGTTGGCGTCGTTCGTTAACGTGACAAAAATGTTTAACATTGTCGTAGGGGAAAGAACTAATTAAAACAACTATTTCTGATATGCTGTGGGGTTAGCTCTTTGCTATTACGTTTGTTGCTTCTGATGTTTCCTTCTCCGTCAGTGTATTGTATTGGCATATTAGAGAAGGAGGCAAATTTCAGGGGAAACGGATCTTAATCCATTTTCATCTTTAATTACATTTCATATATATATATATTTTGCAGCTGGAAATGTTGAGCAGCCACCAAAGATGGGTTGGGCACTCCGTACTGGAATGGATGTAAGTCTGCATTTATGTATTTATTTTAGTATTTTAAATTTCCTATAAATAATATGTAATGTTGTGGTTCCCTTTTTGCCCAGATTTTGGAGTCCGTTAAATCTGAATCCCATGAGTCTCTATGGGAACTCCCCTCTGTATTGTAACCCACCCTCAGGGTTTTGGATGTTTATGTTATCTATAACATTAAATACAGGTATTACAGACAAGTCTTGAGACAGTATCTTTGTTACAAAGTTAGTTTTTTTGTTTCAATTTATTAGACACAGACATCATTTCATATATGTAAAAGGACTCCTTAGTGGTTGTACCACAAGTTTCATGTCCTCAATAGAATTAATATTGTTGCTGGATGCTCCAAGCCACGAGGAGCATTCATGTAAAGAAAGTGAATGCAGGCTTTTACCACTTCTTATTTTTTTAACTTTTGATTAGGATTTGGTCCTCACAAAACTACTTGAACATGTGTTGAATAAAGAGATTGCACTTTGTTCAGGATGCCTTGCTTTGATCCACATTGTCAGCAAGAATGTAGGTGTGGCCTCCAAGTTACTGCTCTGCCTCAGATACTGACTTAACGTCTCTTTGCAGGGTTAGGAAACAATTAATTTAACTAGACAATCAGTCATATAAAACAACCTTATAAAGAGGTGCATTCAAGGGTTGGTGCTGATGGGCTAAGAAGATATTGTACTCCATAACATACAGCAGGGTCCTCGAGGACTGTCAAAATCAGTTCATTGTTGTCTAAATTTAGGAAATACACTTTTCTCTTTTGTTCAGCACCTTTCTTCATATTTTCCTCCCTAATGTCTCCAGTCTGTAGCAGTGGCTGCTCTTTGATGCTGAAGCTGAAGCTGCCGTCACTATGGCGCATTTTGACACAGAGTACCAGCGCCTGGAAGCGTCCTACAGCGACTCTCCCCCTGGAGAGGAGAACCTGCTGATGCATGTGCCTGAAGGAACCAAATGTATGACGCACATAAACAACCAAAAACAAATCATTGACTTGTACACAAAGACACCCTGACATTGTTAGACAGCATCATTACTAATTTGAAATGAATCTTTTGCAGCCCAGTGGCACCACATAGAAAATCTGGACCTATTTTTCCAGAGAATATCCTTTTTAAAATAAATTCTCCAGAGGTAGTCTGTGTGTTGCTGTGTTTTGAATATTCATGCTAAGTGAAATGTATTTCCTTCCATTTTGAATGGGATTTCTGAATGCAAATATATTTCCTAACCTCAGATGAATTCACAATTTTCCTTAATTTTCATTACGTCTATAACCTTCACCAGAAGAATGGATTCACCTGCATGCTGTTGGGAGAGATTTTTGAACTGATGTATGTATCCTCATCATCGTAGATAATATTTTTCAGGGTATCTGATAGCTTATTTAACTTTAATATATGGAGTTTAATGCACCGAACATGTATGTTTTCATTCTCTTCATTCTCCCCTGATTTTTACCTCAACTTGCAACTTCCTGTGCTCATTCTGTTTGCAGTCAGCTGCTGTTTGTGGTTGGCTTCACGGTGTTTTTAGCTAACTGTGTGGATTATGACGTCCTCTTTGCCAACAAGTTTGTAAACCATACTGATTCATCTAAAGTCACCTTGCCTGATGCATTCCTTCCGATGGATGTCTGTAGCGCCCGGTGAGTCCTGTGCTTTATTTGGTACATTTAGCATACAGACAGCACAAATCCATCCATACAACCAGTAATCAAATATATTAAAGTGGTTTTATTCATATTGGTGAACATTGGGTTTATCACTGATGGATGTAAAACATTTTTCTTTCCTAGTATTCGAGACAATGCTTTTGTGATCTTTGTTCTGATAATCTCTGGAGTGTTTTGGCTTCATCGCTTGGTGAAATTTATCTACAATGTCTGCTGTTACTGGGAGATCCGATCCTTCTACATCAATGCCCTCAAGATGACCATGGTAAGACGGACATTTTCATTCAGGTTATTATTTTTTCGGGAGTTGTTGGTCATGTGAAATGCTGCTCTGTTGACATTCAATGCACCCAGTAACAGTAAAGCCTGATGTCTAACCTTTGTCGTGACTTTGTGCTTCAGTCAGAGCTTCCCTATGCAACATGGCAGGAAGTTCAGGCCAGGATCATTGAGATCCAGAAGGAGCACCAGATCTGCATTCATAAAAAAGAACTGACAGAACTTGATATTTACCACCGCATCCTCCGCTTTAAAAACTACATGGTGCGTTCTGATTAAATCTTAAAGAGACTGAACTAATTGACATTACTGCTTCCAAGAACAATCAAACGCTGTTATTGCATACTATAGCTGTCTTCCTCCTCTTCACCAGGTCGCCATGGTGAATAAATCACTCCTTCCTGTTCGATTTCGGCTTCCTGTACTCGGGGAGAGTGTGTTTTACACCCGAGGTCTCAAATACAACTTTGAGCTCATCTTCTTTTGGGGTCCAGGTGTGTTAGAAGTGTGTGTTTGTTTTGATGAATTTTTACATGCCTATGTTTTGCAATGAGTTGTTGTCTGTGTAGGCAAATTGAAGGGTTTTCATATGTAAATGTGCACTTCCCTGCACCTGTGCATGTTTTTGATTCTTATTCTGTTTCCTATAGGCTCTCTGTTTGAGAATGAGTGGAGTCTAAAAGCAGAGTACAAGAGAGGAGGCAACAGGCTTGAACTTGCAGATAGACTTGCGTCTCGTATCCTGTGGATTGGCATTGCCAATCTGCTGCTGTGTCCAGTCATTCTCGTGTGGCAGATTCTTTATGCCTTCTTCAGTTACACCGAGGTAAATAATTCACGCACACGCAAAAACTTTGAACAACTGGCTTTTGCAATAATTAGAAATGACATTAGTTTGTTGTGTGGGCATATGTAGGTGATAAAACGAGAGCCTGGTTCTCTGGGGGCGAGATGCTGGTCTCTCTATGGTCGATGTTATCTGCGTCATTTCAATGAGCTGGACCACGAGCTCATGTCACGCCTCAGCAAAGGCTATAAGGTCAGTGCATCTTTCGTCCTGACCATTCCTTTCCAAGGACTATAAATCTGTTTTTGCATGAATCCATTTATAATTTTCTTTAGGTCAGACCTAAAGATATTGAGTCATCTTAAACATGACCGTGCAAATTTCACTTATACTGAGATGGTTCTGTTATTATTCCTATGATAATACTTACAGAAGACTCATTCATCGCCTGTATAGTTAATTATTAAGCAAGTCTTCTCCTGTTTTTTTTTTCTCCCCAGGCTGCATCCAAGTACATGAACTGTTTTCTTTCACCGTTGCTGACAGTGGTTGCCAAAAATGTAGCGTTTTTTGCTGGGTCTCTTCTGGCTGTTCTCATTGCCCTGACAATCTATGATGAAGACGTCCTCGCAGTGGAACATGTCCTCTCATCGATAACTCTGCTTGGAGTGTGTATCACACTGTGTCGGTAAGGATCGGTTCAATATTTCACCTGTTCTCATCTATCTAAATCCAAATGTTTATAATCAATTAAATGATAATTATTATTAGATATTAAAAGGGCCTGCTGCAGTCTAAGTTTATCAAGAAAATGGGTCAAACTGTTGTCTGGTTCTCCATTCAAAGTATATTTGTTTAAAACTGATGTTTTGAATTAAAAAAACATCGCCATGAGCCAGTTTGTTAGTGTTCTTTTAAAGCTATCCAGAGCTGTTATTATCTTAATGCTTTGCAGCAGCTTATTCCAGTGTATATGTAGTGTTTGCTTGGCAATCTGAATTGGCTCCTAAATAGGAATATTCGTAATAGCTGAGTTCTGTCTGTGTGATTTTATTTCATACCAGGGCATCTTAAACATCCAAAGGATTTCCTATATTATGAATTTCAGTGTTTAGGACTCTAGTCTCCTTTGTCATGAAGTCAACTTCTTAGCTTGTCAACCTGTTTCTTTGATTTTAG
>JBBBVU010000021.1:15881774-15899528 GCA_037177055.1 Atherinosoma microstoma | reverse complement strand
TTTCAGTGTTTAGGACTCTAGTCTCCTTTGTCATGAAGTCAACTTCTTAGCTTGTCAACCTGTTTCTTTGATTTTAGTCAGTCGATCTGTTTAATTTTTGTTTACTCCTGCATGCAGACCTTGGACATCAGAACATAGGCTTTTAAGAAAAAAAAGGGGGAAAAAAACTAAAATCAGAGGAGTTTTTGAGGAAACTAAACATGTCAAATTAAACCTGTTATTTTGCAGCCTGTGAAGATACTAGACCATGAAATAAAAATATGAAATTTATCAAATTTATTTGACATTGTTCTTATGTTTATTAATGTTTTAAAATAAAAAATTTTCGTCTTGAAACTGTTGACATGATGCTAGTTGGTCCTGGCATGTTTGAAGGTATTAATTGTAAAACACATTTCTTTTCATCCACTTCTGTGTTTTTTTTCCAGGTCATTTATTCCTGATAAGCACATGGTGTTTTGTCCTGAGCAGCTGTTGCGGGTTGTCCTGGCTCACATCCATTACATGCCTGATCACTGGCAGGGCAACGCACACCGATATGAGACCCGGGACCAGTTCTCGCAGCTCTTTCAGTACAAAGCAGTGAGTGAAAAATAATGACCCGGGATTAAATGTCAAGACTTTAATGTGACTTGTGACTGCAGTGTAATGTAAATGATACTGGCCCAACAGTGAGAAAACTGATTGTAACCAAGTCATCATCCTTACACTGACCTCTTCTCCTCTGCTATGATTAAAAATACTGACCATGAAAAGGGTTAATACTTCTAGTTGCCTTCTACAGAAGTGGTGGGGGATTTTAGTGTCATTCTTGGGAGCAAGACTTATTCTCTACCCTCAGATTTATCCAGCATGTTTTTATACTTTATTTCAGTCAAATATGTTTTGTAATTTGCGTTTGTGCATCTTACTCTGCTTTTCCATTTGTTTGCTTCCAGGTGTTCATTCTAGAGGAGCTGCTAAGTCCAGTAGTGACTCCCATCATCCTCATATTCTGTCTGAGGAGGAAGTCTCTGGAGATCATAGATTTCTTCAGGAACTTCACTGTAGAGGTGGTCGGAGTTGGAGACACTTGCTCTTTTGCTCAGATGGACATCAGGCAGCATGGACATCCAGCGGTGAGGGACTGACTCACAGATAAAGACACATTTCTAGACAAGTGCTCATATTATATGTAAAAAAAAAAAAAAAACATGCAGAATATCAAATGGTGTTTGATCTTCACTTTGTAGTGGATGTCAGAGGGGAAGACAGAGGCATCTATCTACCAACAGGCAGAGGATGGGAAAACGGAGTTATCACTGATGCACTTTGCTATCACCAACCCCCACTGGCAGCCTCCTCTGGAAACTACTCACTTCATTAGTCAGTTGAAAGAAAGAGTTCACAGAGAGGCCACAGGGGCTCCTTCTGATGCACATCCGCTTTCCTTGTCAGAGTCTGAGGTAGGGTGATCAATTAGCATTTATGCCCAAGTTTCACAGTAATCATATCTCATATCTCTGATGTCTGATTTTACTTTCCTGTCCTTTTATCTTTCTTGTAGCCAAGAAGTCTTGTTGCAAACCTCTTGGCAGGGCCATCCACATTGGCTTCTGTTCATTTTGGTCGTGACAGCTCTTTGACCAGTCATGCAGCAACTGGCATTAGCGATGGGGCATCTGCTTTGCGCTCTCTTTCCCCAATTAGCAGCAGTCTTCATTTGAGAGGCAGTTTGAGTGCCATCCATAGAGCCAGTGGTCTCACCAGCAAAGCAATGGCAGGGTCTGGGTAAGTGAACACTTAATCAGAGTTTGCTCCATTTTCCGGATACAGCTTCTTAGGGAAGTGCTGGATGAAATCCGATTTAATTGGAATTCAAAATGCAAATCTTGATTTAGTGTTAACCTTCTTTTGTTTAACAGCTCGATGTAATCTTCTCCTGTGTTTTTTCTAATTTCTCCTTGTTTTTCTGCTTTTCTCTCAAGGACTGACGCCCGGACTGTGAGCTCAGGTAGCAGCGCATGGGAGGGCCAGCTTACCAGTTTGGTTCTGTCAGAGTATGCATCCACTGAAATGAGCATCCACGCACTTTACATTCATGAGGTAAATCAGGTTGTACGTTTTTTTTAGATGTGTTATGAATATTTCACAAATTCTCTCCATCTTTGAACCGATTCAGTTTTGTCTGGTTTTCTGTTCCTGAAGCTCCATAAACAGCAGTCTCGTACAGAGCTGTCCCGTCACACATGGCATAGACAGGAGAGCGATGAAAGTAGTGACAGCATCCCAAACGAAGTAAGGAGCGAACCCAATCCTCTGTCGAAAAACTTCCCACGGTCGCACACTTTCCCCACCATGGTGGCAAGTCCAAGTGCCATTCCCACTTCCCACTCAGCCACGAGTGGTGCCCCCATTGGCCGGGAGGGGGCAAAGTCACACAGCAGCAGCCAGCGGCGCCACAGTGGACCTGCCACAGGTGGACCTGCCACAGGTGCCTGTTTTCTTTCTAATACTAATATCTTTTAAATCTTAATTTTTTATAAATACTCAATGGTTCTAGGCTCCTTGCAGCATTATCATACTTGCAAATAAAAACATGTTGATCTTACACATTCTGAAATGTAGTGCTCTTAAAAAGAGAAAAAGATTAGCTTGGAGTGGAAAATACTTCTTTACTATATGACACTTCTTAACTGCTGTTAATCTGTTTTCCAGACCATTTTGATTCAGGAGGAAAAGTAGCAAAGTCAGTCCGTGTGCCCATGGGTGGGTGGGCAGAGGATGGTCAAGCAGCACCAAGACATCATGAAACTCTTCCGGAGGAGAGTTCAGAGGATGAAATGCCTCCTCATGTACACAAGGTGAATGCACTTTATTTGACAGGAGTAAGACTCTTATTTTACATGTGTGTGCTGCAAAGTAATGGATATTTGTGTCTCTTGTTTTGTTTCAGATCACATAAGTAGGCCACGTGAATAAATATCCGAGGCTTCCACAGATAATCAAATCCTCATCCTCTGAACTTTTTCCCAGGACTCACCTTTTCTTCCCACATATAAAGATGGAAATGTTGTAATCCTTTTAAAAACTCAAGATGGAAACCATCTGGACAAGTTTTTTGATTTGACCGTTATGACAGATTTGTCTCATGACATCCACATCAAACTATTTGGCTTCTCTACAGGCCTACAGGAAGGCAGAATAAACATTGGCCCATCAGAAGAGGACCTACGGGATGAAGTTATTTCTTAACATTGGACTACAGTAAACATTTTTATGTCAAAGATTACCAGAAGAAAGTAAATGGTTTGTTGCAACATGACAGCAATTGTGAACACTCAGCACCCTCAGTGTGTTGCCATTGAATTGTTCAGTAAATCCAGACTGGTTTGTCTGTATTGCTCCACATTTTTCAAATCCAAAATAAGCAAAAGGTGTGGTGTCTTTGATAATTAAAGTATTTGCCAAAATAGGTTAAGAAGGATGCTGGTAACACACAGACTTTCATTGTGTACGTCCGTTATTTTACTGAATAGCAGGAGGATGTGTATTACACTTTGTGCATTGTTTGTCGGCTTGCATTTTGCCTCTTGGCTAAACTTAAGAGAGACCGTTTCTAATTAACTATTTTTTATCTTAATTTCTTCCTTTTACAAGTGAATTTTCTAGAATGTTTAGAAAATTGGCCCAAAATCTGGCTCAGATCAATTGTACAGAGCAGCTGCAATCTGCATGCACACATGCACTGTGTAGATAATTATGTGCAAACTGTAACATTTGCTTAATAAGTCATACATTTACAAGACAATGACATGCAATCACAGATGCTGTATGTAAACTGTCTTTAATCTGATGTCACCAAACTATTACTTTTTTAAACCATTCTTTCATTTCCAAAAATTGCCTAAAGGTTTCAGTTAACAACATAGGCTGTTATAGGCATGTGATATTTACTTTAAAAAGAGGCCTCAAATGCAAGCGCATGAACATTATCTGCTCACTGCTCCAAGTTGAACAAGATTACTCCATTTACCACATCCGGCCTAATCATCATGACTTTTTTTTGTGAAAATAAGGAGTATGCACTTTAATTATTTGTCAATCAATGCAGTAAATCCAGACTGCATTGACAAATCGCATAACTTTGATTGTATATTTTCTTATACATATTTTTAAGTTATTTTATTTATCCCGAGGGATGTGCCATGATGATCGACAGCAGGGAATCGTGTACATGTGATTTATGTGTGCACTTGGATTGGGACTGAGATGCACAGTCATCCTACTGAGCAGATTTGTGTATAAGGAGACGCGATGATTTTGGTGCAGTAAAACTAAATGATTACTGTCGATATTTGTTTTATAGATCCTGTATATTACCATTTTGTACAGTTGTAATTTCATCTATTAAAGACACGTCAACTATTTTGTGTTGAAATTGTGATGAACCCATTAATCGATTGAACTTGAACAGTGACTGAAAAATAAGGAACATTTCTAAATACCTGCGTATAGTTGAACCTGCCAAGAAGTTGCCTGCTAGAACAAATATCCAGAAGTAGAAGATATGGCTTCGTCTTATAAATACATGGCTGACACCGAGCCACATTCAGAGCCCGGATAGCTCAGTCGGTAGAGCATCAGACTTTTAATCTGAGGGTCCAGGGTTCAAGTCCCTGTTCGGGCGAACAGTTTTCTTTCATCTTCATTTCTTATCTTTTCGATTTATTACAATAAGAATGAATCGGCGACACTCTTATGCAAATGCAACATTAAATCAATCGTCTCGCAGCAAGAATAAATTGTACTTTATAATGTTTGAACTTATCTAAGAGTAGATCAACAAGATCCGCACTGTCGCCCACCTGGAGCCAGCTGTTCTTAAAAAATGACTCGGATGAAGCTTGCCCGCCTGGCAAAGCCTGCCAACTTACAAAGAAACAATATTTACAGTACATCATCTCTTCTATCCTATTATAGAAAAGCCCCAAACTGGCATTAAAGAAACTGGGAAAAAACGTTTGACAAAATGTACGCAAGACAGATCTAAGAAAAAACAAAATAAGAGTTAATAAAAAACAACATTCAAACAAAACAAAAAAGACGAAAAATATAGTTTTGTTTCTTTTAGCTCTGTTGTCTTCTGTTCTGAACTTCAGTTTCACCGTTGTAGTCGAGGAAACCATGCTGGAAACTCCAGTGGGACGGTTCCCCCCCTTCCCTCCTTTTTCTGTACATTCAAAACACAGGACCGAAGAGGGCGCGATAGATATTTATCTACTATTATTGGCTACAAAAGCCGTCCATCTAAGATAGGCACTTTGACACTGAAATATAATTGGTCAGATAGATAATAGCTTTGTCTGGTGGTCAGGATAGGCGGTATTTTCAACTGATTTCCTCGACGCGAATTCTATTGGCTTAAAGCGTGGGATATCACGATTTGATTGGACACTTTATTTGAGCAAACCCAATAAGGGTGGAGTTAAAGCGACTTGGCGGCCATATTGAATATTATCTGTTGACAGTTGTATCCAAAGGAGCTGTTAAAAAAAATTTTTTAAGCTAGGTATTTTCTTTATTGGAGTGAAAGTTTTTTGTGTTGGTCAGTGATGCTAGGACTTATGTCCTATGCTTCTAAAGGCTGTTTTTAAACCAAGACATGGATGAAGATGAGCGGCAGAGGAAGTTAGAAGCTGGAAGAGCCAAGGTTTGTTGCTAACAATTAACGCACGCTAATACTGATTGCTAGCAGCTAGCAAACTCTTTTGTCATACCTTTGCGTCTGCTCACAGATAATTGTACCCACCTAAAAAGGTACTGTACGTTTTGTTGTGCCTTGTATTTTTGCTGGGACAGTCACAGGTATTTGCCGCGCATTTGGTCGCAGTTAGATTATTCTCTTATCCATCAAGATATGGATTGTTTATCTAATGAATCGGCTTTCGTTTAAGTTATTTGGAGTCTATCAGTAATAGAAACATATGTTTAATATACAGATGCAAGGGAAATTTGTTTCTATCTTTAAATATTAAATATATATACATTAATTGGTTTTTTTAAGATACCTAGAGCTGAATCATGGCAATGTGCGGGTGCTACTGATGTTTTTGTTGTGGTTTTAAGTAAATCATTATACTAAACTGAATGTAGTTATTTACGTATGCAATATTTTGTCCATGTTTGTTTTTGTTTTGTTTTTGCCATGGAGTATACACATGATAGTAGATTATTTAACAGTCAGTGTAACTCTCACCAACAAAGTCATTAACAGGTTTATCCCCAATAAACCAGTTTATGGAAAAGATTGGGAAAGCCTTGAAAAGGGACTTACTTGAAGGTCCTGCTTGAAATGTTGGAGATTGGCCCATCCTTATTTTGCCTTCTCAATTCGAATTGAATTGGAAAAAAAGAAAAAAAAACACAATTTAAACCCTTGACATGTACAATTATGCAGATCTTGTGTTTGCATTGCGTGGAGAGTGGCAGGGTACACTTTTAGAGGGGTCTTTTCAGATTGGCACAATTGTTAAGCATCATCTCCTTATTCATACAGTATCTCATTCTGGATAATATTGCCTCAATCAGTGGGGGTGGAAGGGTCACTGAATGGTTTTATTATGAAAATTCAGTCACTCCATCTTAACCAGATTGGACACATATGTCATGATACCAGCATCATGATTCACAAGAGCTGATGGACAGTCATCACAAAGACAATCATCACAGAGACAGTATACCATATGGTATGTTCTTTACTGGGGTTTGAAAATATGTATTCTACAATATCTCCAAGGGAGAACAGTCAGTGGAAGGGCACATTATTAATGGGCCAACAGTCAAGAATGTCCCAGCTTTTATTGACAACAAGCCACATTGATGAGAAAATAATTCCATGTCAAACTAGGCCACCTGATCAAAACAGGTCATTTAATTTATTATGACATAGTCTATCTCCAGCTCTTAGTGTATCTCATGAAGTAGGTATTAAGTACATAAGTACGATGCACATTCATTCAAATTACTCAGTCATAATGTTTATTTCTTATGACAGAATTCTTCCAACATGCCTCGAAGCCAGTCAGTAAGTATTGATTACCCGCTGAAACGTGTAGCGTTGTGCTGGGATTGTGGGTTGCTGGTACATTGCTACTTGTGATTTCTGTCTTTTTGTTTCTTGGGTGAAGGCCTGTCACAATAGTTCTATTTTTATTAATTTATCATGTGATATTTTGAAATTACCCCAGTATTTTTTGTTGAATGTAATATGACTTATTTTGTTTACATCTGATGATGATGTTGATAATAATAATAATTTTTACTTTATCCAATTGGGAAATTTGGCCCTGCATTAGACCCATCTTTAGATGTACTAGAGAGCACTGGGCTGCGATGTTTTGGCGCCTAGGGAGCAGTTGCGAGGGCCCACGGTGGTTAACCTCTGTTGGCACATTGGGGACTACAGAGGTGAATCACTGTGTGCCTTTTGTGTTGTTTACATAAATATTTCACTGTTGCTGTCTTCTCATCTTCCTATCAAATATTCCCATATTTGAACATTTTCAAGTATTAGTATTGCTTGCTCTTTAAAAAGCATAAGTCAAGTACACAATTTAAAGAAAATTAAATGCAAATTTTTGTGCAATATGTGGTCTTGAGATAGGACAATTGTTTTTTTCCTTGCAAATTTTTCTGGGGCAATTTCATCATCTTGACAAATTTGGTTATTGTGACAGGCCTACTTGGGTAGGAAATCATGACTCAATGGTTTTCTGCATCATGCTGTCAAGTTTGGAGAGACAGTCCTCTTGCTTATGAAAAGAATGATGCACCTTTGTGAATCCTGGATAATGAGATTATCAACAATGTCAGCCTGAGAGGAAATATGCTTTGCAGTAATAATTGAAATGCCGAAAATAGAAACGTACCTGCCTGGCATACACTGTAATTCTGGTTGCAGGCCATCAGGTGGTGTACTTGGCCCATGAGTTTAAACAAGGTTGAATTTGTTGTGCTTGAATCTCACATGGATGATGTTGCTATGGTAATGTAGGGCTGTCAGTTGCCTGTATTGCTTGCTGCATCAGAAAGCTGAATTCTCTTCCACAATGCAGGCATGACACATGTATTTCACAAAGGAAATGCTCCTTTAAACTCAGCCTGCATGCATTGTTGTTGTCATTGTTGTAAACATAGTAGCATTAAGCTGCCAATTACATCTAATTTTCACAAAAGCATGGTCCAGTTAGCTGCTTAGTCAGAATCTCGGCATCTTAGAAGAGGCCTTGGGGTAAAACCAACTCATCAGGCTGATGTCTGTCTGAGATGTAATATTTAGTGGCAGGCTGAGGCTAAATCTGGTGATGGAGGGAGCATGGGTGGGGTCTGAAGTGATTAATGAAATCAATAGCTTGAGGTGCAAAGATATAGTGTGATGAAGCAATTTTGGAATGATTTTGTTTATTTTCTTATCAGCTTGATTTCAGGTATTTATGGAAAAAAAAGAAAGTAGCACTATGGTGCTTGATAGGAGTACTACTCAAATCCTACAGTGTGGTTTTATTAATCAGATGAAGTATTTGCACCCATGTTCACAATTAAATCATGCATCATGTGTATGACTCATTGCACAAAGCAACAAGTAGGTCTCCAGAGACTGTTTATTCTCCAATTGAATGGAGCATGCACACTGATGCTGCTTGCCACACACACAGCTCTGTCTCCTCCTCTCTGTGCGAATGCATCTCCCAGTCTCCACCCTCTATCCTTGGTGTAGACATGTGCCATCCTCTGTACAGAGTTTGCAGATCCCTCTGCTCTGTGCTCTCAATATTTGCTTCAGCATTGAGGTTGGGCAGACTGTGCTGTTGCTGGCAGACTTCAAGATCTACATTTGAACCACAGAGCAACTGCCTTGATGAGGAAGAAATGACAGATCTGGCCACTGGCAAGAAAGGAATCAATCACTGACTGCCAGATATTGACAGAGAGCCCTGACAGGGTTTTTTATTTTTATTTTTAAGCTGCTTAAAGAAGAGATAGTCCAGGAGAGAGGCAGCGATTAAAGAGGGGGAGAGTGTTTCAACGAGAAATGGCCTGGAGTGGATTTGTACCAAAAACGATCCCTTTGGAATTTAAGCTCAATAACGGCTTGATTGGGAATCTTTTTTTTTCTTTTGTTTTTGTAAAGTAACTTGTTAATTTTGTTTTATTGATATTTTAGTATGTAATATTTTTGAGAAGACTTTGAGGTAATTGTAAAAGTTCCAGTAAGCCGATGTGCATCTCTGGTTTTGACATTACTTCGAAGATGAAAAAAATGCAGAGTGACAGATGCACCTTTTTTATTTTCCTCCTTTGATCCTGCTTTGTCTTTGGTCTGCTGGGGTTATCCACGAGTCATTAAAATCTGCATTTCTCATGGGTATGCTACAGTTCTCTGGAGGTCCAAGAATTTTTAGCTTCCTCAACCCATTTTGAACTTGGATGTCTCGACAGGTTATGGTGTATTTTGGGATTTAATTTGGGATTTCTTCTTGCTGCACTGGCTTTTTTCTTCTTCAGAACTGACTCATCAAAATGAGTGCTCCTAAAACTTATTCCTTTCCACACTGTAAACCATCAACGATATATACTACGTATCATGGTGTTACAGTAATGTTTTGATTATTTTAATCATTTTGTGTACCTCCTGAATCGATAAATCTGGACTGTAGTACTTCACCTCCGACTCCTGAGCTTCACCATGCTAGTAGTTTGGTGGTGCTCTGTGGTCCTGACCTATGTGTCCATCTACCTCTCACTGTCCTTCCTGCGCAGCTTGCTAGCTTCAGACAGAAGCGGGCGAAAAGCGACAGTGCGGGGGCGGCGAAAAAGACGCAGAAGAGGAAGGGTCAGAATGTCTCGAAGAATGACAGCTCAACGCAAGCCCGTCACTTAGAACCAAGTCTTTCATCAGCCAATACCACAGAGCTAAAGAACAAAACCAACCATGAGGTATACCACTGATTTCCTATATGTGCCAGTGGTATAAAAAGGGGTCTGGAGAAATTTGATTCTTGTTTCAGATCAGCACTTATTTATTTTTTACTGCTTTACCTCAGACAGGTCACCATACTTAACCTCCTTTTGTTTGTGTAATTCTGTTCACACTCTATTCTTTAACATGTTGTCCATACCCCCATCTGATAAACATACATTAGAGAACTGGGTCACTAACCATCACAATGCCTGTAGGGCATGTTGCCATAGCAACCTGGCTAGGATTAACTAAGAACTATTTCCTGTTTTTTGTTTAGCAACTACATAAAATGTAATCTATATATATGTGCTACCTGATTTGTGCTGATATTTTTGTTGACATTAAAAATGTCTCCAATTTAACAATGTTTATTGATCCTCTAGGAGGCCCCAAAGCCAGAGAAATCAGAGGTTCAGCAGAATGAGCAGCAGAAGGATCGACCTCCTACCCCAGAGCAAAGCCTGTCTCCTGTGGAAGACTTGGATTTGAGAGAGGAGGAATTAGCTGCACTTACTGGCAAAGAGCAGCTGAAGGTATACAGCATTCATAATTTGATACTTACAGATTAATTTTTGTTTTTAGGAGAATTATCAATTTTAATGTGCATATTGAATGTCAGGCTAAAAGCTTTGTTTTACGGGACATAACTCAGAAGTTTTACCTTTTTCTGGTGTTGCTACTAAAACTTCAACAAGGCTTAGATGTAACTAGAGTCGGGTCCGATCAAATATCCCATTAGGGCTATGATATTGAAGCGATTCGTGGATTGGTTATCGGGCTGAATGCCCTTATCCACCTTACCAATCACAGGAGGGGCCTTTTTGGTCCCATGTTTACAAATTATGAGAATCGTGCCGGTTTAAGCCTACCAAAATATGTTGATGCAGAATCAGTTCTTGAAATGTATCCATTAGAACTTGTGTATAAATAATTTATATATTTAGTTTTTTAGTCCAAGTTTCCAGTTTAGATGCAGCATTACCGTACACCTACAAGTCTGATGGGCATGTGCTGCCTTTGCAAATTTAGCATGTTACTAATTTGGATATATTTAATCTGGAAACCTAAAAAAGTAAGACACTAATTTGAAATGTGTGTACAACCAAGGTTTCCAGGTTAAAAAGCTGTTCAGCTAAGAAAAGAAGACAAAATATTGCAGCAACCACTCCTGAAGCAGTCCAGCAGAGTGGTAAACTTCCAACAAACAATGTGAAAACTGAAGGGATTAGCCCACTTTAAAGTTGCTGTAATACATCATTCTGGGCAGTCAGTCTCTCGCAGTCAAGGAAAATGTTGGAAAAGTCCACTAGCTAAAATGCTCTAATCGTGTGTGACAATGTGACTCACATGAATAAGGAGAAGGAAGATGTGGGAATCTCCAGTTTGGGTTGTTTTGCTCATAAACTGCAGCTTTTTTATCTTTGACAGTGTTGGCCATACTTGCACGTAAAACTGTGGAGCATTGTAAACATTCGCAACTAGCACAGTCCTGTTTGTTGGATCTTCAAACTGCACTAATAGTTCTTGCAATCGGCACCATGAAGACGTGCCGGCCAGATTGAACAGTAGCTTCTATGATCTGTATCATAATACAGATCATAGAAGGTATCATAATTTTAAGTTGTTTCTTTTCAAACACTGAAACTGGGCCATGAAACTGTATAAACAGTTTCATGCACATGTTAGCTTGTGTTGTAATTTGGTCTGATTTGTCTTCATGCTCTGTTTACTGGCAAAGACACTGGAGGTCTTATGGTCTCTGCCTGCCTGAGCAAGAACATTTGTGAATTTCTGTCATCAACAACCCATGGGGAATTTATTGGTTTGTTGCTGCATGGCTGCTCCAATCTGAAAGTGCAGCGTAGTTCGTCTAAAATATGAATTTTTAGGTGTAGAAGAGAAAGATTACAGGGTGGCTTCGTGATGAGATTTGACAATATGGTGTCAGACATCCCTTTCAGATCTAAAATTTAAAGTAGTGCGTGAATGTTTTATGTATGTTGACCAGGAATTTAATCTTATTTGCCTCATTAATTGGTATGAACAAGGTTTGTGTTTTGGAGTAGTCAGATTGTCAGTCTTTTCTTGCTGCCCAGGCAAGGGAAATATTGTTAAAAAATTTTAACCTCTGTAATTATTAGGTCCTAGTGATTGCTTTTAATTATACAGTAAAGTTGCTGCTTTTCCTACCCCCTAAATTAATCCTCCAGTGACAGTTGCAGTAAGCAAACATGAGAACAACCCTACTTACGATTGCTCTGGTTTCCTGTTTGAGTAAGTTGTTAAAGATCAACTTCACTCTGTATTTGAAGGATGAATTAATGTTTTGAGCTCAGTCTGTTGATCAATGTTGAGCAAAGTATTTTTTTGTCTTGTTTGCTTATAAAACTCGCCTATCCACTGTTATCTGCAGCAATTACAGCAAGCAGTTGAGAAGCGTAATGAAATTATTGCGAAACTCAGCTCCAACTTGCAAGAGGCGCTGGCGAGTAGAGACCAGGTACAGCTGGAGGCACATTCACTTGCTGGACAGATTCAGGCACTGCAGAAACAGCTCCAACAGGTAAGTGCCTCTCAGAATAGCAGCATTTCAGGATTATTTTTGTGTGCCAGTACAGCTACTGCTCCTTCATGTTCTGTCATTCTTTTCATTTATGTATTCATTTTCTTCATACAGACCAGTGTAGAGTTTCTACGAATCAAAGGTCAATCAGCAGCTGAAGTCTTTAACTTTAGACCGCATCACCATGGCTCTTCTTCTCAAAATACAAACATCAATCATGAGGTGCCACCATCAGATGGATCAGGAAATGCAAGCCCATGCTCTCAGCCAGGTCCTGAAGGCTTCAGCACGGACAGTAACATAGAAACAGACACTGTTCTGCACAAGCTGAGGTTGGAGCTAGAAGAAGAAAGGATGAAGAGCCAGCGTGTATGTGCTGAACTAGAAGAGGAGATGAAGAAAAATGAACATGTGCTTTTTTTACTAGAGAAAGAGAAACAAGGAAGGGAAGAGGAGCGAAATGAAAGGGAAGTACAGCTGCAAAACCTTCAAACCCAGTTAAACCAAGTCCAGACTCAGTGCCTTGCAATGCAGCAGTACAAAGAGGAGAAAGAGAAGCTAAACGGGGAAGTGGTGGAGCTCAGGAAAAGACTTAAGGAGGAAGAAGATGCAGAAAGGAGGTACAGTGATGAGGTTGCCAGCTCTCTCCTCCGTCTTCAGAGTCTTGAAGAAGAAAGGGAGAGACGAGACGAAGAGATGAAGAGGCTTAAAGAGGAGCACAGAGATGAGGTTGAGCGCGTCAGGCATCTGTTAGATGAGAGAGAGCAAGAGCTTAAGAGGAGGGTAGAAGAGGTCGAAGGACTTAAAGCTTCTAAGAACCGTCAGAACCAAGCAAAAGCTGGCTTTAGCTCTGATGGGAGGAGTATAGATGAAGCCAATCTAGAAAGTGGACCTGATCAGGGCATTATGAATTCATCACTGTCTGGAGATATTCTGATGGAGCGTTACTTGTCCTCTGCTCCCCTTGCAAACTGTCAGTCTTCAGTGGTAATTGAAAGCTTTGAACACTGCACTCAGCTGGACATATCTGTAGACTGCAGGTGAGAGACTATAGTATTGTTTCAGTATCTGAATGGGTTTTATTTTTGCTTAGCATTTTTATCACTTGTAATAACTTTACAGATTGGTAAATAAATCTCACATTTTGTCTTTGTGGCTCTCTACAGTTTTGAGCTGAACAGTGAAGTGTTTGGAGACCAGCCTCTACTGTCAATTTCAAACCGTCCTTATGAAGAAAATGACGACCTCCAGAATATGACCAGCTCCCAGTATTTTGCACCTGAAATCGGGGATTCCAGTTCTCAGTCTCTTTCCCAGTGGCCTCAAAACTCAACTTCTGGTGAGATGGAGTTGAGTAAAATGTCAGAGGAGCAGTTTGAGGAAACAGACTTGGAGAAAGAGCTGCTAAATCAACAGTGTGGGGAGCTCCGTGATGAGCTGGCACTTAAGGAGCGGGAACTGGGTGTGTTAAAAGAAGAAGTTGACAAAAGTGCAGAAGAGCTGGATGAGGCAAGGGACAGGTAATCAAGCCAATTATCATCATCTGAAAAAGAATGTACCCCCCTTTTCATTTCTAAAGTTCTACGCATCAGGACATATGATGTGTGAAACCTTAGAATGAAATGCAGCCACACTAAAAGTACAATTCTTAAGACAAACAAAACAGTTTTGGTTACTGTTTGCAAACACATTTAAAGTTGGTCCCTCCTCCCCTGTTTTTAACAGGTGAAGTGGGACAGAGCCACATAAACAACAATATTCAGCTAGTCACAGTATTACATCAGAGAAATTAAACCTTATTTATTTTGTTTCAATGATCCCTCTGTTTAGGTGGGCCCAAGTAACAGAAGAGCTCAGGCAAGCTCTCTGGGAACTTGAGGAAGAAAAAGAAAAGAGGAGACATATTGAGGAGGAGATGAACTTGAAAACCCACAAGCGGGTCTACTTTAAAAACAAAGTTGGTGCCTTATTGGAAGAAAGTGGAAATGAAAATGCCATAACACTGAAGCTAGAGACTGAAAGCAATGCAGACTCCTCCCAGCTCATCTCTTCTACTTTCCCATCGCAAGAGGAAGATGAGTTGGCAGGAGATCTAAAGGACAAAGAAAGCGATTCTGCCAACGAAAGCCCAAAACCAAAAGATAACATCCAAATGCTAACATCACAGGTAAGCCTCTTATTTCTACACTCTTATTAAGTTGTGAACTGTCACAGACCTCAAATAAAAGCCACAAGACATGAAAAAAAATGGTTTAATAAATGAATGGTACCCCCCCCTCCTCTTCCTTTCTCAAGGGTCGCTGCTCAAAGGAGCTCAAGGAGACAAAAATTGAACTCAAAACAACATTAACCCTGTTGAGTCAAAAGACAATTGAGTTTGAGACTGTTCTACAAGAGCTCGAAACAACACGTGCACAGTTTCTACATGTCCAAACAGAAGTGGAAAGACTGCAACAAGAACTTGTGAAGAGCTGTGACAGTTTGGACTGTGCTGAAAAAGAGAGAAATGAACTGGAATCTCAAATCTCCTGTCTGACACGAACCCTGGCCCATTTGGAAGAAGCCCAAACTCAGTCTGTGAAGCAGAGGGAGGAGGACAAGAGAAAAGAACAACAGATGGATGAACAGATAAAAAAGATGGAACAAGTCCTAGAGGAGGAACTTGAACAGTTTGAACTCATCCTGAAAGCCAAGGATGCTGAGGTGAGATGTGACATCACATTATTTTTCGGTTTTGAGTTCCTCGTGGCTATCCATTAACATGATGTATAACATTATATTCACAGTTAGCTGAAGGTAGGGAAAAATGGGAAGATGAGAAACAAGAGAAGGAAAAGCTCCTTGATGTGAATCGTCTATTGGAGGAACAGATGAAGGAGAAGGAAGAGGAGGTGAAGGCTCTCCTTGAGAAGCAGAATCTGGTTGTGAATGTGGCTACAGAAAAACTTGAGGCTTCTCACCAGCAGGAGATAAAAGACCTAAAAGAAAAACATAGTCTAGAGGTGAGATTCACACCCTGTGCAGTTGAAAACAGACTCTTAATGAACAATCCTTATATATTTTTTTTAATCATTAAAAGAGGAGGATTGTGCAACCTTGCCATATTTGTATGACATGTTCATCCTGCATGAACACAGATTTCTGAGTTGAATTCTCACCTGGAGGCGGAGCTGCTGAAGCTACAGATCAGTATGGAGGATGAACAGAAGCGACAGATCAGCCTGATCAAACAGGTACCAGTGAGTCATTGTTGTGAACCTTTAATATAAAGTTTACATGTTTTTACCTTTTTTTTCTGGATAATTTTTCATTTTTTCTAATCCCTTGTTGTGTCTCCCCCCCTCCCCCAGGTAACTGAACGTGAGCATGCAAGAATGTTATCAGAACTGACTGCCAAACACAATGAGGAGCTTCATCAGCTGAGAACAGAGGTGTCCTTGGAGCTGAGGGAGAGCATGGAAGCAGCTCACCAGGCTGAGATGCAACAGGCACAAGTATGTTATACACAAACACACATTCTAGAATCTTTAGCCACAGTATGTTGCAAAATATCACTTAATCCTCACACCTTTTCCCAGACCTCTTATTATTCATGGTCGTCATTATTAGCAGTTTTCTGTAACTTTTCTGATTTTAAATTTTATTTTCACTATAACTTGTTAAGATTGTAAAGGAAAATTGCCATGACAGTATAAATATAATGTACAACTCTTTCACTGCACAGTTTGTGATTATTATATCACGGAAAATCTCTCACATTCACTACAATCTGTATTTCATTGTGTTCAGGCCCAGAAGACCTTGGAGCTTGAAGCCTTGCGTTTGAGTCTAACCAGAGTGCACGTGTCTCAGCACTCTCATGTAAACCCGCAGCAGGAGCAAGAGTCTTCTTTCAGCAAATTCCAGGCATCTACGAGGGAGACATTTACCCAGGAAAGTGCACTTCTGCAAGCCCCCCATGAGTCTAATCTGGACAAGATCAAACAGCAGAGTCAGGAGCAGCAGGAGAGACTGTGTGAGCTGCACCGACAGGAGATGGGTGAGTTCACACAAGATTGCTTTTCAGTTCAGTGTTTTTTCTTTTTTTTCTTTTTTTTCTTTAATGCTTGCTCCTTGATGCACTTAACATATACAGCATTATGGTTGTGGGTGAATCACCCTCATTATTTAGTAGACTGTTAAATGAAAACAAAGCCAGATGACGGATATAACCCACGACCTGGCAAATCCATGTCTCTGTTTATGTTCAGATGATTTGAAGCAGCAGTGGGAGACTTGTTTAGCTCAGGAAAGGGCTTTAATGGATGAAAAGCAGACTAAAGAGATGGAGGTAAGACTTAAGTATATTTTTTTATGCATATCTTTCATTTAGTCACTTCAGTTATTTGATTTAAATAGCAATAAATATTGTTTCTTTTTAGGCTTTAAGAGTGCAGTTGGAAACAGAGGCTGAGGCAAACTTGCAAATGTCTCTCTCGGAGATTCAGAGCTGTCTCACTGCCACCCAGACAGAGCTCACCAGCACCCAGGCCTCCCTCACAGAGACCAGCAAAGCTCTAACTGAAGCCAAAGCAGCTCTATCACAGACACAGTCAGAGTTGCAGGAGACACGGACAAGACTGGAAGAACTCCAGACTTCCAGTATGGAGCAGACTCAGAAACAAGAGGAGGACCTGAAAAAAGCCTGGGCTGACAGAGATGCTTCTGTCCGTAAGTTGCATCCCACAGTTTCTTCTGTAGATCCACCAACAATAAATGCCACCCTAAAGGCCTCTTAGATTTCTTAATTCAGAATTTAAAAAAATAGCTACTTTTGTCTGTCCGATCTGGTCTACCGCAGCAAACTATACATGGCAATCAGTAATTAAGCTACTTAGCAAACTGAAGCAGTTATTTTAGAACGTAAAGTGCTTAAATCTGCTGAAAGAACTTTAAGTGCTTAAATCGTCAAATAACAGTGATTTTTCCAATGGTTTGTTTGTTTGTTTGAGGATGTGGTCATTTTATATTTAACCTAATGGCAGCTGTAGCTCAGGAGGAAGGGCAGTTGTCTGCCAATGGGAAAGTTTGTTGGATAGATTCCTGGCTTCCTCTACTACATGCCGAAGTTTCTTTGGGGTGTGTGTGTGTGTGTGTGTGTGTGTGTGTGTGTGTGTGTGTGTGTGTGTGTGTGTGTGTGTGTGTGTGT
>JBBBVU010000021.1:15866561-15881674 GCA_037177055.1 Atherinosoma microstoma | reverse complement strand
GTGTGTGTGTGTGTGTGTGTGTGTGTGTGTGTGTGTGTGTGTGTGTGTGTCAGCACTTTGAGTGTTCAATGTGTTACTAAAAAAGCGCTACATGAGTGAAGTCCATTCCTCAATGCAGTTCTTGCAAACATGATTTAATTCCTACAGATTGTAAATGCTTTCCCTCCTGTATTCTTAATGGTGATCAGATTCGTTGGAGGAGCTGGCTTGTAGTCACAAGACAGTGCTGCAGGAAAAAGAGCAGCTAGTACTCCACCTTGAGGAGAAAGAACAGCAACTGCAGCAAGAGGTTGGTTCCCTCTTTCCCTTAACACTGGTTTAAGTTGCAGCTTCTTTCTTGTATATAACCAAACTGTTTCCTGCCTTTTTAAACATAGTTTTTTTTTTCTCCATGTACAGACATTTTAGCCTTGGGATTTAAAACATACAGTTGAAAATCATGATGCATCATGATTTGAAATTCAAAATGATGTTCCACTTGTCAATCAGGTTTCGCGTCTGGAGGAGGAGAAGGCCTTGCTCAAACAGAGCTCAGAACAGGAAGTAGGTCAGCTGTGGACCCAGCTGGAGAGCATGAGGACTAGTCGTCAAGAGCTTGGAGGTGAGATTAATACACCAGAGTGACATCTGTCTGACTGTGAGTGGGTTGGTAGCTGGTTGTGTGTGTTTTCCATCAGCAGTATTAATTTGAATACTCAAATGAGATATTTAATCTAATCACGTGTCTTGTGTAAAGGATCAAATGTGACTTGGCAGTGGCTGCTATTAATATGACCCTGATCAAAAGAAAACTTAATACTTGGATGTCAAATAAATTTATGGATCTCCAGTGGTGTTCTTACCTTTTTCTGTTTAATCTAACAGAGCTTAAGGAGCAGCTGCTGGCTCGCTCATCCCGTGTTGATGACATTGAACGCCTAAAAACTGAGTTTAATGAACAAAAACAGGAGATCAAAGAGCAGAATGAAGCTGAGCTGGAAAATCTGAGAAGGTATGAGAGCATGATTAGACACTTGGGCTTATTTAATTTCATAAATTTAAATAAAATGGAAAAATACTTAAGTTTATCCCAGAGAAAAATTATCAAATTATTTGTTTTATGTTTATTATTTAAGACATAAACTGATCTATATTTTGATCACTCTTAAAATGATTTCCTTTTACAAAGTGTGTTCTCTCCTCATCTGCTGTTAGGTACTTTGAGAAGCGCCTGCGAGCCACACAGGAGAGCTACAAAGAAGAAATTGCTCTGCTCCAACTGAAGTTAGTAGAAGGAGCTTTGGAAGAATCATTGCTTATAACTGCAGATGATGGGTATATCAATTTCTTTCATGTGACATGAACTTTCTTTAGTGAAGTCTTTTACTGAATGTCTTTTTAATATTTGTTTTTGGGGTCTGTTTCAGTTCTTTGTCTCAGGTTCAAGCTGAGCAGGAAAAAGATGTTGCTTCTAGTAGTGTTATACTGGAGAAGCAGAAGGTAAGAGGTGCACATATGTAAACGTTTTTTTATCTTTTAATTGTTAATATTGTTTGGTTTTAAAACCAAATGTGTTGCTTTTTTGACGGGATATAAAGCATTGTGTTATTAAATGTCACTTCCAGGAAATTATGGACACTTTAAGGCTTCAGCTGGAGGAGAAACACACATCCGACCTGTCTGATCTGCAGTCATCTTTGACTCTTTCTTTTAAAGAAGAGTTACAGCAGGTCATATCAGCTTTGATGATTAAGTTGTTGGCCTGCTGAACTTTAACCTTTTTACTTACAGGCATTCTATCATTATTTGTATGTCAGGTGCGTTCAGACCTCACTGACCGTTACCATGAAGAGCTGCAGGAGATGAAGGCTTGTCATGCCCTGGAATTGGAGAAACTCCGAGCCAAACTTTCCGACAGTCATCTTCTAGGTACCTCATAGACTCGCTTTTGCAATATAACATAAACCTTCCATTTTGTATTTGAAAGTTATTAACTTTGACAAAACAACTCTTAAATATCTTTCAGAGCTTACCAGAGTCCATTTGGAGGCAGCAAGGCAGGTTGAGGTGAGGAAAAATTTAATTTGAAAATTCCATGGACCTGTAATTCAAGGCTTTGGTGATTTTTAAAATATTTCTCTTTTTAATCAGGTTGAGGTTGAACAGAGGCTGTGGTGTCTCTCTGAGGAACTGCACACAAGGATGACAATCATCCATTCCCTGAACAACAGACAGGCTTCCCTGAGTAAACAGCATGAGGCAGAGATGCAGACGAACACACAAAAGGTACATGTCATCTTCAGCATAGTGCAGTCATAAAACATTTAATCATTCTGTGTGGGACTTTTGCACCAAGTTATTAAATCGTCTAAACTTTATCTGCTGCAGGTTGCCCATCTTGAGGAAACTCTAAAACAAGAGCAGGAGGAGGACATAAAGAAGCTGAGAGAAGAGCTTCAACACAAGCATGAAAGTGAGATCTCTGTACTGAAGTCCAACTTTGAGAAGGAGAAGACAGACTTTGAAAAAGCACTGCAAGATGAGAAAGAGAAGTTCTTGCAGGTTGCTCTGGATAACAGTGAAGGTAAGAATTTTTGGAAGACCTACATTATTTTATTTATTTATTTCATTTAAATCAGTTTCTGAAGAGGTGTGTCTTTTAGGCCCACAGGTCCTGATGGTGAGGCAGAGATTAGAGGCTCAGTATGACGGTGAACTGAGAAAGGCAAAGGACTGCATGGCTGCTGAAATCAAGGAGCTTACTGTTTTATTACAGGAGCAAGGTGATGAGAGACTTCACCAAGCCCAACAGAGGTGAAAACTAAAGCAGAGTTCAATATTACTTTTTTTTTCTGCAATCACATTATGTTGTTCACACAGCACAACTTTATTATCTTGTATTGAGGAATTTTGAAGTTCTAGTACGTTTACACTATAGCTGGTCTTTGGCCGGGGGTGTAAAGAACCAAGGTTTTTGGCCAGATTTAATCCATGATATTGTACACTAGAAACCATCTCTTGCAATCATATTGATTACCGCTGCTTGCTAATGAGTCACTCACAGTTCCTTCCCAAAATCTGCTCACATCTGAAATCTCATCTTTGGAGTGGAGTGGTTGTTGACATCTGATCAAATTGCCTAAGATTTGGGCCATGTGTCTGCAATCTTCAACAACTGTCTGCAAGTTGAAATCTGGTTCAAATCTTGTTGTATGAACTAAATTTATCAGGGATAGAGATGTCAGGGTTTGATTGTAAAAAATCTGAATACTCCTGTTTTGATCAAAGCGATTTTAGTTTTGGTCTGATTTAATGGAAGGACGCCCTTTAACTTAGAGCAATGTTTATCATGTGATGTTAACCTAATTTTTCTTTGGTTTTATGGTTTTGTTTTTCATATACTGGTTTCATAAAAATGGTCATCATAACAATGTTTTATTACAGGCTAGAAAGTCTGATACAGTGCTCCTGTAATGATTTCAAAATAGAACATGTAGTACCCTAAGTCACTGAGGACATAAGGTATACCTCCTTTAAACTGTGACAAAAACATGGTTTTAATCCTGGCCTTGATTCAAATTTCTGGATACATTTTGTTTGTGTGTTCAGGTTCCAAGAGGAAAAGGCCTCCTTGGAGCAGCAGTTGGTTCAGAAATATGGCATTGATGTGGCCGAGTTAAAAAACAAGCATGAAACTGAAATGGAACATGAGAGAACAAGACTTCTGAATAAGCACAACCAAGAGATGGACACACTCACTGCCAAACACAAAGCACAACTTGATTCCCTCAGTGCCAGTCACAGAGATCAGCTTGCAGCTATGGCTGCTGAGATTGAAACGAAGCACAACACCGAGTTTGTTGCCTTGGAAGCTGCCCTCAACTCCAAATGTAAGGAGGACCTTAAGAGTCTGGAAGCAGTTTGTCAAGAGACAAGTCAGGCACAGTTGGAAGCTTTAGAAGCAGAACTAATTCGCAAACACCAGGAAGAGAAGGACGAATTGGAAAGGAGGATGCTGGGTAATATGGACACTTTGGAGGCCACTTACCTGAAGGAAGTGCAAGTAAGGAATTATGAGTGTAAAAGTAAAATATAACATTGAGCTATTTCTAGACAATCATTGAAAGTGTTTTAAAAATACAAAATTCTGCCTTTGATTAGTTTTCTCAGTTTGTAAACACTTTTCAGTTAATGTATTCATCTCTTTAATCTCAGGCTCTGCGTGATGAAATAGTTCAACTTGAGGAGAGGCACCGGCAAGACCTGATTTGCCTGAATTCAGAACACAAAGAACTAATGGAGTTGCATGCAGCTGAGCAGCTGTCAATCAGGGAGGAACTGAGGAAAGAGTTGGCTCAGGTACACATGGAGAAGTTTAGATCCATGGCAGCTGAGCTAAGCCACGTTCACAAGGTGAGAGATTAAGATTGGCAGTGAAATCGGAATCAGTGCAGTTGTTTTTTTTTTAAAGCATAAATGAAAATATATGAAAAAGTGACTTGACAAAATGTTTCACCATGTGTTCCTCCTCTAGGTTGAATTAACAGCTCAAAAAGAGGCCTTAGACACTGAACACTGCAAAGCCTTGGAAACACTAAAGAAGCAGGTAGAAGAAGCAGTTCTTACAATACAGTTGATTTTCTAATTCGTTAAAGGCCTAAAACCATGTTGAATTTCATATCATATTTTTGGTACACGTTTCTGACAGAAGTATAAAAGTCTAGATTTTCTGTTTTCTTTACTTATTTAAAGCAAAAGAACAGAAAAATGCATTTAAATTCACAGATAAGTCATCAGAGTGGTTTCTACTGATAAGAATCTGTAATCTGGTTGCAAACATTTTTTATTTTTATTTTTTTATTTATCCTTTTATTAAATAAAATTGTCTAAAGATGAAAGACTCTACTTTTAAGGAGCAGGGTTACACAAAACCTTTTAGAGGCTTTCTGGTTGTGCTGAACTTCCCATTTTTGTTTGAACATTTTATTAAACCATGTAATTTCATCAGGTTTTTTATATTTGTGTTTGGATTGCTGAAGACAAATAATAGAAATCCATGGTTTAAGGCTAATATTTCATTTCAGCATTAAAACAGTATTTTAATGGTTTGATTTTTTCCTTTTCAGGTTTTGGAACTTGAGCAGCAACACAGCTCTGCTCTGCAGGAGCTCTCGCACACTTACACAGCTGAAAAAGAGCAGCTTATTGAACAACATCATCTCCAGCTTCAGGTTTGTGTTATACTTGGATGACTATCATGGAACCTTAGATCTTCTGTGTATGAACATCCAAACACCTAGATCACGAACTGCAAGTCTCCTTAAATGGTTGCTGCCAGAGTCTCGTGTTGGTGGCTCTTAGGACCCATTAGAGAAGGGATTACACTGAATCATTGTTCATCCTCTGTAATGGTGTATTTGTTTGTAGAGATGGTGCATGTATTTAGTTGGGTTTTTCCCCACTTAGAAACACTACAATTGTAACTATTTTATCAACTGTGTATTGTGGCATTGAAGAAATGGATGTTTCTGCTGTAGGAGCTGAGGGGAACCTCTGCACGGGAATTGGAGGCTTGTCGCAGGGAGCTTGAAGAGGAGTCTTCAAGGCAACGGCAACACTTCCTAGAAGAGGTGGAGCTCCTTAAAGTTCAATCAGAAGAGCGACTACAAGACAGAATAAATCACCTGAAGGTAAGACAGTATATATTGTATAGACTAGAGGATAGAAAGATGTGTAGCTCAGATGTCATTTTTGCATGTACAGTGGCTTTCAAAAGTATTCTCCCCACTACCCCCCAGCACCATTATTTTCTTTCTTGTTGTATTGCAACAAGACTCCCTCTTTGTTCCAATGTTACTCCATATAATCAGGATTTATTCACAGGTCTCCTGAGGTCCTTCCACAGCACTTAGATCAGATTGATGTCTGGACTTTGATAATTGACCTGCTCATTCCAACACCTTGATTTTCTTTTTCACTCACTGTTGTGGATTTTCTGGTGTGCTTTGGATTATTGTCCTGTTGAAATGAGGACCACTGTGTTATTGTGTGGCACATTCTGGGTAGTGGACACAAACTTGGAAGGTTATGATAATGAGCTTTGATTGTAAACATAAGTTGTGAGTTCTGAGTAGGAAGGTGTGGATCTAATGTAAAGAAGTGATACGGTAAAAAGAGTGAACCTGTTTTGCATTTTGTATTTGTGTCTTAACATTTTTGGGATTCCAAATTTTTTGGAAGAAGCATCATGACCCTTCCCAGATTTATGGGCAGCAACAATTTCTTCTCGAACATCTTTACTTTACTGTCTTTTCTGGTGTGTTGACACGTGACATTGTTTTAGTACATCCCTGAATGCTCCAGACAAGTGAACTGTTGAAACGCCTGTTCTTATGGAGGCTCTCACACTTGCTGATGATACATTTTTGGTTTGTTTCTTTGTTTTTTTGCTGATGATTAATTAACAAGCGCATTTGATTAACAACAGCTGACTGCTGAATTTTCCCTCTTTGCTTCTGAATTTGGGCTTAGTTTTTGTGAAATAATGACACTGTCATGTGGCGATCAACTGAACTTTTATTTACTCACTTAGAGGTGTAATTCATATTTCACATAAATATAAATTTAAAAAAACAATGATGGAATAATTATCTTTCCCTGTTTATTTTGTTACATGTGTTTATTTGCTTTAGAGTGTTTGTTAAAAACATTATATAATAGTGGTGGATTATTTGGAGCTGAAGCATGTTTGTGTTTGTGTGTGTGTGTGAGTGAGTGAGTGGTGGCAATGCCCTCCATAAGCTCCAGCTGCACCAGTTCTGTCCTACGGGTAGATCTTTCCCTTGGACTGTCTCCCACTCCAGCTTTATTCAAACCCAGTTTTCACGTAATCCCACCGTCGTATATGTAGAAGTGTTCACGTCCGTCTGTCTCTATATTCTCAATCTGTGCTCGTGGGCTATGCACGTGTTTCTGTTGCTGCCATCTGAACAGTGACTAAATGGGATGGATATAAGCTTTTTATCCTCTGATGCAGAAGGTTTTAAGGCTGAAGGTATTTTTTTTTTTTTTTTTCTCCCAACAGATATTTAGCATTTGACTATCTGAAATGTTAAAGCCAGTTGTCGGCTATAAGACAGTGAGAGATGTATAAACCTACAGTGTACTGCAACTTTATTCACTGGTGATCTCCCTCTCTCTTAATTCACATTTCCACATCACTGCTTTCTTTGAAGACGGAATATAAAGAGCAAAAGGAGGCGGAGCTTGAACACCTCAGGCGGAGCTTCACATCAGAACAACAGGAAAAGGAACGGAGCTACACAGACAAGATGAGCCAGCTCACTGCCCAGCTGCAGCAACTAGATGCTGTTGTGGCTCAGGTACTGGATACACGCCTACATTAAGATTCCTAATATTCCACTGTTCTTGCAAAGAGAAAGTGCCAAAAGAAAGTCTGGACAGGGTGTTGAATATTGGTCAACTTTGGGGAAGTTTGAGAGATGTTGTATAATGGTTAAAATGATTAAAAGGACTAAATCACTCAGGGTAATAAGAAGGTACAGTCATGTGAAGGCTGAAGGCCATCAGAGGAGGGCTTGGTTTTGAGAGTAAAAGAATATTTCTGCAAATCAGTGCATCCATTCTCTAGATTTTCTTCTTATCCTCGCATCAGATTACAGCTTGTAAAAGAGAGAAAAATATTTTCAAACTGCGTAGTCTTGGATGTTTATGGGTGCTGTGGGGGAGTTAATCTTTTCATTAATCCATTAATCTTTCAAGCAAAAACTTGAGATTTTCCCAGTCATCTCACCTTTTTACAGTTTTTTTTCTTTCTTTTTTTGCTTTTATTGGTTTTTTGAGCTTTGAGCCAAACATTTGACTTATTATTTCAACAAAAGTTAGAATTATTCTTACTGTTATTACTGGTATTATTACAACATTTTAGACATTTTGTTTTTCTATTTCTCATTTTTTAGAACGAAAGATTGAGACTATCAACAGATTAATGGATCTGTTCGGTGGAATTTGTTTTCTTGTATCTTCTTGGCTACTAACAAGGTTATTGCTTTATTTCCAGAGCCTCACATTTCTGTTTTTTAAAGAGAGATTTCCGATTGCATATGGCTGACTTAACAAATTTACTAGTTCTCCAATCGTATTCTACTCATTCTGTGAATCTGTGTTCATTCTGGTAACAGTGATATAAATGTCTGTAATCTTTGATGTATTTGTTTCCATGGCACCTGTCCAGCTTGACTCTTTGTAGTGAGATTATTAACATGTACTCTGGTCTCCATGGCAGTGGCATAGAGAGCTTTAAGGGAGGTTGGGAGGGGGCTGTTGCCATGGCAATGGCATTGTTTGTTGGGAAGGAGAGGCAAAATTAGAGGGAAGACATGGTGATATCAGAGGGAGAGAATGAAGAGGTACATACGTTGAAGGTAAGAAGTTACTGCAGCTCTGGAAAGATTTCTTTTTTTCCTTCTCCTACTGCTACTATGGTCAAACATCCAGCATCACTGCTCCACTTACTTGCCGCTTGAGCAGAGTTATACTCCGAAGGATGCCTGAGAATTAATGCGTGTGTGTGCACGCATTAATTTTAGGTGGTGTATCAAATTTATTTTAGGAACAATAGCCATTGCCCCGGTGTTTGGGGAAGGCTTTGATACTTAACTATTCAGGTTTAAATTTCTTGCTATGCTTTAGATGTACGCAAGTGGGTTTTAGAAACAATCTGTTTGAAATGTTGATTTGAATTAAGTTTGTCATAGATATTGTCTTTAACAAGGTAACACTGTGTTTTATTATTTTTTCCAGCTGCGAGCAGAGGTTGGTTGTCTGCAGGGAGACTTGCAAGGAAAGAGTGCAGAGATGGAGACCCTGGACACCCTCCTTCAACGAAGGGAGCGAGAAAGTCAGGAGGGGGGAAACCTTCTGAAGATGCTGACTGATGACTTGCAAACTGCTAAAGCTGAAAAGTGAGATCTTTTTTTAAATGACCCTTTTTTGTGTGTACGATTCTTTTAGGTAGCTTTTTAAAACGGTGTGCATTTGAGATGAGAAACAAACGTACAGTCAGTTCTGGAAATTTTGTCATTTCAATTCATCATGTTTAAAATATTTGTTGCAGAATGCTTTGGCTACTTGTTTTTAGTTTTTAATATTTTATAATTAACCTTAATTAAGTTTTGTTGCCATTTTAGTAAACGTCGCATCATAATGTGTCAATTTCTGCTGCATTTAAAAATACTCAAACACACAAAGGTGCATTTCATATCATGAATTAATCTTTTAAAGTTTCTGTGCATGTCTGACATTTTTACTTTTATTGGCCTAGATGCAAACTTCACCATGCAAATGAAAAGTTGGGTAAGGTGCTGATTGAGATGCTGCGCAGTGTCATAGCAACAGAGGAACTGATTGGACAAAAAATCAGTATCAGAACCAAAACATCTGAAAAGGTTATTCAACCAGGGAACAAAGATCCCCAGGAATCAGGTTTGTTGGCCTCAGATTTGAATCTTAAGGAACAAGGTAAATGTTTGTTTATTGTTTGAAATGAATGAATTCTGACATTCCTTCCTTTTTCAGGTATCTCTGTGGCAGATTTATCAACCGATGACTCTGAGCTGACCCAGCTGCTCTGTGAGAGTCTGCTGGTTTCAGACACTCGGATCAATCCTGAAGGAGAAGAGTCTGCTCTAAATGCTTGTAGCAGGCTACGCCACGCAGTAGACACACTGCTGGATCTGCTCAACCAGGCAAATATACAGGTAAAGAAACTTTATTTACTGAAGCTTCACTTCAATCCACACAAATATCTGACCATTTTTCCCATCTTTTAAGTGTTGTATGCTGTCAAATGATTGTGGGGTTTCTCATTCAGCTGGAGCAGACTCGCAATGTCCATCTTTCTCTGGAGGAAAAGTTCTCCCGAGGCAGAGAAGACTCGGCCCACTTCCTTGAGCAGCACAAACTCCTGTTGGAGCAGCTCGATCAGGAGGCCAAGCAGAAAAGTCACCTCCAGCTGGAGCTTCACAAAGCAGAGGGTGAGCCTTGTACTGTATGTAGTCGATCTCTCAAAGTGAACTGATATTCTGCTGCCATTGACTGTGAACATGTGATCTTCTGCCTCTACTTTTAAATTAAAGACTTGCACTTAAGTTTAAACTTTAACACTCCTCTTTGAGAATCTCAAGCACATGCCTTTTGCACAAACTGATATATTTAGGGCTTCTGGAGGGATACATTGCTGAAAAAGCTGCACTAGAAGAGGTTCTGCAGCATAAGGAGAGTCAAGAAGAAAGGCTTGTCGAGGAGCTGGAGGACCTGAAAGTGAAGCTGCACAAGATGGATGGCCTCACCGCAGAGCTGGACAGCCTCAGAGCGAAGCATCAGGAGCTCAGTGAGGAACACACAATTCTCCTGCGCCACAAAGAGCATCTCTCCACTGGACTTGGAGAGAGAGAGAAAGGTGAGCAGAATAAGCTTAATATCTTGCATATGCATAAAATGCTACACGACTACTTTGAGAGAGCTTGACCATACATTTATGTAATATCTATGCTCAGATGTGCCTTTTCTCCGTAGGCCATTGGCTCATTTTAGATCCTGACGCAGGTTTGTGGGTCAGAGTGGAGTATGAGTGTGTCTGTGGGGGGCTGGGGATGAATTTGCAGTGCTGTGTGAGGTTGCTGCTTGTAATACTGATAGTGCCAGTAGCCTTTAGGAAATCTTATTGGAGTGCTGTTCTTTTATTATTGTTTTTATGCACAGTCTGTGTGATTTGTAAGTATTTAAAATCTTCTGAGGTTTCGTCAATTTGTGAAATTTGTCTGGCTGTATGGATCAAAATTGAAATTACGCTCATGACATTTATCGTTTTTAGAATTAATTAATTTTTCTCTTGTTTATTTCTAGCTTTACTAGCAGAGACGGAGCGTTTGACCCAAGATAGGCTGGACTTGCAGCGGCAGGCAGAGAAGGACCACAAATCTCTGTCACTGCGCCTCAGGACCTTGGAGAGGGACCTTGAAGAGCAGGAAACCAAAGGCCTGGAGACGGAGGTCCATCACAAGACCCACACTGAGGACCTCAACCAGCGTGTTCAAGCACTGGAGAAACAGCTGAAACACAACAGGCAGTTTATAGAGGTGATTTTTATGCATTTATTTGTTTTGAAAATCTATTTAAAATTCAAAATAAAAACCCTTGATGTCATCGTAATTCTTAACAAATCTACTGTTTTTATTGTCCTTACTATCTTCCATTATCATTTGATTTATTTTCTGAAGCAATGGTTGTCAGGGTTTCTCATGTTGCTGTCAAATGTAGCAGACAGTCTTTGACATAATTTGCTCCGATGTATACAGGAGCAGGCTGTGGAGCGTGAACATGAGCGAGATGAGTTCCAGCAGGAAATTAACAGGCTTGAGGCTCAACTACGACAGACATCTACTGTGGATAATAAAGGGCAAAGGGTAAGAGTCATTAACTTAATAAAATGTCTGTATAAAGTACATTTGAATGTCATATTTTACCGTGACCCACCTTCATTTCTCTGATTGAGTCGCATAACACAGCTTTTGTATAACACAGGGCTGTGTTGCTGTTTGTGTAGCTGATTTGTTTTATTGTTTGAGAGGACGTCTGTGGGAATGTGACCTAAGGTAAACGTGTGGAGTGCAATGTGATTGAATAGCACAGTAATGTACATAAAGCTGAGATTACAAACAGTTCACCTCAATTTCTTTCTCTCCTTGAAACCTGATCTGTGAAGCAGGATCTTATCAATGGAAATGCTTCTTCTTTTTTTTTTATTCAATGTTTTGCAGATTCAATTATAAATTGGTTAACTGAAGCATGTATAGTACAGCTAACAGAAGTTGAAGTGATCATTGCATTGTTTGTTTGCCAATGAGCCTGACTGTTGCCATGTGTTTATCCCTGTGCTGAATGGATTGCTGTAGTTTGAGGACTTAAGCCTGCAGGTATGAAACTTGGTTGTAGCACGTTTCTCATATTTGCTATGATTTTTGTGCATGATGTGTATTTCATTATTTTATCTACATTTTTTTTATTTAAACTCATGCCTATCATAATTCATGTTCATTCCCGTCTCATCCATTTCCCTACATTTATTTGCTTATTATTCACATTTCATTTTACTTTCATTTCCACGTCATTGCTCTCTAGAATGACTTAACTTTCTGCAGATTTGGAATGGCTTTTTTTAAATCATGTAGTTTCTTAGTTGCAAATCCAACTTTGCTTCCTGAAACTCAGAAAAACCTGTTAGTCAGAGTGGTGTTTACTCTCTTTTTGCAGTTTGAGAGTCTACAGGCTATTATCAAAGACAAAACAGAGGACCAGGCCTCTTTACTTGCAGCCCATCAGCAAGCCCTGCGCGATCTTGCCGAGCGCAATGAAGAGATAGACAAGCTCGCCGGGCGAATCAGAGAGTTGGAACAAGCACTGCTAAATAGTGCTGAGAGTGTTCGAACTGTCAGTCAAATGGAGCAAGAACTGCACAGGGCGAAGCTGAGAGAACAAGAGCTCACACAAGTAAGAACAAAATGAAAACTTTCAGTTTATTTTGTCAGTGTACACACACCATTTATCACTGATCCCCTCCTCTGTTAGGATAAGCTCGCTCTGGAGCAGCAGCAGATTTCCAGCATGCTTCAAATCTCAGCTCTGCAGTCAAAACTGGATGAAACGAGGCACTGTTACCATGACAACACACGTGACCCCACCCAAGAGCTTAGAGATGCTTTGGATGCTGCTCAACAGAACCTACGTAGCAAAGAGCAAGAGGTCGGTCAGATTTTGTGTAAAGCTGGTTTATGGATGATTTAGGCAGAAGAAATGTGGTGGCTGATTCTCACGGTTGATTGCAGTGCCACCCTTTGGTACAAATATGAATTTCTATTCAGATCTTTTGTCAAATACCATGACTTTTCCAAATATCCATTTTCATTGTACAATAGAAAACCACCATATTTTCAAAGGAAAACTTTTTTCTTTTTTTCCCCCCTTTTTTTGTACTTGGTTTCATTTGTTTAAATAAACTCTATTCTTTCTTTTTAGGGAGAGGTCTTGCTTGGCCAGTTGGAAACTGTGCAAAGAGACTTGAGCCTCAAAGAAGTTGAACTAAAACACCTTACTCTTCAGCTAGAGCTGCTATCCAATAATAACACAGCACATGTTCATGAGCTCCGAGAGCAGATCTCAGTCCTCACTGTAAGAACTACTTTGTCTTCACATCAAACATAAGTATTTTCTCCTGTTCAGAGGAGTTGAAAGGTTTGGATCAGTCAAATAAAGAATTTTCTGTATTGACTAATAGTATTTGATCATTGTACTTTGCTCTAAAAAGTGATTCAAATAAAGTGTTTACTATAATGTATTCTGTTTGAGTATAACGTGATGAAGTCCGAAGTACATTGAGAGAAACAACTCTGATTACAGGAGAAGGTGTCCGCCCTCACCATACTCAATGAGGAAAAAGAAGAACGCAGCCATGTGAAAGAAACTGAGGAAGAGAGCCTTCCCTCAGCACTTCTTCAGGAGAAAAACCAGGAGATTGACCACCTCAACTGTGAGATCCAAAGAATGGAACATGAGCTGGAGAATGCCAGACACAATACGGTCGGTATAGGCATGCAAAGAAAATTTTAGACTGCATTTATATCCACATAGTTGAGTCCATATTGAAATATTTGCTCACACAATAGGCCCTGGAGGTGGAGCTTGAGGATCTACGCTCTCAGGTTGAACATCTTCAGTCTGAAATCACAAGAGTGCGGCACGACAAACAGGAAGAAGAGGAGCGCCTTCACGAGGTCATCAGCACGCTTCAAGCAGAGCTGGCCACCTTGGGCCCCAACTTGCATGAAGTCAGTGACTCGCAGGACGGTGACAGCATCAATCCTTCACCTGCTCCCAGCCCTGAACCTCAACAGTATACTGTCCAAGAACAAGAGCGGAGGGGAGGGCCAAACAGCCTGAAGCAGGAGCTCAGCTTGAGTCATTCTGCCGCCTCGCGTTCCCTTCGATCACGTCTCAAGACCCTTCAAAATCAGCTTGACACTGCCGTGGCAGAGAAAGAGGGACTGGAGCGAATACTTCTCACCCAAGAGGAAGAGTACAGTGCACAAGGGGCAGAATTTGGAAAGAGGCTTAAAGATGAGAGGGAAAAATCAGATGAATACCAAAGTCTCCTCATGCTGAAGGAAGCTGAGCTGAAAGATGTCAAAGCCCAAGTAGAGCAGGAAAGGGAGAAGAGGAAACTGTCAGAGGCAGAGAGGGCCAGTTTGATTATTCAAGTTGATGAGGCAAGCACCCTGGGTGAAGAGAAAACCCACCTCCACTCAGTGGTTTTTGAATTACAAAAGGATGAACAGGAGAGAGAGAAAGAGATTGAGACTCTCAAAGCAAAGGAGCAGGAGATGAAAATGGAGATGGAGGTCCTCAGAGAAACTAGTCTCACTCTTGAGAGACAAGTTCAGGAGATGAGAGCAGAGCTGGTGGACATGGAAGAACTGGTTGCTCAGGAAAGGACAAAAATGGAAACGCTTGAAACTGTAAAAGGGGAGCTTTCTGCTGAACGTGAGGCACTGAGGCGGAGAGAGGGGCAGCTCCAGCAGGAAATTGAAAGGCTAAGGCAGGAAGTGACTTCAATGAAAGCCCTTATCCAGGGTCTGACAGATAAGCTAAATGACAGAGAAACCAATCAAGAAGAGGCTCAAAAGGAAGTTCTGGTAAGAGTCAGTGTTTACTTTTTTTTTTTTCCTTCTAAGTTTGCAAACATTCCTTCTCACTGTGATCTAGCACTTAAGCTGACTGTTAATCCCTGTAATTATACATATCTTTATGTAAATCTCTTGAAAATTATATGGTTTAAAAAAAGGGTGGGTGATTGACTGACTGATTTTTAATCTGGCCAGGGAACATAATTGATCAGAAAAAGGAATATTTACCCACATAACTGTAAATCTGCTTTAAAAAGTCTTAAGTCCAGACAAGAAATAGTCCTGGTGGTCTCTTTTCTCCCCTCTAGCATCCAGCAATGCTTTAATATCAACAGGCAAGACCACATCTGCTTTCAGTTAGGGGTGTTGCTATTA
>JBBBVU010000021.1:15856441-15866461 GCA_037177055.1 Atherinosoma microstoma | reverse complement strand
TCCCCTCTAGCATCCAGCAATGCTTTAATATCAACAGGCAAGACCACATCTGCTTTCAGTTAGGGGTGTTGCTATTATGACGTGTCTAAACGCTGAGACTGCAGGAACTAACTCGCACAGAGGAAGTTGCAATACAATTATGGAGGAGAGGAAAAACTAGCTTCACAGAAGCTTCACTTGCTATTGGGTTTTAAGCTCTATTGCATCTTTTTCATCCAGCTTTTCGATCGTGGCAGGATGTGGTAAGCAGCAGATGTGGTATTTTTGGAAAAAACTGAAGCGTGTCAGACTTTAACTGAGCTCTGTTTTGTAGTAATGCGTAATGCAAGCTGCTTTTAACAAATGTATCTACTTTTGGTTATGCAGGAAACTTGTTTTTTGTGTAATTTGTGTAAAAAAATGTGGGTAATTTGTCATTTGTGTAAATGAATGCATCTGTTTTATGTGTAAACACTGTACTACATGCTGTATGGTACTCATTACACTTGTTAAAATGGAACATGCTATGTTATAAGCGAAAACACTCGACACCAGTTATCCGATTCTCCTTTTCTGCCAGCTTTGGGGGGGAAATGGAAGAAGAGTAAGAGATGAATGCCTGCACTAGTTTACTGTTATGGTTCATATCATTTATGTAGGTTTTTGTTTTTGTTTTTTTTCCCCTCAGACCCATGCAGATGTGACCCTTGCTAAGGCAGACGCTGCCTTGAGACAACGGGAGGTAGAGTTTGCCAGGCTGAGAACGGAGCATGAGGCATTGACAGCAGAGCTAACTGCAGTGAAACAAGGGCTGAGTACCAGCACAGAAAGGGCTGAAAAACTTCATGAGGAAGGACAGGTGAGGATATGAGAACTGAGCACAAAATATTAGATTTAACATGTAATTTTGTAAATGAATTAGTTTGTCCTGAGCATTACAGCTGGACTTCATTGTCATTTATTTCTGTCTTTCAGACCAAAGACCGTGCCCTTGTTGACCTTGAGACTGACAACCGGCGACTGAAGGCAGAACTCCAGTGCCTTCAGGATGACCTGGCTGTACAGGAAGAGGAACTAGCCCACCAGCAAAAAGAACTAGAGCAACTCCAAAAACAGTGTCGCCAAAAGGAGACACTTAATTACCACCAGGAATACCCACAGAAGGGTAAACGCAAAATTAATTTATTCAGAGGATATGTTACTTTAGCATCATCTACAATACATAGCAATGAGTCATTTAAAATATAGGATGTTAAAGTCTCACCTTTTTTTAAATTTGGGACATTTGAGGCTTATTAAATTGATAGGGTTCAGATGAAAAATTTAAATTCATTTTCTAACATTTCAACAAATGCTTGTTCTCATATAGATTTTTTTTTTTTTTATGCCTTCATCCACAGATATTTCTCTCAGAACCTTTGAGGATGTTTTAACTGTCTCTCATGAGGAAGCCTCTCTGAGCTCTCCGGAGGTTTTAAGGAGACTTGAATGCACCGAGGACCAAATCCGAGAACGTTTTCACACCTCAGTTCTTGACTCACGACTGTCTGAGCTCAGCGGTCTGAACATCACAGGCCCGGATCTCCCACAGGTCAAAACCTCACCCAGGGATGTAATGGAGCCTCCACGCTCCAGAACCATCACCCCAGATCCTGTCACACACAGTACCCACACGCCAGGCAGTTTATCAGTCTCTGACAACTTCTCTGTCCTCGATTCACTGGACACTGACAAAGTATGCAGTTTAATAGTTTTTGTGTGCACAATTTTCCAGACTTCTGTTAGACATCTTTTGTTTTAAATAATTGTGTTATTCCTATTAGATGCACGAGTTGGAAGGACTTGACCTAACAGCACCTCCATCTCCTCTTGGCTCCACCTCTTCCATGTCAGCACAAGAATGGGCCAGTGATGGTTATGGAAGTAGTAAGTATTTCCAAAACCTAATGGCTAAAAGAATGTGGTGAATGTCTGGATTGACAGGTTTTGGTATATTTTGATATTCTGCATGAAGGAAGCTGAACTAACGCAGAACAGGGAGTTTATTGAATGAAATCACTCTGATCTTGCATATACATCTCGCAGCAACTATGTATGACTATTATGTTCCAGCTAGTATAAAAATCTCAAAAGACACTTTTTTAGCCCATTTGGTGCTCAGCCTGGTTACTGTTATAAATATTTACTGACTGGACAGAAATATGTAGAAAGTAAAACTACTTTGTGAAATAGTTGGGTATGTAACTTTCAATGTATTGTCCTTTTTAAGTTGAATAAGTTTGTATTTTCAAGAGCAGAAATGTTAAGGAGAGAAGGATGTATCTGAGATCGCTTGAAATACAGTGTGTGCATCTACTACAGCCATGACAACCAGTGCTACAGTATGATACATTGGATTTGTTTTTATTTATAATACCTAAAAGACTTGACTCTCTGCTCTCTTCTTGTGCTTCAGATGTAAGTTCAGAGCTGGGTGCCAGGCTGAAAGTGGAGCTTGAACAGACTGAAAGGCTGGATGCTCAATTTGTTGAATATCTCCGCTGCAGAGGAATGAACCCCACAGTTAACACGGACAGTGCTGCAGGCAGTATGAGCTACAGTGATGACTTGTTGTCACCTGAACTTCAAGTAAGCTTTTGCAAATAAGTGATAATAATTTTAAAGTGAAAGTTTGTCTAAGCTTCTCTTAATTCCAGTATTTTCTTACAGGGTCTGTTGAAAAAGGTCTATCAAGAAAGCTGCAGAATTCTCACTTTGAGCCAGCGCCGTGCCACTCTTTCAAGCCAACCTAATGTTTCAGACCTAAAAGCCTTCTCATTGAGTCAGAGGCAGCATTACTCTGAAGATGGCTCCGCTCCACTGGACCACAGGGATGAACCATCTTTGTCAAACCCTCCAATGAGCTGGCAACAGGAGAAGAGGGCACTGCAAGAGACTGTGATTGCTCTCAGAGAGCTCCTCTGTCGAATGGCCCAGAGACACACAGAAGTGAGTTTCCATGGTTTAAAAGTAAAGACTTAAGTTGAGTGAAGGCCTGGTTTAAATAAAGGGCAAATTAAATACATTTTTAAAAAAGCACATTTGTTTCAAATCTTAAGAAATTTAATTGATATTTTTGTTGATAGTATAGTTTTTAGTTAAAAGTAAAACGCCTATTTTATTTGGGTTTAAGATGACCAAATATATGACCTCGATATTTTGATAAGTCTTATTGCTCCACTGAGAATCTGTTTTGATTACATTTTTTCTTTCCCTTTCTCAGACTGATTACACCGATGATAACTGGCGCAGAGCTCAGCTCCAGGCTGGACAGGCTGAATCCCAACTAAGGGGAGAGCTGGAGGAGAGCAGAGAACAGCTGAAATGTGCCCAAGATACTCTGCAAGATCAAAAGAACAAAATACTGTCACTCAGGTATAGTATATGCTTTTTTTGAAACGACACTAACCTTCAACAAAAATTGAAATTATGTAAAGATCTTTTTTTTTCTGCATTTTTAAAACGTGAAGTAGAAGCAAGCATTATGAAGTGTTATGGAATCTGTTTTCACTCATTGTTTTACTTTAGATGTTATTTGTGGCTCTTTAGTAATACCTGGAATAACACACTCTCACTAGCAGTATCTGAAAGTACTAAGTCAACTTCAGTAATGTGCCCTTACTTCAAATCAGCTATCATAATAATGTACTTCACCATAATAATGAACCTGGAAAGTTGTTACAAACTTTGGTCGTTGTTATGAGTTGTAATTAAGAGAAGTATTTTTGCATCGCAAGCTATGTACCAGAAGTCTTGGCTTACTCTTGAGTCATTGGTGGAGTGCTTTAATCGATTGCATTTTTTCCTTGAAACTTTTCTTTCTGTTGTCGTTTTGTGTTTGTTTTGGACAACCTTGTTTTTTTTAAGGCAAAGTTCAAAGTAAGCGGTGCAAACTCAAATTGAAATTGATTGTCCCCTTTCTTCAGACTGACTGTAGAGGAGGGCGAGGAAGCTCTCAGGAGGGAACAGATCAGAGTCCAGGAGCTTCAACAAGAACTGGAGCAGGAGAGCACTCTTAGTCTCCGTAAAGACAGACAAGAGGAGAAAAGGAGAGAGGTAACATCAGAACTAATGGATGCAATATTGTATGGAATTTTTTTTTGAGGAATAGTAGGGGGAGGTGAAAAATTGCTCACCACCTGCAGGCTTACCCCCCTCCCGTTGGAGTAAATCGGTGTAGTATGAGTTGGGCGGCAGTCGAAGGCGGGGACCCTGGCTGTATGATCCTCTGCTGCACAAGCTAGCTCTAAGTACGTGGAACTTCACCTCTCTGGCGGGGAAAGAGCCCGAGTTGGTGCACAAGGTTGAGCGGTTCCGGCTAGATATAGTTGGACTAACCTTGAAGTGTCCTCAAGAAGGCTGGACCCTCTTCCATTCTGGCGCCGAGCAGGTGTGGGCATACTTATTGCCCCCCGAATTACTGCCTGTGCGTTGGGCTTTACCCCAGTGGATGACAGGGTTTTGTTGGCCTCATCAGGCAGTAATCTCCAGCCCTCGCTGGAAAGATTCGCAGCTGAGTGTGAAGCGATGAGGATGGAAATCAGCTCTTCCAAATCCAAGACCATGGTCCTGAGCCGGAAAAGGGTGGAGGGTTCTCTTTGGGTCGGAAATGGGGTCCTGCCACAAGTGGAGGACTTTAAGTATCTCGGGGTCTTGTTCATGAGTGAGGGAAGGATGGAGCGAGAGATCGGTGCAGCGTCTGCAGTCATGCTGACTCTACATCGGTCCATCTTGTGAAGAAGGAGCTGAGCCAAAAGGCAACGTTCCTACCCTCACCTATGGTCACGAGCTCTGGGTAGTGACCGAAAGAACGAGATTTCAAATACAAGCGGCCGAAAGGAGTTTCCTCCGCAGGGTGGCCGGGTTCTCCCTCAGAGATGGGGTGAGAAGCTCTGTCATCAGGGAGGGGCTCAGAGTAGAGCTGCTGCTCCTCCACATCAAGAGGAGCCAGATGAAGTGGCTCGGGCATCTGGTCAGGATGCCTCCTGGATCCCTCCCTGGGGAGGTATTTCTGGCACATCCCACTGGCAGGAGACCTCGCGGTAGGATCAGGATATGCTGGAGATGAATGTATTGTCAAGTAGTCTGTTAGCACAGGCATTTGATAGTGAAATCAGACGCTATAAAATTGATCCATCAGACTCAAATACAGCTCCATTGTCCAACTGGCATTAAATCAGATGCAGCTGGAATATCAGCAATTTCCCACAATTCTGCTTCGACCACAGTGCGCTGCTTATTGAGCATGTCAGGGATCGCTACATATGTAAATTAGTAATGGGGGGGGGGCATGGATTACCATTTGTCGAGAGTTCATTATTTTCCGTATTCCCTCATGTTGTACAGTGTTTATCCGGGTCATATTTTTGCACGGCTTCATCGTGCTGGACTTTGTGGTGGTGATTAATGTGATTAGAGATTTGTGGTGTTGCCTTGCGGCGCTGCAACCAGAGCAAAACACGCTTTACATTGAACTAGCATTGGTTTCCATCATCTGGCTTAAATCCAAAATACTTCCACACAATCAAATGCAAACTGTTTTAAGTCACGAGTTTGATTCATATAAAATGCTTCAGAATCGCCGTGTGTAGAAATGACATCACGTGTATGTGAGAATCAAGATCGCAATTGTTTTTTAACAATGTATTGTGCAGCCCTATTGTCAAGCCAATAAGATGGTTACAGCATTTTCCAGAGTACATAAACCGTGTTTGAACATCCTACTGAAAGATAACACCTCTTTGTTTTCATTTCCAGGCTGTGCAAATATCCTCTGAAAAGCATAGGTCTGAGGTCTTGTCTCTCAAGGGTCAGGTGGAGCAGGAGAGGGTGACCTGCAGCAATCTCAAACGTGAGCTTCAGATCGAACAGTCGCGCAGTGTGCTGCTAGAGAAGCGCCTCGAAGAGACACAAAAGATGATAGAAGATGAGCGCCAACGTTCTGTCCATCAACAAGAGCTCAACTTGCAGGAAAAAGCTTGCATTGAGCGCCTCCTGAACGAAGCAGAGTCTCGCCTGGCTGAAACTCACTCTAAGCTTGCAGATTATCACAGGAAGCTTGATGAGGAGAGAGAGCGTTGGTCCAGGCAGGTGGATGAGCTCACCCGCAGACACGAAACTGATGCAGCTCGGGACAGGAAGTTCATCTCAGATTTGCGCTCCCAGCTGGAGCAGGAGCGAAGGCAGGGAGAGGAGCTGGCAGCGTTGACAGACAAACTAAGGGCCGAGCTACTGCAGAGCAGGAGGAAATGGGAAGAAGAGGATAAAATGAGGTGGGAGGAGCTTCAGCGGGAGCAGGAAGCCGCCACCAGGCACAGAGTTGTGATGAAAACTTTGAAGGAGCAAGAAAAGGAAATCAGCTGTGCTTTAGAGGCGGAGCGAGAGCGGTCCAGACGCCAAGGGATGGAACTGGCAGAACTGAAAGAAAAACTACGACTATTGAAGGACAGAGAGAGGGACAGAGAGGAGCAGTGGGAGAGGGAGAGGAGGAAGGGAAGGCAGGAACAGATGGAAAGAGAAAGGCGACAGGACAGGACCAATAACAAACTGGTAAGTCATCATTAGTCTAGAATCCTCACTGGTATACTCAAGGTTTTTTTTCAAATGTGATACTTTTATGATGGATGCACACTTGCATATAAACATTTTAGCTGGAGTTGGAGTCTCTGAGGAAGCAGGACCAGCAGCGCATGCACGAGCTGCAGCGCACTCTGGCAGAGCTGGAAAGAGATGAGAGAGAGATGGCTGCTCAGAGGCTGCTCGGACAAACCTCAGGACAGCAACACAAAGCTGCACCTGCACAGAGTTCCCACATTACCTCCCACACTGATGGGGCCCAGGTTAGTATCTCACAACAGCACCAGCATGTATACAGATGCTTTTTGGCCCAGAAACTCACTGAAACTTGTTTGTAAAATACATATCATTTTCATTATAGATGCCATCTACATCATCATCCAACCAATTGGAGACTTTGCTGAAAGAGAACTCTGAGTTAAGAGAGCGTGTGGCATCACTGAGTCAGGAGAGAGCCACATACAAACATAGACTCACCTGCCTGGAGAGACAGCTGCGGCGCACAGAGAATGAGCTTGCCAAGGTCACCATAGAAACAGAAAACCGACCCATCAATGATGTGACCAACAACAGGGTGAGCAAGGGAACACATGCATATACTTTCACACATGCATATCATTATTTTACTCTGACTTGACCTTGTAGTTGGTATTGAGATGCAACGTTGGGTCAAGGTCAATAAGCAAACTTTAATTACAGTGGTATAATATTGTGAATAAAAACAGTGACACACTTTGTTTTATTGTTTTGCAGCTACAACGGTATTATGAACGCTATCTGCGCGCTGAGAGCTTCAGGAAAGCTCTTGTGTACCAAAAGCGCTACCTGCTGCTGCTTATAGGAGGATTCCGGGAATGTGAACAGGCCACATTGTGTCTTATTGCTCAGATGGGAGCACGACCCTCACCCCCTCTCTCATCCCAGCTCAGACCTCTTGGGCGATTTAGGGCTGTGGTTCAAGTAGTTGTAGCGGTCTCAAGGTAAGAATTAAATGAGACTAATTGTTTGTTAGCAACCTCATCCCTGTGAAATAAAATGAACCCCGAACTTGATTTTTCTTTTCCTTTTCTTTTTTTCATGTGTATATTTTTTTTCAGAATGAGGTTCCTAACCAGGAAATGGCAAAGAGCCACCAGAAAAATATCTGGAACTGTTAATGGGCATGCTCAAGGTAAGCTTGAGAAAATTTAAATACATCAATCACTTGGTTGTTTTTATATATGTGGTGAGGTTTTTTTTTTTGTCATCCCGTCTCCAGAAGGGCTGAAAACTGAAGTTTTAAGGCAGCAGAAACCAGGGTCAAATTCTGACTCTATTCGTAACCAAGAGCGCAATGCCGTCCAGAGAGACGCTGTGTCAGCTCTCATTCCACCCAGCAAATCTCCTTTCAGGTTGCACAACAGGTTTGCTCCTATTCAAGTGACTTTGTGATCATTTCAGACATTATTTTTATTTAATTGCAGGTTTTCATCTTTCATAATCGTTCTCTCTCAGATCATATTCCAGTACCACTGTGGCCTCTGTGCATTCAGGTAGAACGTCTCAAGATCCTGAGCGATCCCTGACTGAATATATCCATCATCTAGAGAAAGTCCAGCAGCGGTTGGTGGGAGCCAGGCAAGGTGAGCAGAATTAGGTTCAAGAAAAGACTTGATGAGGAATTTCAGGGCAAAAGCTTGGAGGAATCTTTTCAAAAGCTTTCACAGATTTGGTGTACACTGGGTGCAATGGGTAATACAAGCTTCACTGGTTGTGTATTTGGCACGGTCATATCCTATTGTTTCATTCATCGCACTGGTCTCCACAGCAGACTACGCAGTTGCAGGTCCAGACAGAAATAACTATGGTGATAGTATCTAAACTCTTAGAACCAACCTCTTCTTCAGTGTAAAGCACAACTTGCTGGGATTGCATGATCTGAAAAAAAGCAAGCAATGTCACTTGGATTTTTTTGGTTTTTTTTGTTTTGTTTTTACCATTGGGTTTGTTTTCTAGTTCTTATACAAAAATCAGACTACATTATATTGGTACGAGTGAAAGTTCAGGCTTCACTTCCATAAATTTGTATATATTTTTTTACAAAACACATAGTATAACATTGAAATTATCCTCTGGGATTAATAAAGTATTGCATTTCATTGATAATGTTGTCAGGAGAGCAGTAAAGTCAGGACTGAATGCAACTTTCCAAAAAACAAATATTCTGTGGTCTGATTCAGGCTCCACATTCATGTTTCCTAATCAAGTCCTCTTTTTCTGTTCAGTGTTTTTTTCATTCATCCATAAACACAATTCTGCTTCCATTCCATGAAGGTTCAGTCCAGGACTAAAAATTATAAGATGATTTTATTATTTTTGTCTTGGGTGGCCTGGTACTTACAAGACATGGGTAGAAAACATGTTTCCAGATTCCACAAAATCTGTGTCCTTTATTGTCTCTCAACCTAGCGAGAGAGACTGATTTAGCCCCGCCCCATAAAGAGGAAAGGAGGATACAGTCAGCATGTTCCCCTCATATGATTGGTTATCGGCAGCGCTGGCTGCAGGAGAATAGGACGTGGCTGTACCTGAGCTGTTTGTCGCCCCTATACCTGAATGGTCCAGGTGAGTGTGAGTGTAACATACTCACCCCACCAAAAAAAGCAACAAAGTGCACCTCTTGAAGCCGACTTGTCAGATGTCAGTGTACAGCATTGTGTTCAAGGGGTAATAACACTGGTCTTATACATATACGTGCAGGTAGGGCTGGGCAATTAATTGAAAATTAATCAAAACCGAAATTCAGAACCAGTTCTCGACGTAATCGTGATCATGTCGATTATTTCAATTATTTCTCTTAAATACATTTAAAGATATTCATTAAATGACCATATATAGTTCAATTCTGTGTGTTTCCTTTCACTCATTTTAAAATCAATACCTTCTCTTCTATTATGAAAATATTTGCAACAAAAACTTTTGATTAGTTATGAGGGCTAAAAATAAAACAATACTAAAATACTGTCTGATTCATTTAATTGAGGTAACATGTTAAATTAATTGTGATATTGATTTGAGGTCATATCGCCCAGCCCTATGTGCAGGTTTGTATTCTTCTCAGATTTACTAATTCAAGCTTATTCTCTACACATTGTGAAACTGGCTGTATTCAAACGAATCCCTTTGTAATATCATACTGACAAATTATGACAAATAGCTCTACCAAGTATTAAACAAGAAATGACAAACGACAAAACTGCTATGAAATGTAAGCATTATTACTATTATTATTATTATTATTATTATTTATTTTCCTATATGTTATTATTGTTATGTGTGTGGACAATGCAAATATATTAAAAGGGAAAAAATAACATACATGATTTTTATTACGCTGTGTGGGGAATTCCAGCAGAGACTGGAGTAGGCTTAATCAATGTTGTATTT
>JBBBVU010000021.1:15822023-15853521 GCA_037177055.1 Atherinosoma microstoma | reverse complement strand
ACACACACACACACACACACACACACACACACACACACACACACACACACACACACACACACACACACACACTTATTACAAGCAAACAGATCACAAGTAAGGATGCATCATTTTAATAGCCATTTAAATCCGCTTGTGTCAACTCGTGTACATGTTATCAGTCCAATATCATCAGGGTATGTAAACTTTTGATCAGGGTCATTTGGGTAGTTTCTTTTGTCATGATTCAAGAAGAGTAAACACAGTTTGACAATATATGGCTTCACTCAACCACTAACTATTAGTAGAAAAAAAAACCTCATCATTCATAGTCTCTGAAAAATAGCAGGAAAAAAATTACAAATTCTGCCAGGGTATGTAAACTTATGAGCACAGCTGTACAACAGCTTTTACTATCCGCACACTGATGCTCAGTTTGTCCATATATAAAAGCAGACAGTACTCTTTGGAAAGCGTGTGATTGTCAGACTTGATATCGAGCAGTGAAAGTAAATATTTCTGCAAAGAAATTATAAACCTTAGGTTGAAGACCTGTAGTTGCGTCATGCTGATGGCTGAGGATAACATTTGGCTATTGTCTTTGCTAATATCTATTTTTGTGTTTGTGTTCTCTTAGGTTCGTCTGCTTTCCAGCCTGACCAAAGCTAATCTGACTACTGAAAGACTGGATTTTTCATCTCTACATATTGCTCCACAACTGTCAATGCCTTATTCCTATGAAGGACAAATACAGAAATATCACACTTGTTGAATTTTTATTTTATTTTGTTCATAATTCTATAAATTATTTTTTATGTGTTTTCTAATGTAATTTGTGTCTAGTATTTTGAGAAGCCACATTTGAGATGCTGCAAGAACAAATGCTTATAATTTTAAATAGTTTCATAAGTATCTAGGTGTACACTGGAAGTCAAAGACCAATATAACTTGTAAGTGCATTGTTGCATAAAGATGACTTGTATGTGGCTTTTGTATCCTCTGTTTTTGCTATAAAGTTATTAAAGATTTTACATGTAATTACAAACTGGAGAGTTGGTTTTTGATTTTTGCTTCTTGGAAGTTGAATTAAATGGCCAATGCCACTGATATATTCTAAAGACTAGATGGGGGGTATTTAAGCACAAAAGATAAGTTTTGAAAGCTTCAAGCCATCACATCAGGGTTAGTGTTGTATTGGTTTATTTTTAAGATACGTGACCAAACCGGTATTTGTCCCTGAAGTAAAGTTCAATTTAATATTAAGGGTTATGTGCATTTGAGCAGGACGGCCTCAACCAATGACAGTCTGAGCTGAAGCTCTGTTAAGGGTTGGCTCGTTTATAAAGACTAACTACGCCGCCTGTGCTCGGGTATTCATCTATGGTGCCTGTTCAGTTGCACTTAGAAACACCGCCCACCCTCTTTCCATTGATATACAAAACATTCGCACCTCGTAAAACATCAATACGTAATGACGCACATCCTTTAGCTTTCAGCACAGTTATGCTAACGCTAAGCTAAAGGTACAGTAGGCGTTGTGTCGTAGATCGTTGTTTGACATCCTACCCGGGTAGAAATCGTCCTGGCCCGTGCGGAAGACCTCGGTACATTTTTCTCGTATTTGTCTGGGATGTATGGATGGATAGTTGACGGAATCTCATCGCTGTTTGAGCCCGTAACGGGGCAAAACTCCACCGAGTGGCCCGGGAACAGAAATACTGGCGAAGAGGAACCCACGCGACCTGGCTTGAAAGCAACAGCACGGTGGCAGGAGAGCCACGGAAGACCAGCTAAACGGAACTACGAGAGGTCTGTGGATGAAAAGATTCAGTCATTTAAATAACCGGTTACTCAGTTGTCGTTAGAGTCCTTGATCACGCACTGGACGCAAACGCTATTGCTGTAGAAAGTCTAACCAGCTAGCTATCACCTAGCTGAGATGTAAACAATCAGTGATAACACAAGGTGCATATGTGCTGTAGTTATTTCTAAACTGTTAAATTCCCATCCATATAGGATGCATGCAGCATAAACTCTCTTACCAAATTCCACCAGTAAACTTAATCACACACAAGTGCAAAGAAACAACCTGTACTATAATAATCCAGTGAATAATTTATACAATACAGGATGCTCTAATGTAACCACAACTTATATCCGTGTATTACAGTGTGCATGTGTCAGATGGTGTTTACCAGAGCGACCAGGTACAGGTGAAAAGGCGTAAGAGGGGTAAGTTGCACATTAAACACAATGTTTTGTTTTGTTTTATTCCAAAAATATTTGATGAATTTCAGTGATTGTTGACCTTGAGTCCCTCATCTTTCAGATGTAGTAATCAGCTTTGTGAAGAAAACTCTATCTGGGGTAGCAGGTTTACTAAGGTTGCGGAAACCTCTGACAACTAGGTGCGAGAATCCAAGGCAGTATAAAGAAACGCAGGTTGGTGTCCTTTCCACTTCATTCAGTCACAAACATTTGAGGAAGTGCTGACATTTGAAGTCTTCAGCTTTGTTGTTTCCAAATGCGCATTTGATACACATTTTCATACTAAGTGTAAACTTAAATACATTTTTAAGATAACAAAAATAATAGTTGCCTCTGAAGATACCATTGGATTCAGTTACCTCCTTTTTTTTATTCTCTTGCATGCTTCCTATTGATTACAGCCTGTAACTCTAATGGGCATAGATGAGCTCCATACATCGTGGCTGAGCAGCTCTGAGTGGAGAATGGGTGAGTGAGGATAGCTACAACTACAGAAAAAAGGGAGTGTGACATTGACTATATTGAGTTATATTTTGTTCTTTTTACACAGATAAACCGATAAGTGGATTAAATGACAGGAGTGGGAAGAATCCCTTTCAGAGCTCCTTACCCCCTTTAAGGAAATACAGGCAAGGAATCTGGTATTTGAAACTGATTGATTCTTGCAGGCACAGCTAATGCATGGACAGATAACACTGTTTATAGCCCTCCATTGCAAACAAGCTTGTCTTCTCTTTAATCCAGTGGGACAGCTCTCAATGCAGGGCTGTCAGACAGAGCGAAGGACAGTGAAAGGAGAGGCTCCCTCCAGGTGCTGCCCTCAAGGCCGACTGTCAGGGTGGGAGCTGCTAATCCTGATCCAACATCCAATGGCTTTGGACACAACCGGTGCTACAAGCCTAGTCTTACTGTGGAAGAGGTAAATATAGATTGTTGGTCTCCATAGTGCCCTTAAAACTGACTTTTTTTTTAAATGTCTCTAATGCTCTCTCTCTTCCTAAAGAAAAGTAACTGGCTTATTTTTTATGTAGTAGTTGCATGAAGTAGGAATCATCCTCAATATGATACCACTAATCAAGCTTTAACAGTATGTACCCCTTGACTATTTCAGTATTATAATGTTTAATATCTGTTTGTAGACTATAAAGCAGAACAACAAGGAGCACTACCGACGCTTATTGGAGATGGTGACAGAAAAATACAGCAAAAGCCAACCACTACCTTTCAACCAAACAAAACCACAGGAGTGAGCATTGCCATTTTATTCATGTAGAATCTGAAAAATGTTATCAAGATAAATTTAATAACACAACTTTGGACTGAAGCTGATTAGTTTTGGCTAAGTTGTTTTCAAATCAAATCAAACTTTATTTATATAGCACTTTTCATACATTGCGCATCACAAAGTGCTTGACAAAGTGTTTTCTCTTTTGCTCTCAGTGAGATGCTGTCACATGTTCACAAAACTGCTGCTTCAGGAAAAACCTTTGAGACAGTGTCCAGGAAGGTGGGATGCACAGGTAAGATGCTTGAATGGATGTTTTCAAACTCTCTTTTTTGGTGTAGATTATATTTAGATTGTTATTTTTTGTAGATAGAAATTTCTCTTCAGATATCTTAGATGCCCAAATTGTGACATAGTCACTTCCTGTTTGCTCTAATTTCTACAGTAGCCACAACTTGTTTGGGTAGTTATTTTTAGTAGATATCGAATGACACTCTTGTCTTCTTCACAGTTGCACCAAGTGTGTTTACATACAGAAATACATCTCCACCTAAGGACAGGTTGGTATAGTATCATTCTATGCACATGTATTATTCACAATCATTAATGATTATTTTAGTAACTTCTACTTAATTCATGAGCAGGTGGAATGGCTTGACCTTTAGTAAATCATTCAGTGGAGCCTTGGAGGACACACAACCTGTTAGATGTACAAAGGTAGGGATTTCTTTCCGTTCCTTCGGACATGTCAAATCTTAACTTTAGGTTGTAACACGCGTGTGTCCTGTGTGTAATGCTGACCTGTGTTGCAGTATAAACAGGCAGGAGAGTTGGATCTTTCTACAGAAGTAGCTACCCGTCTCAGCCTGGTGGATAGAGAAACTCCTGCTGGCAACATTTCGTACACACAAGCTGCATATACACATACAAGGCTCAGTGATGAAGACATACCTAGGCTGACCAAGGTGAGGGTAAATAATGTAGCGTTATTGTACAGAAGAAATAACAGATACAGTTTGGGTAACTCGATGCATTTCTTGTCTGTCTGTCCAGGAAATGGCAGCAGAGGTGAGTGGAGCTCTGGCGCAGAGCGATCCTAACCGTGTTTTAAGTGCAGCTTTCAAACTTCGCATCACACAACGAGACCTAGCCACGCTACAGGAAGGCGGCTGGCTCAATGATGAGGTGAGATATGGTGAGGGTGTTTTCACCGATGTATACCGTGGCTTTGCTTTGTTTAGTTTCAATAAACTTTTTGGCACAAAACATTTCTAGAAGATTGATTATTGCCCAGCAGCTGATGATACTTAATGATTCTGCTCTGTTGAAGAGAGGAAAATAAGGGTGAGCCTCAAGTGATGTCACTCAGATTATGTTGTATGTTGTTTTCTCATTGAATAATGCAGATTTTTACTCTTTAAAACACTTGTTTGAGTCTGCTGTATATCACTGATAGTATACGCAGGAGTTGGCAATTTGAAAGTTGAGTCACAGTTCAGAAGAGTTTACACTGAATTCATTGACCCTGTAGGAGTTTTGAATGTTACGGTGGAAACAAAATTGTTTGCATGACATGTTTTCCATGATTAGCATTGCAAAAGGTGGTTCATGGAGATGTGAGCAGGGCTGTTACATTGCTCTCACTTTGCTGTTTATCTACTATTTAGTCTGTGACTCCCAAGTTAATAGTAAATTCTACTGACTTTGCAATAAATCAGTGAAAAGTTTACAATTTTTTGAGTGTATGAATGTTTTGTAATGTTCCGGTCTCTCACAAAGGTCATGAACTTCTACTTTTCCCTGATCATGGAACGGTGCTCTGGAGATGGAGGACACTTAAAAATCTACTCCTTCAGCACCTTTTTTTTCCCAAAGCTGCGGGGTGGAGGACATGCTACTGTGAAGCGCTGGACCAAGGGTGTCGACCTCTTCCTCTTTGACCTCATTCTGGTCCCTCTGCATCTCGGCGTCCACTGGGCACTTGCTGTAAGTCAGGCTCACGATGCGTAAAAAGTCAACCAAAAGCAAAGAGAGGGTGGGGCACATGTAGGAGGCTGATAGGTCCTGCACACTCTCATCACTTTTGCTCCTTTCTTTTCAGGTGATAGATTTTAAGTCAAAGACAGTGAAGTCGTATGACTCAATGGGCCAGAGACACGATGACATTTGTAGTCTCTTACTGTGAGTACACATTTTTCTCTTATGCTCCAGTCGTCTTCATTGTTGTACATCCCTTTGAATTGCATCATAAATAATCTCAATGTGCTCATTTCCCAGACTCTACCTTACAGAGGAGCACAAAATAAAGAAAGGCAAAGAGCTTGACTGTACTAAATGGACTGTTGGAAGCTTGAAGACTGGAGTAAGTTAAACTACTGAATAACACAACATTTTAAATGCCTTATTTTCACTGTAAGATTAATGACATTTTATTATGTAAACAGGAAATTCCTCAGCAGAAAAATGGGAGCGACTGCGGCGTCTTTGCCTGTAAATATGCTGACTTTATTGCTAAAGGCAGGCCTCTAACCTTTAAACAGGTACATGATACTTACATAAAACGACCTCATGGTAGTTTTCTGTTTAGAAAAATACATTTTGACACACTGCAACATATCTTGCCATGCAGCATCATTTGTTCATTGAAATAATGGGAAATAATCTCTGTTATTTTTCAGTGCCACATGCCATTCTTCAGGAAGTTAATGATGTGGGAAATCCTCAATCAGAAACTGCTATAGAAGATTGTTGTAACACAGATGTATTCAGTGGGAGCAACACTGGCTACATGTGGATCTCACAAATAATTCATGGGCCAAAGACATGGACTTTACTGACTGGAATTGAACCCAGAGCTGCAGAAATTAAACACTATTAAAGATTAGTTATGTCTCCTTGTTGTAGAGGACACATTAACAATTTGTAATCTCTGAGTTGTAATTGGAGACATTATTGGACTTTTGTGTGTGCGTGTGTGTGTGCTTGTAAGGACAGTCAAGTGTATTTTAATTTCCGTATTAAGCGCCTGATCTGACTGTGTTAAGACGTCCTCCCAGCAGTGTGCTGACCCTCTTCTACTCTAAAAGTAATGAAACAAGCAAATAAGTTTAAATTAAATGTGCACAATAAAATAAAATGTAAAAAAATCTGTCTCTAATCAGTGTCTTCATTAAATTCTGATTTGTGCAAATTATAACGCTGTTTATTTTTCCTCTCTGAAGGTAACAAGTTGATTTTCTTAGCATAGAGGAAGAATCAAGTCAGGGAACAGCATCATTTACACAACTTTTCTTCACTTTGTTAAAGAAAATAATTGGAGACAACTCAAAATTTCAAGATAAATTTGTTTAACACAACTTACTACTTTTCTAAAGTTATTTCAAGAGTTACATTTTACCCATACAACTTCATTTAGAACACTAAGTTTGGATGTGTTCATGCAAATGGTTTGATTAAAAAGGAGAAACATTTTGACTTCTGCACCAGAGAAACTATTTCACAGATGTTGCGGTTTTCATATGCTCATATTAAATGTTCAGACATCACCTGCTTTGCACAAAGATCATGACCTTGAGCACAGTTTAGATTCTTCTCTCCTATCTGGGACTTCCTCCCTCATCTCAGGCTGTGTAGATAAGGTAGACATGTCCTGTGTGACTGTGATGGTTCTCACTATGCTGCATAGGTTGATTTAAACTTATGATTTTCTCTTGAAACAATTAGTAAAATTATTTCCACTGCATACTTTAACTTATTGATTCTCCACTGTCTTCTGCTGCAACCCGGACCGGTTTGCTTTTGAGGTGATGGTCGTGTTGTAAGAAGGATCTGCGTGTTTATGATTCATCTCCGTACTGTGCCACAACTTTCCTCTGGCTCATGATCAGATTTTAAAACATGGGTAAATAATTTTAAAGGTCAGAATGGTCACTTTTGTGGTGAAAATTTTATAAATTAAAAAAGATTTAAAACACCAAATGATGGTTTATCATTTTATTCCTTGCAAGGAAGTTGGTCCATCTGCAGAAAACCTCTTGCTCTGATTTAGTCATGCAAATACATTTGTTTTCTTTGTACCGTCATGTTAGTTAACAGTCAGAAAACAGAGACACGGCATCCAGCAGCCTGTGATCTCCAAGTGAAACAGTCAGCCATTTATAATACTTTGGCCTCTAAAGTTAAGCCAATTCAACCACTTTATTATCATTTCAAACAGTTCTCTGTTATTTATTTATATGGCTGGATCAAATTCTCTGTAATCTTCCTGATCCAGGGTGATGGAACTCACAGCTGGCTGAAGAAAAAACATTTGTCACAATAAAAAATTATTTAAATATGAATCAAGAATTGTGACAATAACACAAGCATAATCTATATTGTAAATGCTTCTGTTACTACGTTAGACCAGTCCATGTGTTGAAGCAGGCAGTTCTCAATCCATGTCCTCTTCCAGAGGTTGTGTCTTCACTTCAACTGTTTTTGGAGGGATGTAGGAGCCCATTCCTGCTGCTCTCTCTGCCTCTGCCTGGGTGTAGGGCTCTTCCCTGAGCTGTTTTAACCTGGATGGGGGGGGGGGGGGAGTTAACTGTGAGACTCTGGATAGAGATGAGCCCAAAGTTTCCAAACACGGTATATAATAACCAAGATTTTCTTACCGTTTCTTGTGTACTTTAGTTTTGAAGTGCTCTTTCAATGATCTCATGTCCACAAAATATCTCCTGCAAGACGGTTAAAAACCAACACACACAGCATGTAAAGACCATGAAAACAATTTATACAGTGGGAATCACAAGAGCACTATAAAATGTAAATGTATTAAAAACGTATAACTGACTGTTTATTTCCAGACTTCTATCACATTTGATAAATATACATATGCAACCATTTCAGCTTATTTTCAGTTTCGATTAAATAGCAATGCTACTTGTACTGTATCATTTGATCCCACGATTCCCACCCATTTCACAGATTACAAGTAGCATGATGGTTATATTTGTGGATCACTCTTTGAAAAACTGTTGCAGATATAAAGCACCTACGCGCAGTGTAAGCAGTAGTGTTGCGCACATCCAGTCACGTCGTAGTCCACCTCCTGATGCAGCAGCTTGGCCGCAGTCTCCGGCTTCATGTCTGAGTGGATCTGGTCCAAGTCTTTGGTCTTGCGCTTTGTCTTCCATGTCTTTGAAATGTTTTTCTTCTTGTCACTTTTGTGGTTTCCTACTTGTTTGGACTTCCCCATAGTGGATACTGCAGGACAGATGTCACTGTTGTTCGTAAAGGAGTATCAAAACGTTTACTCCACCAGAGCAGCAGATTACAGTGAATAACGACGCAGTATAAACTATTCGACGTATACTCTGAGACACTAATATAAAGTTGGCCTTACCGGATAAACAAACTGGTGCCCAACGATTTCAATCAGTAATAAAGCAGATTCGACTTTAAAATCATCTGCTGACCAATTTCCAGACTTTACTTACCTTCCACATGTGCTGCGAAGGGAAGTAATGTATTTCCGGGTCAAGGGGACAATGAAGTACATCCATTTACCTCTAGGTGGCGCCAAATGCCATTAAAAAAACTAAAAGGCTAAATGAAACAGTAATAGCTCATTAATTAAATAATAACCTTGGCAACACTGGCCTGCCAATGTTTTGACGAAAATAGCATGTTTGCCTGTTTTTTTTCTGGCTGTTTCTCCACTACCCTAAATTCTAGGTCAAGGTATCCAAGCACATTTGCGATATCAAGGTAAAATGATCACTTATTTTTCTTAAGTGTGTTTTCTCAAAATAAAAAGTATAAAAGTATATTCTCTATTTTAAAATTTTTTTTTTGTTCTCTTTTGGTAAGGAGATCAGCCACGCAAATTTCATGTAGTCTTCTGCTGACTGCACAAATTGATAATAAATCTACAGCCCCATGCTCAAAGACATGCTGGGCCCTATCTACCATACAGTAGAGCAACATACATTCTTGTGTATGTGAATTTACAATTGTTTATGTATGTTTATCTTGTTTATGTTTAGCATATTTTTTTGCTGCCCTTCGTAGTATTTCTCAAAACCTTTTCTTTCTGCTCTTTGTTTTCTTGTCCTGTTATTTTGTCTTTGTAGTAGTTTGCTTTTAATGTTGGTCAGTTTTTGCATGTCTTTCCCTTCTCTATAGGTTCCTTTTTTTTAAAATTTCTTTTATTTGTCACATGTAGGCTATTTTATGTCTCATATAGTAGACATTTGTCAGATTTCGGTAACTATTTTGTGCCTAAAAATGACTATTTGGGGTAATTTTGCAACTCTGTGGATGTTTTGTGTCACATTATACTCATTTTAACATCCTTATTGTCATATAATAACTTTTGCCCTTTTTTTCATGTTTTGAATGCAGTACATTGCAATTGCTTTTACAATATTTACAAATTTCCATGGCAGCTGACTGCCCCATGGTCTCCAGCTTGAGGCCAAAGGCATGTTAATTAATATACACAGGCATAACTTTTAAACTACAAATTCAACAAAATATTTAAAGAATAGGTAGCAATATTGTTTTAAAATCTGATCACAATCCAAGATGAACCAGGAAGAGATGGGGGGGGACAAAATAATAATTTCTTTAGAAAAATGAAAAAAGATTGTATAAAAAAATACAACTGAGTTTACAAAACACACACAAAAAATATCAAGTAAATTCAAAATGCATGTAAATAGATTTACAAATAAGCATTCCCTCTCAGCTTCTTTAATCACACTTCCCCTTTATTATTTTCGGGTCATTCAGGTGAAGTTCATATGATAGACATAAAAATTCCGACAGCCATTGAAGGCGGCGTCAGGCTGCACTGCATACGCGCCGTGGCGGAGAGCGAAGATGGCGGAGAATAATGTCGAAGCGGATCACGAATGGAGCGACTGGGCCGTGGACACGGCCGAAGACACTCTGGTCGCAATGGAAACCTTACTGGCTACGCTGAGAGCTTTCGAAGACGTACTCAGGCAACAAGAAATATCCGTAGCATCTTCCACAGAGTACTGCGATAACTTCTGTCAGGTAATGTGTACATGCAACATCGAAGCTACCGTTAGCCTTACGTTAGCTCATCCGGGATTGTTTTTCTCGCAGCCCGAAACATAAAATAATTTGCAACAGATGCCTGCCTTCTGGTTGCACCACTAAGTTTCATTTCGGAAAACACCTGCACGGTCTTAATTTTTAAAACAGTTTTATCTGTGCGTATATTCAGTTGATTAAAATAACTATCATTGGGCCAGTTGGATTGGTAGCTGGGTGATTTATTGCCTCTGAGCTGGGTCCAGTTTCTTTGATTTACGTCGTTTAGCTTGGTGTTATTTCGGAATTTGAGCATACTGGGAAAGTAGTAGACGTATAGCAGATGTTTTGCATTTGCATGATATTGTCACAGTCTGCACATCTTGCATTACTGCATGCATGTGGGGCGGGGCAGCATCGTGGTGTGTTTACTCAAATTTTTACGATAATGCATGTTGGGCAACAAGATGCACTTGTCACACACATTGGGTATCGTTTTCTGCATATGGAGTGGTTTCACTCCACGTATATGGGAGTATTTCAAAACGACTGGCAGTGCTGTGCGTCTGCCATCATCTTTTTTAATTTTATCACCCCGTTATCAAAAGATATGGATTAAATTAAAAAAAGACTATAATCTCTACATAGAGAGGGGGAAAGTATTTATAGACTTTACTGCAGTAAAAGTGATATTGAAACATTAATTACAATTGCAATTAGAAGTCCTACGATGAAATTGATATCTAAGTGAAAGTAAAGTAGATCGAAGTAGCTCAACTGAAAGTAAACTCTTCAAATGTATAATTGCTAATGATTATTTCAAATTATCTGCCAATTATAGCCTTGATTTTGTTGTTTTGTGAAAATGGTGTTTAAAAATGACTAAAGGCATATAAGTATAAATATAAAATAAGGCATCACTATTTAAATCTATATAAATGTATTTCTCAGTTATAATTTTATTTCACATGAATAATTATAAACAAAGTAGTTAGTGAACCAGTATTTGAACCCTGCCTATAAATGAAGCTTAATTTGTCACACGTTATTTTATAAGCACATTATTTTATACACAGAATATTATAAGCTTTGTATGATAAAATCTTTTTTGTTCCATGACCAATAAAAATAGCTATGAAATAATGCATTGAAATTATAAGTACAATATTTTCTGCTTTTTCTGTCATTAAATTTGTACAAATATTTGTTATACTCCAAATATAGCATTCATAAAAAGATATGAAGGGTGGAAATTCTTTTGGTTTACACCCTCCAGCGTACCATCTTGAAATCTTATATAACTAGCTGTTATTTTCATATTTCCAGTTAAGTTTGGTTAACCTTCAAAGTTGATTTCAGCCACCTCATAGCTGCCATTAAAGAGGTGTCTCTGTCTTTTCTAAGGTTTTTTTTAACCGGGTACTTGCTTGGTAAAATATCAAATACACATTTTTTTGTCTGTTGTACTTTTTTCCCCCCTATATTGTATTGTCATTAACTAGTACATCATTGTGCACTGCCACCATGCTCAGAAGGGATGGCTTCACAGTCAATTTTGAGAGTAAAAATGATTAAAATTACACATAAACATAAGATTAGAAATGCTTTAAACCTCAGTGATTTTAACAGTTGTAATAAGACAAACAATTATGTGTGAGTCTCAGTTCCAGTCGGAAGTAGTCCAGTTGTAATTAGTACACTGATGTAGGTCTCTGGGGTACAGACTTTATTCTTGGCTCCCTCCGAGAGGGTACCATATATTTAGACAGAGGGGAATTAATTCATTGCCTCTGCGGACACGGGTACCAACCGGCAAGGTTTTTGTTGTCTGGCAAATGAGACTCCTGGGATGTTGCCGCTGTCACAGATTTGATGTGAATGTCTGCCATCCAAGTACAGGTGATGAACAGGTTTAGATGTTGGCTCCTCCTTATCTTGGAACTGTTAAACATATTTACTCAAATCAACATTGTCATGATTGCTAAATGAGAAAACTATCCTGTTTTGTGTTTGGGTAACACTTTATTTGATCATTAAGGTTTATAATTGTTGTTTGAGATTGAATGTTTAGTTTGACTTGTGCTCATTAATTGGAAATTCATATTTGAATAATATAATGCTTCTAATAAATTTATTATATTAAAGTCCGATATGTGTACCACACAAACTTCTAATGTTTGGGATTTGCAGCTCAGATTGGGGGGGTTCATACAGTATGTTGCACCTTGAAGTCCCTTCAGACCCAATCAGGAAAACATCATCCCAGACAGTCAACTGGGATCAATCAGGTGTAGACTGGCATATCTCCTCAGAGGAACCCCACTACCCCCAGCCCACCCCCACCTCCCATCTGATCTCCCTTTCTGATCAGTTTTACACACTTTTGCACCTTATTTTCATAACTTTTATCTTCTTGTAATGGGTGTGTTTTTTCCCCGTGTGTAGGCACTGATGCACTATGCTGGGAGCAGGAACTCCATGGAGCATGGTCTGCCTCTCCTGGAGGTCTACTGCCTGTCTATAAACTGCTTCGCTGCAGCCCGATCCCACCTCACTGCAGAGTCCGACAGAGTGGCCCTTGTTTTGAAGAGACTAGCTTTGTGAGTACAGATTGATATTTCAATAAAACTATGCTGCACATAATGCACACATCATTCTGTCTAAAGATACCAAAGAAGTCCAGCTGCCTTTGATTCAAGCTCTTAGGGTTACTGTGATCTGGATGACTGAGAATATAAAGCAACATTTTTTTTGCGAATTTAGAACTTAAATAAGGGAAGTAACAAGTTTTTGTTTGCACAGTTACTGCCCACTATATGGATTTTTAGGTGATACAGTCAACTTCTTCAATTACTTCTATTTTCATAGCCTGACTGCAAAAGCTGTCAGTCTGTACTTTGCCTAATTTGCTGATTCAGGCTTTTCCTTCAGATTGATGTCATTAAATGCCAGTAAATGTTAATCTTTTCAGTACCAATGTTATTCACAACCCTTTTCCTTTTTACTTATCGTAAAATGCACCGAGAACTCAAATAAACCAAGTGTCTCCAAGTTATTTGTTTGTTTGCTGTTGATTCTAGCCACTGTTATCAGGCGTGTCACCCTGGATGTCTACATGTCTCTTTTCTCAGAGTCTGGTATCTTCTAGCAAAGGTTCTCGATCTGGGCTGAATTAGTTTCTACCCTTTATTTACTAACTACAATTTTTTTTGGGTTGTTGGTCAATGACAGATGACTGTGTAACCCTGGTATACAGCATCTCAGTGATGGTTGTAGATATCGATCTGGGCAAAGGCAGATCTGCCACTTGCCTCACAGTTTAAAAGTGTGAAACTATGATGACTTAATTTTTTTTTTTACATATGCTGTGCAGTTCACACATTCCTTGCTTAGGGTTGGGGGTGCTTTAATCATACCAGGGATGCACACAGGCACCATTAAAAAATTAAAAATGTTCAAAAAGAAGGACACAGTTCTTGAATCGTCTTGCAGCCAGGTGTGGTGGCGAAGCATGCTTAGAATACAGCTGTTAAGGATCCCCCTTGAGTCTAAGAGGCTATTGTTTAAACTTTTTAATCATCTTAATTTATGTATTGATTTTAAATCCTTCTTAAAAAAAGAAAAGTGTAATCTGAATTATTTTAGAATTCCCCCAAAGCTACCATGCTGCTTTCAGTTTTTTATTGACTCAGTATTGTTTAAAAGTCAACTTAACAAGTTTTTCTGGGTCATCACAATTGACACATCCACATCAAGCACCTTAACTCATGCATTATTTGTTTCATACATTTGTACAAAAATATAAACTTGTTGCACTTAAAGGACGAGTGTGTCAGATTCAGTGTTATAAGCTGCAAACTGAACAACCCCAGCTCACTTTCAACTTCCATCCATGTACAAAAAAACTAGTGACCATGACCCTGTGATGGCTGAATAGTATTTTCTCAAGCCACTACTTGTTTGGACCTCTGGGATACCGTATTGTGCCAGTATAACATGGGAAGCACCTTGAAGGGAATCTGTTTTTACTTTTGATATAAGTAAAGAAAGGAAGTGATTCTTCATCAGTTAAAACTTATTCATGAATATACTTCTATTGGTTAAGCCTAATGTTACAAACTGTAACTTAAGATGTTAAAATTAAAGTCAGATCAGTTGCGGTACGTTAATAAAACTAAAATAATATTTCAAATGGAGGGAAATAACACAATTATATCTTTTATTGGGTCTGCACTGAAGTGACTTGAAATGTAAAACCCAAAAGCAAACTGCAGTGAGAGTTTTATTTGAATTTTTCTTTTGTCCTTGCTGTTTTCATCCTTCATTTCACTCTGTTGTGAATGACTTCACATGAAGGGCACAGCAACTTCAATCAGTTGCTGATGTTTCAACCACTTCAGAACCTGTTCAGCTCGAGAACTTTATAAGAGGGTTTTTTTTCCCCCTCTCTCTCTCCTCCTTCCACAGAAAGCCATGTCATAATTATGTGACATCTTTCAGGATGTCGTCTGAACCTTCCTCTGAAGTATTCATAAATATGAAAGAAAATTGCCGTGCAAAGAGACATTTATCTTCAGATCGGTGTTTCTTCTTTTCCCTGCAAATCAGTATATTATCAGTCTAGTCTATAAACAGTGTTGTAAACTGCTGTCAGTTTATTTTCCAATGCCGACCAAAATTTCAAAACGCAGTATTTATTAACACAGCTACAAATGGGATTTATTTCATCATTTCATTTTAACTGAATAAAAGTGCGGTCTTGTTTTTCTTTCTTGCAGGAGCTGTTTTGAACTTTTGCTGTCAGTGCCTGAAAATGAAATCCCATTTGAAGCCTGGGTTCAGTTCCACCAGTCTGTTCAGGTAAAGGATTTTTAAAAGCATTGCTAGTCAATGTAAATGTCAATGTATATTATATGTAAATCATAGGATGTCATATGGTATTTTACTGTGCTCTTTGGTAAAGGCCTTCTGTTTATAGAAGTCTGGTGAGTAGATGGCTTCATGTGGAGGAGACAGCTGCGTTGCCTTTCCATTTGCTTCCTTTTGAGTCTAAACCATTGGAGTTTGACCTCCAACTATTCAGTTATACCCTTGCACAGAACAGTTTTACAGTGGGATCACACCAGCCAGGGAGTCCTTGGACTACACCAGTAGTAGAGCTAGTTTTTCTTTTACTTTTTCCCCCAATGACAGCTATACACCTCAGTCTTGTCATATTGACAAGACAGATGTCAGAGTCCATCAAGGATAGGCTTTCAGGTATTTTCCACTACAGAAGCTGTCATCAGGAGAATTTTTCACCATAGAGTAACACACATAGAAATTCACAAGGTTTATTACTATTACAGTCTATCTGGAATATGACTTTTGAGTTTTTTTTAATCTTAAAGGATATAAGATCTATCTGCACTGTCTCCCGTAAATAGAGCCCCAAATTCTCCTGCAAAAGGAGCAGGTTTTCTTTCTTTCGGTTTGAAGTTTCACTTTGTGGCCTATTTTCATATTTCAAAAGTGAGTTTTTAGCGTCATACTTTGAAAGAAGTTGAATGAAGATTAATACTGATTATCAACTGGAGACAATAAATAAATGTTTAATGTACTGTACATTGTTTAGGAAGTTGCAGGTGTAACTTTGTTTGGAAGGGCCCTGTTTCATATGTGTATCCTTTTATTTCCCAGTTATTGACACTGGGGTAGCTCATGTGGCTTCAGCCTTGATTTATTGTGGCATATTTGCATCGAGTTGGCAGCACACACAAAACATTGAAACAAATTATATACCTATTTACTTTGAAGGGCTGTGGGAACTCCCTGTGAGATGTCTAATATAAGATAAGACATATGGTGATTTTCTATGCTCTTTTACTGTGCCCCAGATAACTTTACTACAATATATTTAGCTGAGTGGGTTGTATTTCCTTGAATTTTGTTCAATAATTACATTTTTTGAAGGATTTTTTTAACTAAGAAAATGTTTCATTTTTACTTTGTATTGAGAAGGTGAATCATTAAATTGAAGTAACTTAAGTTGTACTAGTGGGGTTTATTTGTAAAGCTCATTAAAATGACAAATTTCACTTGTGTTTTGTTTTATTTTTTGCAGATTGCACATGACACTTTGTTACAGTATGGAAGCACAGACCTTCAAGCTTTACTGCAGATTACAGGAGAAGGTGGAGCGTGGAGTAACCCAGTCCTCACTGCTCTTCTCACTGGCCAGCCCACCAACCCAGAAGAAGGTTAGGAGCTACTTAATTCATCTGGCTTCCCTTATTTCGACATGACAATGCAGATTTAATTCCTATCTTTTTAGTGATGGCTTTCAACTGAGATTATGTCTTAATTCTGTCTGTAGTTGACGCGTACATAAGCCTGGAGGGTGAGGGCTTTATGGAGATGAGAGTTAAACATCTGGAAAAGATGGGGGAAGTGGCCAAAGCTGTGGTGTTGGCCAAAGCTTGCACTGAGTGCAGCTTAATTCCCAACCAACCGACGTTTCGTCAAACATACGTCTCCCTACTCTGTCACCTGCTGCCCAATGAAGAAGCCATAATGGAGGTATGGAAATGCTTTGGTTTTGTTAGCTAAGATGCAAATACTCAAACGTGACTTGATGACAACATCCTCTTTTTGATGTATTCATACATTTTCCCCTTCTTTTATCTGTACCAGACCATCCTGCTGAATTTTGTTTTAAGAGTAGAATACAAAGTGTTGAATCTGGTGTAATGTGTCAAGAATCCTACAACAGAACAGTACCTGTCACATTGGAGCACTTTTTCAGAGGACAGACAAAACCATTTCTTTGTAAATAGTACCACATACAGAGAATCTCAAACGGCATTTCATTCTCTCCCAGTGACATGAATTTGATATTAGATAAGAATGGGTTGTATTTGTAGATCAAATCTGCGTGTAATAGATAATGACGGTGGACCTATTTATAAAGTTTATCTGCACTCTTTCCAAAAATAGAGTCCCAAATTCCCATGCAAATGGAGCTCTAGTTTACTAGCATTCAGTCTGAAAATTTTGAGTTTGTGCAAGATGAGTAACCTGTGTACTTTGTGGCCTATTTTCATATACAGCTTTTTAGTCTCTACTTTAAAAGGGATTTAATGGGAATTAACACGGAACAACCTTATCAAGTTGATTCTTTATTGTCTTGCAGGCTATAAATAGCTGTTTCATGTCCTGCAAATTGTTAAAGGAGTTGCAGGTGTTGCTTGGTGTAATATGGGATGTGTCTTTTCTGATGAAAAGACTGCTGAACTCCCTAAAGGACAGAGTTATCAGCAGTTCAGTCCACTCTACTTTAAGATAATTATCTAACCCTTTAAGGGCTTTAACCTCTTCCAAAAACTTTTACATACTTGGGGATACATTGCTATCCAGCTAAAACAGTTTTGTTTTCCTGAAAACTCACAGCTTTGATGCATGGATATCCAGAATAAAAGCAATTAGTGTTTCCTAAATACTGCTGAAGGAAGCAATAATAATTTGCCCTCGGTTCTGTCGTGCAACGAACTGATTTACATTATACAACACTTAATATTTGTGTTTTCATTTAATGGTTTATATTCAATCAGATAACAGAATTATTTATGGCTTAATGCTTTGTTTCCTTTATTTAAGTCACAGATGTCTAGAGATGTGTTTTCTGTGAGTTAAACATCATGTTCTTGTACCCTGTCAGATATCCAGATTGGACTGTAAGGATGTACTGGAAATCACGTGTAATTTGGAGACTGAGGGAGAGGAAAATACAGCTTTCATTCTCTGCACAACTTTCCTTACACAGCAACTACAACAGCAGAGTCTTTACTGCTCCTGGTGAGTTGTCTCTGTTTGGCTCAGAGTGTATGTGGGGTTGCTGTTATATAGGATGACTGATTATCCAACAGCAACCAAATGAGATGTCTAAACCAAAGCTGTATGATTCTTTATGTTGGTTTTTTTAATGTTGCATATTTGACATGTTGTTTTTGGAGTCAAGCATGTGTGTGCATGATTTTCTTTTGCCTTTTTTCTTTTTTAATTGAAAGGGATCTGACACTTTTGTGGAGTAAACTTCAGAGGAGGCTCGACCCTTCATTGACATCTCTTCTGGAACGATGCCTTCAGCTTGGTGCCATTGCCAAAACAGCGCAACATTTGCTTTACCTGGTCCGTGTGATTCAGGCAGAGGTGAGTGCAAACAGCTGTGCTGTCCATTTATTATATTAGAAGTTGGTCAGCTACTGTCATTTTTGGAAAAATTGATTTAGATAAATGATCATCTACTGAAGGACGCCTCGCCTTTATTTGCATGTAGCCTGTGAAAACAGACAAGTTCGTAATCTTTCCAACACAGATGCATATATATGGCTAAGTGTAAATTTAGATGAGGGTGATTTTATACTCCTGGCTCTCTAATAGCATATCACTCTCTTTTTAGGCAGAAGAACTGGGGATACCTGCTTCAGTAGAACTTTGCGTCAAAGCCCTACAACTTCCAAAACAGGATGACTCAGAAACGAGAACTTCCATCTGTAAAACAATGTCCTGCCTTCTTCCCAACGACCTTGAAGTGTTGCGTGCCTGCCAACTCACCGAGTTCTTACTTGGCCCCTGCCAGGAAGCCTTTACTTGTCTTGAGGAGCTCTATTTACGCCCTGACCAAAAGAATGACCAGGAAAACGAGGTTATTCCCAACTCACTACGCTGCGAGTTGCTCTTGGCGCTGAAAGCATACTGGCCTTTCGACCCCGAATTCTGGGACTGGAAAACTCTGAAGTATCGCTGCGTCTCCCTTCTGGGGTTGAGGCCTGAGTCAGAAGGGGATGAAGAAGAGGACGCAGAGAAACAAGAAAAGGCGAAACAAAATGAAATCCAAGATGTTGCTGTGAAAGGAGAGTCTGAACACCAAAACAAGATAAATGGAAGTCTTGATAATGAGGATCAGGATAAAAAACAGTCTGCTAAAAGCACAGGAGTGTCTGGGACAAAGAGGCAGAAATTCTGTAAGATTTGTAAGAGGTCAGTTGCTGACTCGCAGATTATTCACCACTCCAAAAGACACGCAAGGGACAACAGTCACCCCTGTCCTGTATGCTTGCAGAAGTTTAAGAGCAGGAAAGACCTGGTTCCTCACTTGAAAACCCACATTCCTAATGAACTATCTTCTCCCCAGAATGATGTGAAGAGCGAGGACACGCAGAAACAGGCAGATGAGGATGATGACATTGAACCTGGAGAAATCCCCATCGACCCCTCCTTAATGCGGTACTACAAATCCACAAACGACCCAGATGTACTGCATCACATCGTGGAGCAAGCGAAAACCGTCAAAGGGAAGCAAGCTGACGATGACGAGCACGTAACCTTCGATTACATTGAGCAACACTTCAAACTGCAGAACCGCGATGAGTATCCATGTCCAGGAACTGGATGTACTCGGGTCTTTAAACATTCCAAGTACTTGTATGTCCACTTGAAATCGGATCACATAGGCGATGCAAATGTGAAATATTTTCATCAGATGAGAGACAAGCGAGAGAAGTGTGTGTTTTGTAGGCGTCATTTTGTCTCTGCTTACCATCACCGCAAACATAGAAGAGCTCACTTCGGTGATCGGCCTTACAAGTGTGTGGTTGTCGGCTGTGGGGGACAGTTCAGTACATCCAACGAACTTGTCACACACAAGCAGACCCACGGCTATCAGCTGAACTTCCAGTGTGAGCTCAAAGGCTGTTACGTCACTTACTCTGACTTGGGTCAAATATATCACCATGAAGCACAGCATTTCAGAGATGCAGCCTTTACTTGCTCTAGTACTACATGTCGAAAATACTATTTGTCCAAAAAGGATTTTATAAAGCATTTATCCACACACAACATCACTTTCACAGAGGAGGACTTCGAGGCTCAGAAGAAGGCAAAGCGGAAACTTTTTAAGACTGTTCCTATACCATCAGTGCACCCTAATAAGTCAGTCAGTTCAACAGACGCTATAAATGGAGATGTCCTCAACTCCCCATCGGTTAGCAATGCCTCCTCTTCACAAGAATCCAAAGTGAAGGAGCTAAAAACAACAGTGACATTGGTGGCTGTGTGCTTTGATGGAAGTAAGTTCACTTGTGGCTTTGAGAAGTGTGGAATGACTTTTTCCAGAGCCAGAGATGTCCAACGACATCTGAAATGTGCACACCCAGAACATCTTAAACTGGAGAACAAGGAGCACAAGCATAACAAAGAGCAGGGCTCCAAGTCCAAAGGGATCATTAAAACTGAGCCAGATGGTGAGAAAAAGGGAAAAAATGAGCCCTCAACTCCATATCAACCTGCGGAGACTGGCAAAGAGAAAAAGGTGGTCTCTCATCCCAAAAGCAATTCAACGAGCTCGCTCAGCCTTAACCCAAAAAGTGATGCTCTGAAAGAAATTCTGATTGGGCTGAGTAAGCTAAGCCTGAACTCCTCGTCACCTCACAGTTTGCCCAGTGAGCCTCCACAGTCCGACACAGACCCGAATGCATCACAAATGGCTCTTCATCAGGCCATCATGGCAAAGCCTCCCATTGTATTGCTCAAGGGTAGACCACATCTGCCTGAAGAAAAGGTGAAAGTTGAAACTGAGCAGGCATTAGTAACCAGTGATGAGGACGGTAACGAATTATTAGCCGCTGCTAAGCCTTATGTCTGTGAGATGAAAGGATGTGACTTCAGGACCGCTCAAAGTTACAGCTTACTGCGCCACTATAACACCAAACATGGCCGTACCATTGAAGAGGCCAAAAAGATGACGTCTTTGAAAACCACATGTTTTAAGCCTTACGTTTGCCAGGTTTGTTCCAAGAGTCACAGAGAGAAACATGTGTTGAGGGCCCACTATATTAATGCCCATAACATGAGTGAGAGTTTAGTAGACAAAATAAGCTGTGGATCTGCCCGGTTTGAGGGAAACAAAGAGCCTACATCACCAACCAAGAAAACATCAGAGCCCCTGACGACCCACAGTCCAAAAAAGAGGAAGGAAAGCCCGAAGCTGCAACGCCAACACGAGACAAAAAACGCAACCACAATAAGCAAAAATGGACACAACTTTGACAATCACTCTGCATCTGAAGAAGAAGGAGAAGATGAAGTTGAGAGTAGCGGGGAAGCCAGTGAGCAGAAAGGAGAGAGTGAGGATACAACCACACAGGTCAGAACAACAAGACGTTTGGTAGCCAAAAGTAATCTGTGCTATATTCTGGATAAATTCAGTAAACCCTTTCATTGTGTGGCAAAAAACTGTACTGCAGCTTTTTCCACCCAGGGAGGCCTCGTACGCCATCTGCAATTAGTACATCATTACAATCGCTCTCAGCTCCTGCTGGAAAAAGACGGAGATGTGCATCACAATCAAGAAGTCAGAAAAGAGTACACAAGGAAAAAGCCTCCCCCAAACTCTGATGAACCTCAGCCCCAATTCAAATGTCACTTTGCTAACTGTAGCGCCTCGTATCACCTTAAAAGCAGCTTAGTACGTCACACTCGGGATTATCATTCTCAGCCACCTCAGCTAATAAGGTGTAAATATGATGGCTGCTCAAGGGTGTTCAGTCACAATGATGCACTTAAGAAACATACACTTTATAGTCACTGTGACTACTACGATTCACTGGTGGTACGACTGCAGAGCACTCACAAAAAGTCAATCACTGGGTGCCAAAAGAAGCTCATAGTGACACCACAGAACTCTCAGGAAGAAGAAGAACCTGGTTCACCCACCACACAGGAGGACGTATCGAGTCCAAAACCCGAAGGAACAGCCCAGTCGGAGGAAAACGGCGATGAAGGTCTCGAGGACGAGAAAGTGCCAGGAGGAAAAAAGAGGTCAAGAAGAAATGGGTTCAGTCATTTTGTCTTAAGATCTCATGAAGAAGCACTACAGATGTGTCAAGACCGCTGCATGCGTGCTACCTACCCGTGCATGGTTCAGGACTGTGACTCTGTTGTCACGTACCTGCACAGCTTGAACCGGCACTACCTGAAGGTGCACCAAATGTGTCGAGAAGATCTTGTGAAGAATGGCGATAAGCTTCTTTTTAATGCTGAGCAGCTTGAAGAACTGATTCAGATGAAGTCAGCCAGGCCGACTTTAACCGGAGCGTGTGCTCCTAATGGGGTTAGAAAAATAGAGTACCAAGCTGAGCCAGAAAACACAGGTGGTCAGCCGGCACTGATGAGCCAGCACTCCGTCAAGGCTGAAACGCAGGATGAGGATAACCATGATCCAATGGGCTTCCCAGAGGAGGAAGAGAAGGAACTTCCACCTGCTGAGAGAAATGGTGTCCTTGTCGGAGCGGACGAGGTGCTGTATGGTGAGGCGAGCACTGGTGGACACAACGAGGAGTCACCCGCCGTGCCGCAGAACACTCAGAAACAAGAGCGATTAACCTTGGATAAAATCAAACCTTTTCTTCGTCCAGTCACCGTTGACCTCTCACCACCATGCTCACTGCGCTTTACTACTGAGGAGGGTTTCCATGACGCATCAAGCAACAAAGATGGCGGTAAAATGATAAACGGGGCAGCCACATTGCCCTCCCCTCCTGTCCGCCAGCCATTAAAGCGCAAAAACGAACTATCTGAACAACCTACAAAATTGAAAGACTCTCAACCTAGAAGTCCATCTCCACGCCCTTTTGACATTGCTGCCTATAAGCCTATGGGCTTCGAGTCCTCATTTCTGAAGTTCATACAAGAAACGTCTCCAAAAGACAAAAATACACCTGGGAAACGGCGCGACACTTTCAGGCGCAGCTGCTCTGTTAAGGAGAACAACCAGCTGGGAATCTCTCACACCCGCAGCAGGCGCACTCATTCCCCACTGGTGAAGCTCCACGCTATGAGCGGAGACTTCACATCAGTACAAAACTTGAAGTCCATCCTGGACAAAGCACTGGCTGGGTGTGGGGACCTGGCCATCAAACAGCTTCAGTACCTCCGACCGGTGGTGGTGCTGGGAAGGCCCGTGTGCACCACCACACTGCCTGACCTCTTCCCCTCTGACACCAACAACAGCAAACTGCTTCTTGGAAGTTAGTTTAACTAAGCACCTATGTAAACATGGCAAGTTAATTTGTGTTTTCACAAGCTATGACTCAGTATTTTAATTTCTTCCAAAACTGAGAATGCTATGCTTTCGCTGTTTGTTTTTCAAGTTGCCAAAATTAGGTTTTGTAGAAATTAACAAGAAAAACAAAAAAAGATACAAGCCTCAACAACACATCAGCTCCAGTTTGACTGTATTTTTGGCATCAGTTATGAGAACAAGTCATCTGAAATGTCATCAGATATATTAATTCATGATCACAAGTGTATATACTGTAGTCCTCCAAGATAAGTGTACAGCTTTCCAGATTGTTAGAACTGGTCAGTAGCGTATTGCAAGGCCTTTTCACTTTTGTGAAAATGTGACTAAGAATATTTCCTTACTACAATGTTGTTGAGGAATATGTTTGGTTATTTTTCACCTCAGTTTATATGAAATCAGTGTTTGGATGCAGTGGGCAGACATGTATGTAACAGTTTTAATAAAATAAATTGAGAAATTAATTCAGAGTCTACTTGGCATCATAGATATCTGCCTTTTTGTGTGTGCCATATGTCATAAAGACACTTAAGTGAATCCAAGAAGAATGTGTTGCTCGGTTCAGGTCTTTAAATTCGGGAGAGTTTTGGGTGAAATAATCATTTATTCCTGATTGTTGCAAATGAACTATTCATAGAAATTGGGTGTGGTATCAATTCTCCAGAAGTGACAGGAAGCGCCGCCTGCTGGATGTTGGAGTGACAGCTACTCATTTATATCAGGCAATTTTTTTTTACAAGGCTCCTCAATACTTATTTATGCACAGACGAATAACTAAGCATCTAAAAAAAAAATCTTCCATCATTGCACACATTTTCCACCTTACCATAATAACAAATGTACACTGCCGGCTGGTTACACGAATACTGACAAATTATTGATGGCTAATTAGAAGATAAATTGCGTGGCTGCCTTTTTCACAACAGATAAGATAATGTCAAACAAGCAGCTACATTTTACACAAATATGGGGGGGGGTTGTTTGCATAGAACTGTAATTTATACGGTTACGTTAAGGTGTATTTTTAAACTTCAAAGAATTTTGTAAAATTACAAAATTCTACAGCGGAACCAAAGTTATTCCAGTCGTACATTAGATGTTTCAGAGGGGCAGAATTCGCGGACACGTTTGACCGACAGGCTCGTTCGCATCACATGAATGGAATGATATAAGATGTAAAATCCTTGACTTGGGAATGGAAACTGAATGCCAGGATTTTGCTTTCAGTCGGTATCTGTAGATTAAACGTGAGGGTAGTTATCACATAAATCAAGTTTGAAGTGTTTTTGTGTGTAGAGCGGAAGCTACGTAGCCGTTAGCCCAAGTACCAATCAGGCTACTAATCGAGCTAGTCAGCGCTGCTCTGAAAAACCCAAAGCAAAAATGGTTGAAACTATATTTGACCTCCCGGTGGAAAAACAGATATTTTATGCTGTCTTGGGGTTCTCATGGACAGTGTATCTTTGGGAAGCGTACTTGTCTTATAGACAGGTAAGGAAATAATTTCTCTGCATCATGCTCCACTGCTCAATCGAAAAGGAAACCAAATCAAATGTATCAATGACGAGAGCAAAAGATACGTAACTTAAAACGTTATGATGTCCTTTGTAGCTCGTTATGAGCAAGGAAAGACATCACAGATGAATGGGGAAAACTTACTTGCATTTAGATAAATATACTTGGTTGAAAAGTTTTCTGTCGTTTATCTTGTTTACGTATATCTGCTCTTGAGTATCACGTCAAACCTGCTCTCAAATTCTGTTTAGGTTTTCTTTATATATTTTTAACAAGGGTTTGTTCAAAAACCTTCAGAATATGAATAGAAATGAAACCGGAAAGTGCTTGGAAAAGCTGTTAACTACTATTACTTTTCATCTTCCTTTGCAGATTGCTTACAATACATTAAGATAATTATTTATAATTATTGTGGTGATCTCCATAAATGTCCAACAGACCAGTTAAATAAGTACCTTCATATCTATCTTTGGAAAGTTGAATCGTTTATTTCCTTTAGTTTGAAAAAAGTCACGTTTAGGTGAGTAAAAAAAAACTATATTGCAGTCTAAATGTTTGATCTAAACTGCATATGTGAAGAACTGAAATCAAATAGATATTAACAGGGATTTTTACATAATTTGTTTCAGTAAATACTTTACTGCCTCTCCCCAAACTTGCACGTCTTTGTATATTTTCAGCTACATTTTAAACTTTTAGAAATTATGTCTGACTTCCTTTGAGATGAATGCAAATATTAATTATTGAACGTTTGATGCAGTTCCTTTTAAAAACAGGAACTAATCCAGAGACGGCTGAATCATGTCCGTTTCAACTTCATTAACCTAGAATTTTGACACATATTTTGCCGTAGGTATTTGTTTTTTTATACAGGGTGGACAACAAATTTACTAAGAGTTATAAAAAAAATAATATAAACATCTTTGAAACAGACAGACATTTGGGGGGTAAAAACAGACCAATCAGAATTATTAATGAGTGAAGTACCATGCATCTGCCATGTGATAATTTGTATTTGTTTAATTTAAACATCACTATCGATTATATCTAAAATAAAAATGTAGTTTGGGTTATATCGGTGGATGTCCCTTTTGCTGCCACATTTATATGCAAGTTATCTTTTAACATTGTGCGCGTCTCTTTTTACTATGCAGAGGAGAATATATCGGTCAACAACACATGTGCCACAGGAGCTAGGCAAGATCATGGACTCTGAGACCTTTGAGAAGTCACGCCTTTATCAACTGGATAAAAGCAACTTCAGCTTTTGGTCTGGACTCTATTCTGAGACTGAAGGGACGGTAAGACAGCCAGTAAATTAAAGTGCAAATAATCCTTAACTGTAAAAGCTTTTCTGGTTTACAAATTGAATAAATTATGAAGTTTAACACAATCTTTGTGCTAATGCCCCAAATTAAAACTCTTCAGCTGATCCTGCTACTGGGTGGAATCCCGTTTCTGTGGGGCGTTGCTGGTTCTGTGACAGTTCGCCTCGGATTTGGTCCAGAGTATGAAATTACCCAGTCCTTGGTGTTTCTGACCCTTGCCACCTTGTTCAGTGCCATAACTGGACTTCCCTGGAGTTTGTACAACACATTTGTCATTGAGGAGAAGCATGGCTTTAACCAGCAGGTGCGCTTTCTGAACAGCACCTATCCACACACCACAGTTACACTAACGCATGAATTCAGACCACATTACCATCTTCAGTGTAAATGTGAAACATTTAAAATGTTTACATTTGTATTTTTTTTTCATATGAATTTTCTGATCTTCCTTTAAGACACTGGGGTTCTTCCTCAAGGATGCTGTGAAGAAGTTTGTTGTGACCCAGTGTATTCTACTGCCTGTGACCTCACTGCTCCTGTACATCATAAAGATCGGTGGAGACTACTTCTTCATCTATGCTTGGCTCTTTACCCTGGCTGTTTCTCTGGTTAGTGCTGCTTTAACCTTTTTCTGAGACCATGTAGAAAGGATTATGTGTTTTCTTGTATCTCAGTTTACTAAGTTTGTGGTTGTTTGCTTAGTACTCCTAATTGTTCACAGTGTTTCCTTTTTCTTTTGTTCTAAGGTACTTGTAACCATCTATGCTGATTACATTGCTCCCCTGTTTGACAAGTTCACTCCATTGCCAGAAGGAGAGTTAAAGACAGCGATTGAGACTATGGCCAAGAGTATAAGCTTTCCCCTCACTAAAATTTATGTAGTTGAAGGTAAGTTTCTGAGTGGGTTTTTTAAAAATGTATTTATTAAGTTTATGAGAGATCCTTCACTTGTTACTTGCTCTGAATGATTTCCATATTTTCAGGTTCCAAGCGTTCATCACACAGCAATGCATACTTTTATGGCTTCTTCAAGAACAAACGCATTGTGCTGTTCGACACTCTGTTGGAAGACTACTCCCCTCTAAACAAGGCTGGAGAGCCACAACCCCAGCAGCCAGAGAGTGATGAGACACCCAGCGAGACAAAACCCAAGCCCAAGGTTGTCTCTCTCAAAAACTCTCATGCCATTGCCTGAAAACGAGCTCCTTGCAAGCTTTGAAATCATTTCCAATACTGCGGCTATAGAAAAAAAAATTAAAAAATTGCCCTGATAGTTGCAACACCTCACAGTGAGGTTCCCATAGAGACCTCCTTGTCTCAGTGGCACAAGAAACCAACAAGGCTCAGATTAACATAGCCTGACTTAAGATGATTTATTCCAGTTGTTTCTGTTAAATCCTGTGGTGATAATTCCTTCCGTACTTTCACAGAACAAGAAACAAGGATGCAACGACCCTGAGATCCTTGCAGTTTTGGGTCATGAGCTTGGCCACTGGAAACTCGGTCATACTGTCAAGAATATTGTCATCAGTCAGGTAATGAATTGTCTTCACAAATGTCTCAATGCTCGTTTGTTTTTTTTTCCCCACATTGAACACAAATCCCACAGACTGGTTAAAATGCCGGCATTCAGATGTTGAGTTGATGGACATCATCTGTAAACATTTATCTCTGCAGATGAATTCCTTCCTGTGTTTCTTCTTGTTTGCTGTTCTGATTGGACGCAAGGAGCTGTTTGTAGCTTTTGGATTCATTGACAGCCAGCCCACGTTAATAGGCTTGATGATTATCTTCCAGTTCATCTTTTCTCCGTACAATGAGGTGTGATTATGAGTTCAACTAGCACTGACTTATTAAATTCCATTGTTTTGGGCTGTTTTATTATTTCTGTTCTTCTCTCTTTGTAGGTCCTGTCCTTCTGTCTGACAGTCCTGAGTCGCAGGTTTGAGTTCCAGGCAGATGCCTTTGCACGTGGTTTGGGCAAAGCCTCAGAGCTCTACTCTGCTCTCATCAAGCTCAACAAAGACAACTTGGGCTTCCCTGTTGCAGACTGGTTGTTCTCCATGTGGCACTATTCCCATCCTCCTCTCCTCGAGCGCCTCAGAGCGCTTGGCAACGTCAAGCAAGACTGACGGGGCTGGAAGGGGGAGCGGCGACCGCTGCCTCCTCCAAAGGGCCTCCGCAGACCTCTCCTGGCCCTGTGATGCACCCTGATCATTTTCTACCCATCTGTCCCCCACCATCTAGTTTTATCTTATTTTAGCCTTTCCTTTACTTGCCATGATTTCCATTTTGTTCCTTTTTGAAACTTTATTTAAAAACAAAACCAAAACATATCAGCGGGAAGCAGCCTCGACATTGTTGGCCTTTACTCTCACTTTCTCTTGAAACACCTGTTTCGCACTTGCTGTGAGCAATACATCTGGATAATGCTTGTTTTTTTTAACTGGTCTGTTTATTTCTGATTGGATTGGTAATTTTTTTTAGGAATTATTTTTTCATTGAAACATATATTTTATTTTTTCAAAAGGTAAGAAGGAACAAAGAAAGTTAAGGGAAAAAAAGTATTTACTGGTCTGTAGACATACTGTTGTGATGCTGACATGACATCCAACTAGTGATGATATAGAAGAATATTTTTTATTAATACTTACTAAGGTGATTAATCCAGCAGTCTAGTGTGACTTATTGGTTTGGCATAAACCCAACTTAATAATGTTTTCATGACAATGCTTTTTTGAGATACGCAGGCCAGATTTAGTTTTCTCCCCCAAGCTGCGTCTTCAGCAGTTTCTCTGGTGGATCTCAACCATATTTTGCAAAAATAATCATTTGCTCAAATTTTATATTTTGTTAGAGGAACTGTGTAGATGCTTGGTCACCATAACAAAATATGAGTGCCTCTAATCATTTTGTGTTGGAAGTGAACAGAGCAGTTATTTGAAGTTGAATCAAATTTGTGATTTTCCTTTTTTTTTTTTTTCTTTTTTTTTACAAGAAGTGGGGAAATGTTTTTATTTTTTCTTAAGCTCTTGCCATCAAGAGTCCAAGCATACCTGTATATATGTATCTTTGGTGATTAGAGTTAAGATGTATGAAGTGAATTGTAAAAAAAAACATTGAATGTCGTTTAAATTTTCAAGTTGACACAATGTTTAGTTTCTTCTCGGTTTTGGTCCAGTACTGCCTGGCAAGTGAAGTATTTATGGGGGACTTTGGAGAGAGGGTTGAAAAGGTTCCTTTAACCACATGAGCCAGAGTTTGGTTTGTTCAAAGAGGGATGGGATGCTTTCTTTGCTGCGTTGATTAAAATCCTACAAAGCATTTTGTCTCAGTTTGTTCATTTGCTTTACTTGTGTATGAAAATTAAGATTGAATTGTTGTTTTTTTGTGTGTGATAGTAGGATTAAAGCAGACAGTCCCTCTGTCATTCATTGATGGTTTTCAGAAACACACCATGATTAGTTTGAGATTAAAACCAGTTATATTTTTGTAACTATTTAAGTATATATTATTATGAACTTGTGCTGTTTGGATGGATACTGGTTGTGTTCCCCATTAACTAATTTACAACTATGATCTGAAATTATCTTGCCTTAACCTTGCTGTTTATCTACTCAAAATAATCTATTTCAACTGTACACCTTTTTTTTTTTTCGTCAGACAACACAGAAAATTATGGGGGGAAAAAATACATTTCATTATATTAACGTTCACTAACAAGTAATAGTATTGGAAAACATCTTTAGAAAAATAAAAGATAATAGTAGCTGAAACATATTTGAATTCCCAGTTCTTATTTAGGCTATTTGCAATCATTATGTGTAAAATGCATAAAAAGGTATGCCAAAGAAGGAAAGTGTGAAAAATAAATCAACGTAGGGTCAGACGTTACGTAAGCGTAAGGTACTGTATCACGCTGACGCTGTCTGTTATTTTAGACCCTACCATTACAGAGGGGAACACTTGAGTCTTCATTACCGTTCATTTTCAGATCTTACAAAGTTTTTAACATAAAATTTACTGCATTATAAAAATGATATATCAGTACAGAACATTTTATTTGGTTGGCTTTTCCTTAGAACTTCACGTGTTCCGCATATGGTCCACGTAATGGTACGGTCTTATGGTGTAATTTAGTGGACAAGGACAAGCGATAGCGTCAGTGTTGTATTCATATATGAGAATCAAACATGGCGAGGTTTTTGAGGCCTAATATCAGGAGTTTTGTCACCTCTCAGCTGAGAATGTCATCCGACCAGGTAATATACGTGCCGTAAACACATTGCTCCATTAAAGTCTGGATGCAACCGGCTGCTCTGTATGAATCATCTTTGCGCCATTTAGCTTCACAATTTTACAAGCAGAAACGCCTTATATCCTATCGATTATAACGTTTTAAGTATAGGTTTTATTAATATACTTATATACAGATAAAGAAAGTAGTCAGTCAAATAAAATAACTGGTAAGTTTGGATAGGTTTGTTACGTTGGAATCATTCATAGCATTTAAAGTTTTGTCCAAATTGTCACCTGAAAAAGACTTCAAAGAACTCAGTGCAATCTATTGTTTGTGTATTGAGCGTGTAGCTGCATTGTTTTAGTACAAAGTGATTCTAGACAGTTCTAAATACATCAATTATCACCTGGAATATGAATGATCTTTTTCATTCTCATGACACAAACCCAGTCTTGACCTTCAATAGGTTTTCATTGACTTCATGTTAGCATAACAGGTGGTAACTAAACTTCAGATTGAAATAAACTACAATTGTGTGAAATGAAGCTTTATATCAACAGTAATCTACAACAACAACAAAAACACAGACAGCTCTGAGTTCATACTTTCTTCTGGTTTATTCTCTAAACACTTTTTCTTTGTACTGGTGCCCTGCCCTGTCCCAGTTGGGTGAACTGGGTAAAGGTGCAGGAAAAGGTGGTGGAGGTGGAGGTTCCATCAGAGAGGCAGGTGGATCCATGGGGAAGAAGCAGGCTGCCGAGGAGGAGATGTACTTCAAG
>JBBBVU010000021.1:15765436-15777724 GCA_037177055.1 Atherinosoma microstoma | reverse complement strand
ACACACACACACACACACACACACACACACACACACACACACACACACACACACACACACACACACACATATACATGTATACACACATATATATACATATTTATACTGCATCCATAGAAAATGTGTGTATATATATATATTTATATATATATACAGCTATTTTGAACTCATCTTCCATATACCTTCTATCATTAAATCTTTCATGGCTCAAGATTTAATGATAGAAGACAAAACTTTCAACTGCCAGCAGCATGGATGCCAAATAATGGACAGTTTTCTATTAACTCTAAAACACAATGATTAGAATTAATTTAGGGTTTAAAATGACTTTTTAAAAGAGCATTTTGTGTGGAAGTAATTTACAATCAATCCAAAGTTGCAGTCATTGCAGCAAACCCCCACTGTGTATTTACTTATTCATTTCAAAACTCCTACTCTCCATTGCATTGTTCATTGAATAATTGATTACATGGCAGCAGAAAGTGTTGACTGGGGTTACCACTTTGTCTTGTGTAAGGAATTAAAATGCACTATGGAGACTCACCGGCTGTGAAAGGCCAAAGGAATGCGATACAAAAGAAGCACTAGTTGAGTGATTTTTTCATATTTCATGATGTGAAAAAACCCCATAGCCATTTATTTTCTATTTGTAATCACTGCATCAGACTTTCTCCAAAATGTCTGTCTCATTCTTTAAACCAATGTTGAAAATCATCCAGCTATCAAAATCCCATATTTAGAAGGTAAAACCTAAAGAAGCTTTGAGATCTGAGTAGGTGCAAGAGCAAGTGCAGACTGACATATATGTTCTGCTGCTGTGATCACTGTGAATTGTTGGTTTAATCCTGCCAGGAGCTGTGTGTGTGTGTGTGTGTGTGTGCAATTTTTTCACCCTCAGGCAGAGAATATTTTCCATTTTCAGCCTTCTTTCTCACTTAGCTGACTGGCTCCATTTTAATGTACATTACTTGTAACTGAGGTGCTCCACCAGGGGGAACACCAGTAAAATGAGAAATTCTAGATTTGCATGATGTAAACAATGAACGTGGAGACAGTAAAGGAGGTCAGTATTTAGTTGGTGTTAAGATTACAGTTTGAAAAGCAAGAGCTGCAGCATTGTATATGATATTCAAAGGTCTTAAACAAGGATGTTGTATATTCGCTCTCATTTGTCACTCAACGGCCACTACCTGTCTGTCATATTCCATCTTTAACCTATGTGTTACTATCTGAGGATATGCACAACCAATCCTCCAAACAAAGTAAGGAAACCATTATACCTTTATCCACATGCAATTGAAAGCAATTATTTTCTAATTCCAAGTATTCCAATTATTGTGCAAAACTTTGAACTTACAACCTACACATTTAATATGGCAGGTCTAATGGTTTGTGCAAAAAGCCGACACATTAGGCATCCACAGTTAATGGTTGCAAAGAGCTTCAGTTTGTGTAGGTTACAACATGAGCTGTAAATTAGAAAACCTTGCACCATTAGTTCCAACAAAACAAGTTCTCCTTTATGCTATTCTGCTGGAGTGATAGTTCTGCCCAAATATCATTGTACATGGTGGGTAGAAATGACAGTGGGTGCAGCCAAACCATTCTGTAGCATCTTAATCAGTCTGTTCTTAGAAAGAAAGAGGGGCAAAGTATTTGGATATATGTGGGAAAAGGTTGGGATGGATAAGGTTAAAGATACAATATCATACTTTTAGCCCCCCACCCCTCCCTTTTCATTTTGTTAATGTTGCTTAGCTCAAAGCCCATACCATATTGTGAGTATAGTGAGTAGTGAGGTCCTCTTCAACAGAAAACAGCCTGGTATCCAAGGCATTTATGACCCACAACTTTATTCTTGGCAAAGTCCTGACAAATCCTTAGTTTTTGCATGCAAATGTCAACTAATATAGCTAATCTTTAGCCTAATTGCCTAAGTGTCTGTCATATTTACATTTTTCAATAAGCAATGAGGCACATTGAATGTGCAGTGTTAGGAAGGTTGGGTTATGTAGACTTCACAGTTTGGTCAAAATATGACTTTGGCAATAATGCTATGATGCTAAATAAAAAGTCCACAAAATCCATGCTGAATGATTCGGGCTCATGTGTACGCATTGGAATGCTGTGAGTTTATGTTGCATCTTCTAAACCTCTTTGCAGCAGAAGCATGTCAGTACATTGAAATTTATTAGGATTTATTTTCCTGGTTTATTCGTGTTCCTCCCCCTGGGTGAATTTATGTTGATGTGGGAGTGTTTGACAAGAGGTGTTCCTCCCTTTTGTTTGAGGCTGTGCGACTCAAATTGCATCGAAAGCTTTTCAGCTGCAAACTCCACTAAGATCAATAGAGAGGTAAGCCAGGGACTTAATATCTTTCCCATCATCCCTGGCTTTGTTCTCTTTTAAAAGAACTCAGTGCCTCTTACTTTTACTGATTTAGTATCACATAAATGACTTTGGTTGCCATCCAAAGGTAACCACTATTTTCTTGAGGTTAAGTGTTTGTATAGTTTTGTTTTTCCAGAAGACTTTCTGACATAAGAATAGGTTGTAGCCATGGAGCTTATTCTAACTGGTACCATAGACCAGTATTGGTTAGAACATTTATAGCAGACCTATCATCTCCATATCCTTCTCATCTCATCCAACATGCTTTATCACACCTCCCTCTCAATGCAGGGTCATTGAGTGGTCAAGGACCACATCTACATCATTATGGTAAGCTATTTTTAAGGGAAAGAGAGAGAGAGAGAGGGGGGGGGGGGTTCCTTCTTTGCTCTGTATGCATTTCTACATGGTACTAGTATTCATCCCGTACAGTGCAATATGATATATACAGCTGAGATGAAAGTGAGTTGAGTCGTCCATTTTAAGACTCTTTCAGCATGTCAATTTAATGCAATTTTTTTTTTATTTCTAATTTCTGTGAGATGATTAGAATTGACTATTTTTCTGTTTCTTCAGGATCTATGCTTTTTTTCTTCTTGTACAACAGTGGAAAGTAAAACATCTTTGCCTCATTTGTTTAATTGGACTTTTTTGTCCACTCTAAGGATATGTGTGACATTCAAAAGATGCTTTAAGCTCTTTTAATATAGAAATATAGGAGATTCTAAGAGGTTCATGAATTATTAAGCACAACTGCAGTATAATGTAATCCCACCAGAATGCTGGTCGACCCAGGGCTCTCTCTCCATTAAACATGCTTGGAGTACAACCTGGAGTGAAGGTTTCAGGAGCCTAAACCAACTCCTGTGGCTTTTTAACCTTTAAAGAGCTGTAGAGTGGGAGTTTTATCCCGTTCTCATGGGTGAGCTGAGCCTTAGAGAGTGGGAAAAACTCATATCTTCCCCATGAATACATGATCTAACGTTTTTGGTAACACAGACCTCCAGGATTGAGTGGGACCAAATTTCAGTCCAGTTGTTTCATATCCAAAACCAGCCCAAGTCTTTATAATGTGGGGGATCATGAATAAATTAAACTTTTCAGTTTTTACTCTCCTTTAGTTTTTTTTTTGTAAATAAAACTTTATTACTTTTTCTATCTTAGCTGTGCTGGTTTCTGAAGCTTTCTTTGTTTCTGTATTGTTGAGGACAACAAAGATTTCCATTTCAGTAAACATCAGCATGAATGCCTGTAGGTCCTCCTGAGCCTGTTCTCAGTCAGTTCTACACAAACTTCAGTGTTGAGAATCTTTTACCCCTGGAAGCTGAAGTTAGTTAAAGCATTGCTAATCAGATTTTAACCTATTTTTATTCATTATATGTTAAAAAAGCTAATTAGCACATTTGGTTATGTTTTATGTATTAAATACAACTAGTGGGTGATTTTATTTTAATTATATTAATAGCCCTCAGTTGTTATTCAAATCTGTTGTTTAAATAAGAAACCTCTCAATATTTAATTTAAAATCTATTTGTTTTTCCACACCTCAGCTTTTCAACCCCTCTTCATATCTTTTACCACCTATGTTGTCCTTGTCAATCATTACATCAGGTAAAACAGCTTCGAGCCAGAACCATATGGTCTCAGCAACAGTTTGGGAAGGAAAAATTGCTTCAGACGTTGGCATTTAGTCAGACATGACTAAATAATGTTAGCAGATAAAGTGGTGTAATGAGTAGTGCATGTCCACTTCAAATGTTTTTTTCTTGCAGTAGCAGAACAGAAAACTGGGGAGACAAGCCTTCAACTAGTTTGGTATTGACAGCACAATGCTCACCAGTGGCATTCAGCGTCCAGGCCATTTGTATGCCATCCAGCTTTTCCATGCATGTTGTAATCATTTCTGTTTTATGGATCTTCAAAGTTCAGGTCAGAGTCTACAGCTAGAACTCTGACATTTTACTGGCTCCTGGGGGCAACATGATTGCGGTAGTGATGGTTACGCTATTTGTTAAAAGTGGAGCACTCAACACTTGTTTTTATTGTTAGTCCCTCTACTGGTTGGGAACAGGTGAAAGAAGTAGCTGGTGTTAAGGGGGGGGGGGGAGGAGGACCATTTAAAAAAAAATTCTAGCCAGAAGACTGGGATGACTGTTACGTGACCCACTGGGAATGCTCCTGAAGTTCCTAATTGGCCACTCTGGCATGGCAGACTTAAAGGTGATGGTTGAATCACAGAGAAATTATGGAAAAGATTACTGCTAGAGGCAGAAGATACCCTGCCAGGTGTCTCAGATTCATTTCATGCATGAAAACAGCATGTCTTCCACTTGTTTTATTATTCTTTTGTGTAATTATCTAAAGATTAAAACAAATAGAAAATTCTAAAAGGCAAAGAAAACATACAACTGCTGCAAGGAGTGGAACAATAGCAGATAATCATCATCATTATTGTTATAATGAAGCTAAAGAGCGTAAATAAATACAAGGTTTAGTGAGATCTATGGGAATCTTAAGATTTGTTTTCGGAGCTGGACTGCAATCATTTTTTCAAATTGAATTTTTAATGATTGCAGAGCTATATTAATGTAAAATCAATCATCTTATGGCTGTATCTTTCTATTATCTTCATTATGGCAAGTGGAGAAGCCAGAATATTACAGCCTGCTTTGTCATAGTTTATCCTGAGTTTGCACTTCATAAAATAATGAGATAAAGAGAATCATAGAAGCATTTCTTGTGTAAAGATATATGGGGATTGTAAAGGGATTGATTACATTTACACTTGACCAAACATCCAGTCTTTATACTAGATTCTGATGCTATCTCAACCAGGTTTAACTAAAGACTAAATGGAGATTTTTTTTTAAACATAATGATTCAGTCATGTCCAGAATTTTTGGATTCTTTGGTAAAGAGGCAAACAGCTACATCAGCATAAACATCTGGATTAATGTGTAGGCTAAATTAAGAAAAGTATTTCATTTCTATACATTGTCCATCAACACACAGAACACATTTTGACCCAAAAGTATCCGACCATCAGCCCACAACCAATAAAAATAGGACAATAAAGAAAATCAGAAAGCTGCTGCCTCACTGATGATGATAGATAAAAATCATGTCACTTTTAATCAGAAGTTTTAGCTCAGGACAACAAAAAAATAACAAAATTTAAGATCTGCTGTTTTACCCAGTCAACCAAACCAGTCAGCCAGTTAATCCAACCAGTTAACACAACCATTAAGCCAGCTGTTCTGCTGGAAACTCTGACGTCATCAACTGATTTAATAAATGTAACGAGACATACTAACATGCTCATAAAACAGCTGTTTTATTGACGTGTTATCATCACTTTATCATAACTTTGTAAACAGCTAGTATGTTCGCCGCAACTGGCTCGTATGGATCAGATTTACAACTGGGTATACTGGGTTTCTTTACTCATCACAGAACCTCAGTGTTAGTTGGGCTGCTGATCTACTGAGTTTTATGGACCAGTCAGACCAATAAATAAACTGTGTTGATCTAAAAACCACACTAGGCCAACCGGAAAATGCCTGGTATGCATGATTGCCCTGCTGTGCAGCTATAAGTGAGAAAACACATCTACAGGAAAATTAAAATGCCACAAAAAAGAAGAGGAAGAAAAGGGAAAGCTGATTTTATAAATGCAATTTAATGAATCACTTCACCTCCTTTAGTTCCCACGGGGCTAGTCTACATGGATACATGTAGCAAGCTGGCAGGCGAGAGTGGCCAATCAGGAGCATTCCCTGTACCGTTCCAGTAAGAAAAAAGGACTACTTTCCCAATTAATTTACTTCAAATTAATTGGCTTTTCACACTTGTTACTGTGCAGCCTAAGGTTAGCGATAAATCGGATGGTTGCTGCTACCTGAAGCAACTCCTTCTCTCATGGGTGAGACCATTCAGTTTTGCTTTGGATTCATAAGTTGGTTTAATTCATTCCTTTATGTAAAAAGCTGTCTGAAAAGGAGAAAATCCAAAGAAGGGCTGAGAAGCACAGATGTTTTGGAGAGGTTTTAAGGGGCGATGAAGCCAAATGTGTAAAAGAAACATACTTTTCAAGACGGCAAATGAGAAGAGAATTGCCAGCTTCAGGTAAAGAAACAGATAATGAGTCTTGTTATTACAATGTGCATTACTTTGTGAGCATATTGCCAATTAAGGTGACAAATTAGAAAATGAAAGATTAAACTCGAGCGGTAAAAAAATGTTTAAAAGAATGACCAGCATGTGCAGCAAGATAACCTCTTTAGTAAATACTTTTCTAGCTTCAGGGCAGCAAGTAAGTCAACCCCCGCAGAAATTATAATAAAGATCATGGTGTGATGGTCCAGAGCCATGAAGAAATATTTGTACGCAATGCATGAGTAAAATTCCTAACGGCAGAGTTTAATAAATAATGTCATAATTCAATATTGGTAGCTAAGCAATAGGTAAAGTTGAAACAACACATAAAAAATCTCATGTACAGTCGTGCACAAAATTATTCATACCCTTCCATTAAAGAAGGAAAAAAATCAGCTGTCACTGAAATATATTGAAATATATATAAATTTATGAAAATCATGAAATTGTTATTCAATTGTGGTTCAATAGAAATATTTCTAATAAACGAGCAAAAAATATGAGAAATTAATATACGTTACTTCCCTCATAAGCTAATATTTTGTTGAGCAATCCTTTGAGGCAATCAATGCAATCAGCTGTTTTCTGTAACTCTCCCTAAGACTTCTACACCTGTCAACAGGTATTTTGGCCCACTGCACAACAACTTTTTCATCCGGGACGCATGCGGGCTGAGTTTCACTTTGTGCGTGTGTCACATGCTAACAAGCAGATGTAAACAAACTGCCCGTTTTGAATGCGCATTGGGTGGATTCAGCAAAGAAACATTAAAAGACTCAATTGGAGGAAGAGAGGAAACAAAAGAGAGGCAGAGACAAAGCAAGAGATAAGACAAGAGTCAAGATAAGACTATTTTTTACAGTCTGGAGAGATCTCACAGTACAAGTAGGATGCAAGAAGATGCCAAATTAGCCATCGATAGGGAGCGCGTCACTGAGAAAATGGCAAAAGTTAGGTAGTGGGCAGGCCTGAAATTTCATCATTCCTTTGATGTCAACTTTTTGAGGGCACAAAGTCAAAATATTAGGGCAGGAAGGCCATCAAATCAAACAATGATTTCAAGTCTCCAGTCATAAATAATTTAGCTTAAAGGTTAAGGGTGATTGCATTTTTAATATATAAAATTTCCATGAAATAAATAAATCAAGAAGCTGTTTATTTCACAGAATTATTCTAATCTTTTAGTTTGAATGGATTTGCATCCCCCACTGGTGAAAGCACCACGGGACTATACGAGAAAGGGGAGTCACACACACTTTCTTCATCATTTAGCACATAGGTGTCTAACTCTGGCCCGCGGGCCAAGTTTGGCCCGCAGTGTAAATGTATTTGGCCCGCGAGGCAATACCAAATGACTACTAGAGCTGGCCCGCTGGTCTTACACAGCACATGTGCTACTAATACTATAAATCCCAGAATGCTCTGCTAATGTTTTGGCGCCAAAGCATCAGTCAGAAATGTCTGGCTGATGTAAAACAATTTACACTGCGGGCAAAAATTTGGCCCCGCAGTGTAAATTGTTTTTGGCCCGCGAGGCAATACCAAATCTGCTGATGTTTTGGCGCCAAAACATCAGTCAGAAATGTCTGGCTGATGAACACCATAACAATAGTTGTGCCATGAGCCCTGGGTTTTTTTTGTATTCCTCCTGTCCTCCCCCACACCTTTCCAGTGTCATGTCTTCCCCTCTGTGTGTGTGTGCGTGTGAGTGGATATGGTTTTCCTCTGCTCTGCCATGAACTCTTGATGCAGCTCTTTTCTAATCTGCCCCTCTATCTGCAGCTCTATCAACACTGGTTTCTTATCCACCTGTCGTCAGATGGTTCAGTAAACCCTCGTGGTAACATCTGGCCAGTCCATCATTTGTGTCTAAAGCTAGTCGTGTTTTCATTTTAGCCTTGTTTAATCATGTTTTGTTCTAGATCCCTAGAGTTCCTGAATCTGCTGTGCAGCTGTAGTCATCTGCCTCACCTGGATCAAGGCTGGAGACCTGCAAAAGCGTCACAGAAATCTACCTGAACTTACTTACGTGTTTGGAGGAACCACCTGTTGCCTCATTCTGTTTTTGGAGTCTTTCCCTGTTACCGGGTTCTGGATTCCTGCCTCGTTTGGTTCTGCTTGCATTATCAGCCTCTGGGCACTGAACATCTGTCTGCCCCCTGATCCATATACTAATCGCCATCAAACTTTCTAAGAATCACTTTTACCAGTATTCAGAACTAACAATAAAACCCAACTTTTCTTTGTTCTATCTGCTCCTTGGGTCCAGCCTTCGCACTACAACAAGTTGGCCTTAAACCAATGAATGATAAAACCTACAAGATATTAGGAACAGAATTGTTTTTAAAATATCTAAGTTCCTTAATATGCGAAGAAGTGTGCTATTGGGCATGATTTTCCTGATCCCAAGCCCAGGGACGTACTGTAAAGAAAAGAAGCAACTCTGTAAAAGGGTTATTACAAAATGTGAAAGGTAAATTTTCCTTAATCATTTTATACTTGAGTTTTTAAAATACAGTGCTAGGTACATGTTTTTCACATCCAATATCTTACTTCTACAGACATTTACAGTGATACTTTTTTATTCTTTAATCACATTTAGATTTTTATGTATTTTGATCTATTGTACAAAAAAATTGATAAAATAAAATGGTACTGGCTAATGAACAAATATACCATCTTTACCCATGCATATACTACAAAGCAGCTTTTAAAGAGGTTTCTGCTGTTGTGGACACTATGCATGAAAGGAATAATATAAATTCTATAATATAATTATAAATTCTACAAGGCTGCTTTCACTGACCTTAAAAGTTAAAAGAAGTTGCATTAAATAGATTATTTTGCATAGCTTCAATAAAAATGTTCTCACTGCTGTGGGCAAGAATACAAATATATTGATATACTCAAGTCAGAACTTGTTACTTTAAAATTCAGGAGAGTTATTTTCCCCGTATGAAAACAAGACAACTATCCATCTTGACAGAGAAGAGCAGTTTGATGAGACTGCAGAGCTCATTTCTCAGGATAGCTGACATCTTTCCTGCTTTGGTTGGCAACCAGATTACAGAAGATCACATCTGCCTGCTAAACAAACATGTGCTCATACAAAAAGAAAAAAAAGACAAGAGTGAATCAATCATTTGAAATGTTCCAACCAAAAACAGATGCTGGCAAAGACAAACTGTGCTGTCATTTCAGTTAAGTCTGTCCTGAATCCACCACCTGCGGCATCTGACACATTTCTAATAACAGTCATCTTTTCTTTTTCTGCTTGTCCACTGATCAGCAGTCAGTTAATTTCCTGTTGGGTGTGCTGTAAACACCACACACACTTCTGTGCACACATTCATTTAGGCTACACGCCTATATATGTACACACCCACAAGAATATGTGCACACACATGAATGCTACAAAAGCCTTTCGGAAAATCGATCAATTTCATATGCAACAATGAATCTTTAAATACATATCTTCTAAAATACCAGTCATTTAGTCTTTGTTAATTATTTTTAAAAAGTTGTGTCACCTCCTAGTTTCCTTATTTTGCTCACTGTTTGTTTAAGCGCCCTTGATTATCTTGATTGTTGCCACCTGTTTTTCATTATCCTTTAGCTTCATTGAGTATGTAGTCTTGTATCTCCCTCTCTCCTTCTCAGTTTGTCTGTTCCACAAGCCCTGTCTCCCCATGCTTATCCACCAGCCTCCACTGTTTCTTTATTTTTTATCCCCCTCCCCCCAGACCTCCTTTTTTATCCTTTCACTGCAAGAAAAAAAAAAGTTGCATGAACTTTAAAAAGTATGGCATTCAGCTGCAAAGCTTTTATGAGTAAACTCAACTAAGGGCATCTGATGTTGTGTGAACCTAACTTAAGAAGGTTGCTCAAAGTAGAATCTTAAATTCAACAAAGTTAGGATTGATATTCAGGTCTACTCGTGTCTTTGAGCTGAACACATCTTGTTAAGTTGAACATATCTCTGAACAAGATGAAGTAACTTCTGTTTACAAATTGCCCAACTTCATTGGGTGAGTAAATCTGAATAGTAGTTTCAAGTTTCTCTAACTTCACAGTCTTGAGGCCCATTAACACTCCCATACATTTGTATTTAGTAACCTCCATTTCAAACGTTCATGCGTCACTGCCCTCATACTTCCATGCATCATTTACGTTGCCATGGTTATTAAATCAACAACATGTTTTCATTTGTGTTCAATTTTCAGAGTACACCCTGGGCCTGTTGCCAGTCACTGAGAGACAAACAATCATTCATGTTCACACGTTCAACATGAAAACTCCACACACTGGCTGAGGCTGGAACCAGGAACCTTGTTGCTGTGAGGCAATGGTACTAACCACCACACCACTGTGCAGCTCAGGAATCTGTATTGAAGAATTCAATACCCCTTAAAAATCATCTTATTTATCAAGAACAATTAAACATTTTCTTTGCAACATTGTGACATTCTGTTTCAAAGCCACAAACGATTCTATCAGCAACAAACTGTTCTCTGAGCTTGACCCCTGGCTGTGCAGTGGGTAAAGGCTCATGGATACCTTTTAAATTGCCTTTAAATGAATAATCTGTGATTAAATTATTATAAGTAAAGGTTGTCTATGAAGGAGACACTCACTTCCTCCAATCATCTAATTGGATTTTTTTTCTAAATGAATCTGTGTAACTAGTCATGCCAGTTTAGGGTTGTTGTAACTTTGTTGAAAATGTTGTGATGTGTGATGGGAAGTCCATCTCTAAAGATTTGGCTTTTTTGGCTTGCCCTTAGAAAAGCTGGCTCTTATGGCTCTTCATCTTGTGGAGCTTCTATTTGAGATTCATTAAGAGATCATGAATATTTTGTGTGTTGGTAAGTACTTTTCATTTAGCGTTTGCACAAATTCCTTGTTTTTATGCATTTTTTGTTACAATCCCCCCCATAACTTTTGGTTAACATTTCAATCAAACCTTTAAAACCTGCATTTTCTAATGCAGATGCAGCCAGATTCCAACTCTTTTTCAGTCTTTGCTCATTTTTTCCACTTGTTCCCAAGACAATTGCATTTAAAGTAAAGCTGAAACATTTAAAAACTAATAAAACATTACTTTCCATTTGACCCTGATCATAGTGATAGTTTTTCAGTCACCCTGAAGGGAAACATGTTTTCATTTACACAAAAGAGACTTTACTTTATGTTTCTTTTGTTAAATAAAAGATGCTGAGAGGAAATGAACAAGTGAGATGCTATTCTAAGCTTACTTATATAAGACTACATCTACAGATATGAGTTTTCATGTAAGTGCAGTGAAATATCTGGGTTTAGGTGTTTCATATGGCATAATTCAGTTCAAACTGCTTCTTTAACCACTTTAATAACTTTGAAGTCTTTGAAGTTATCGTAAATGTTGTATGTAGACATCTGTCATAGTAGTATAATATATAGTACAGCACACAGTCCTTACTGTCCCATTTGGAATGTGATCATATCAAGTATGAAGTATGCTTGCTGTTTCAGATTTAATGAATATTTTATAAAAAGAACTGTGGAAAAAAGCCTGCTGGCCAGAAATCGTGACAAATTTAAATAATATCTTGGAAGCACTTTACAGCAGCTACAACCTGGCCATCACCCAAAAATTGTTGTATTCTTCAAGTTGTGTGAAAAAGAGAAAGAAAAAATATCAACAGCACATCATGGTGCTTTAGATTCTTTCATATATATGTTAACAATACATGTTACTGTTGT
>JBBBVU010000021.1:15706526-15730792 GCA_037177055.1 Atherinosoma microstoma | reverse complement strand
TCTGTTTTGCAGCCAGCACCTAGCGGAGGAGGGGGGAACTGCAATTTTTGGCACTTCCGCATAGGCTTCATTTTTTCGAACGGGAGGTTGCCCCTTGGTTAAAACCTAATGGTTTTCACAAGAATCTTCCCAGTATAAGCAGCAGGAGAGGCAGCATGCTATCCAGCATGTTGCTCTACGACGAGCTTGACATCACTTCCTCTCTTTGGTTCACTGGATAATCCATTTGCTCTCACACTATAAATGAACTTGCAAGTGACGTAAGATCCCAGTTTCCAAACCGACCAGAGTTTGCTTCTTTGGTCCACACCAGAGTGCGAATGAGCATCCACACTACTCCAAATGAACTGTACTTTCCGTGGAAGCGGACCGGGATTCAATTAAAGCAGACATGAATATGAATATGTCCTCAACCCCTTGATGCCTGGTGTCATAAATTTGCAACAAACCACATGTGGCTTTTTAAAACGTATCTTTATCCAACAAATTTATTACATTTATCTGTTTTCTTCTATTCACTCATATTCATGTATTTATTTTGATATCATTGATTTATTATCCATCTTTATTTCCTAATTGTTATACATTTTTTGATTGTTAAAGTTATCTTTATTTCATTCCTGTATTTATTCAGTTTTTATATAATTGCAAATGAATTTAAGCGTTAAGGGGTTTAGGACCAGATAATGAGAAAATGAGCCTTGGTACCATTTAGGGAGAAACCTTAGTGGTCTATCCAAAAAATGCTGTTTGCAGAATTCCCTTTCTTGCTTACTAGGCAATGATAATGGCTTCATATGATGATGGTTTTGCAAATCCATGCTTGCCTTTACTGAGTCTAAAAACGATTGACAGTAACCATAATTTTAAGCCGATAGCTCAAACTGCCTAAAAAAAGGAATACTGCTCAGTACTCAAGACAGGAAGTCACTTTCCTTCAGTGACTTTGTTTTTAAAAGCATGTTGTTTTTTTAAAAATGTGATATTTGTGTATATGTTTGGATGTGTTCATCTTAATTTTTTTGCATGAATTCTATGGTCAATATTTTATTCTAACTCTTTGACTTGTAGTTCAAATCCAACAACAAAAATTGTTTATAAGACAAAATAAAAACTAATTAAAGATGGTATTGGGAGGGCTGACACAACAAAAAGAGCTTTCTTTTTAGCAGTAGGTTATTTCGAAGAAAGCAAACCGTAATACCAGGAGTTACCGAATCACTTTGCAGGTCTACCGTATGCAGCGCTGCTAGACCTCTGTTTTATTATTATTAATTAACAGTATATTGTGATTGCTGTTCAGCAAGCTGTGAACATTCAATTACCAATAGTGATTTTTGTGTTTTCTTATCCCATCATTGTAAAACAAGCCACATGGGAAATTGCTTGTTCGTAAAGGAAATAAAGAGACACTTCTCATCCAATAAACACATGCTACTTGTACATCACAGTGCACAATCAGTCATAAGTTGAGAACAGCACAGTGAAAGCAAAAAATATCTGTATTCAGTGGATAAAACCGCTCAGTTACCTGAAATCAAACAAATGAATATGTGCTTAAACAAGCTCAAGGTCATCCCTTTGATCTGGCGGTGTTCACTATGGATATTTCTCAGTGGTTCCCAGCAGGGACTGAGGCAGCAGAAGCCATATCGACCTCTTCCTGAGGAAGATTAAGGGAGTACTGAGGTCACAGGGTCACATGTGTGGATTACACTCTCTATGGGATTTTAGAAAGATCCCATAAAATCAGCGAGTGTTTTGGTTTTGACAAGCACATTTAACATTTTAATGAGTATTCATTATTAGTGAGTGAACCTGTGACTTCCCAAAAACCTTTTCAATAATCCAACAAATCCAGCTGAATGTATTTGATTCATTCTATGTTGACCTAAAAATCATTTGAGTTACTTTCTGAGACATTTTGATACCAAAGACTGTTTCCGGTAATTCCCGTCAACCTCTACTACTTTTGTCAGTGGAATTGACCTTCATCACAATTATCAGCCAACAATGGCCATAGAGATTAAAGAGGCCACATTATAGAGGGTTCTCAGGGAGCGTCATTAGCGCGTCATTCAATCGGAAGTCGCCACCTTGGAGGCACTTGGCAACATAAATCGGATGTCTTTGTTGCGAAACGGTAAATCATTGCCTGGTTTTCAGCTGTACCAACCGGTCAGACCGCGAAAAACAGTTTTATAGACTTCCAAAGGTTATCAAAAATCAGGGAGAACAGTACCAGAAGTTGTCAGATGAAAGGAGGCGCTTGTGGTTAGCAAAGCTAAACCAAGATCTGCGTGGCAAAGATCTGGACAACATCCGAATTTGTTCGGCCTATTTCGTGTCAGGTACGTTAAGTGAAATGTTGATAGCTCTTAATTTCTGGTGTAATGATAATATTGCACTACCACATAACTACAGTAGCAACACAGTTCTTAAAATGTAGGTCTAAAAATGTGCTGTATTTCTCATTGAATTCCAGGTGAAAGGTCTGACCTTTATCAAAAGAATGACCCAGATTGGGTGCCATCTGTTGGAATGACAGGTCAACAGAGGTCACCTGAAGAAACAAGGACAACTTGCTACAAACAACATATGAATCGAACCCAGCAGAGACTGAAGGTTGAAGCTGCGGTTGAGACTGATGCTGATGCTGAGACTGATGACCCTACCACAAGTGATTATGTCAGCAGTAATTTGTACTGCACAGGGACACAAACCGAATTGACTGGTTATTACATTGAGGCTATGACCAGTGAACTTCAAACTGAAAAAAATCAGTTGTGTTCTGATGTGGTACACTTGTCTACTTCCTACAACCAAAGTTTATTTGTTGGTAAGGATGAAAAGGTTTTATTTTTCACTGGCCTACCTACATACCAGATACTGTACTCTTCACGTTCCTTACCCCCACCTCCCTGTGAAGAGGTTACTAGATAAGTTTAGGCAGTTGATGTTGACACTAATGTGCCTTAGGCTTAATGTTTCCACAACCTTCCTGTCATAAGCATTCAACATATCAATAGCCACTTCTTGTAGGATAGTCACTGATGTCATTGATGTCATATATTCGTATGAAGCCACTTATCATATGGCCAGAAAGAGAGCATTTGCAAAAACCCATGCCAATGCAATTCAGGAAACATTTTGGGAAAAAATGTGTGGTTTTATCTGACCTTATAGCCAGAGCAGAAACATGGTCTTCCTATAAGCACCATAACACAGTTAAATTCTTGATTGGTTTTACACCACATGGCATAGTGTCTTACATTTCAAATGCATGGGGAGGAACAGTAAGTGACAAAATACATAACTGAAAACTGTGGCCTTTTGGACAACATACTTCCTGATGATCATGTTCTCGCTGACCGCGGCTTTAATATTCAAGCAACTTTAGGTTGTAGAATGGCTCGTGAAAATTCCAGCCTTCACTTGTGGACAGTCACAGTTAGCTCCTGTTGACTTAGAAACCACAAGGAAAGTTACCCATATCAGGATTCATATTGAGTGTGTAATTGGAAGCGTGCGCCAGAAATATACTACTCTGCCAATTGATTTCTTGATGTGCAAAGATAGTGATGGCTATTGTACCATTGATAAGATTGGACTTGTCTGTTGTGCTCTTGTGAACCTTTGCCTGTCAGTTGTTGATTTTGACTAAATCATATTTTTATGTGCACCTTGTCAATAAAAATATCCGTCTATGTCTGGACTTTTTTATTGCCCAAAATTATTTTTTAACGATTGTGTATTTACAGTTGTTAAGTAATTGTTATTTTAATATTGTGGAAGAGAACACAGCATAATACTATCATCAGAACACAGATTTATTATAGGAAAAACACACAGCTATCAGAACACTTAGCTTATAAACTGTACAGGACCATAAATTATAGTATGTACTATAGTACACTAAATTAAGTGTAAACACAATTTTGTATGTAGTGTGAGTTTGACAACTTTTTTGTCAGCATAGCATTGCAAAATCTCACCAACTTCAACAACAAATCAAATGCTAAGAATATTACAGAATGTCAAAAAAGGATCACATTTCTTAATAATTGAATAATCGTAACGTACATGAAAACAACGTGTCTGAAGTGCACAACTGCATCGCAGTCCACTAAAAAGCAAAGTTTTATTTTTAACTTAGGAGGTTTCTTTCACTTTTTTGACTGAAACTGAGGTAGCTTTTGGCACTGTGGCCAATACCATTTTCCCTTTAGTGCAGCCTTAACATTAATGCACAAGTAGTGAAACCACTTCATATGACATTTTGCATTGTCACACAGAATCATCTTTCCAAACTCACTTTAGCTACAGAAACACCTGGTTTGTTCTTGACCACTGGTTCTTGCAGCACAATCAGAGCCATGTGATTTAACTGAAGCAGACACTCCAGGTTGTTAGATGCTGTAATTCGACCAGCACGAAATCGAAACCACAGTTTAGAGGAAGCTTGATCCTTTGTAGCGGCCTCAACTGCCTTTGCTTGCTCCTCTGATACTGAAATTTCTACATCTTTGCACATGTCTAAAAGATCGATATATTCCATGTGAACTGCTTCATCATTTTGCAGTTCAGTCAACACAGGGGGAACATTTCCTCCAATCACTTTGGGAACAAAACTGCCAGAGTAAGGCTCAATCAGAGACAAAATAGCAGACTTTGATCCAGTTGTGCCAAGAGCACTGAATAATGATGACAGTTCATCACTGGTTGGCTGTTGTGTTTTCCCAAATGTAACAGAAGAAAAATCACAAGTACTTTGTTTCTTTGTCCATGAGCAGAACATTTCATCTTGCCAACTCTTTTGAGATCTCTTTGCTACAGTGAAGTCAATCTTCCAGCATTCCTTGTATTCCACCTTTGACAGTGCAGTAGGTAATAGCCAATATGCCTTTTCTTGCATCACTGTCTTTGAGTCCCTCAACTTCACTGTTTCTTCAATGAGAAACAAAAATGCAGCAACATGTGTGCACGTCTCTCCAAGGCCAGCTTTACACGTGTAGTGGGCTCCAAGTATCCGACCAGACTTCTCAGCAATCATCCAGGGTTCCAGGGGTGTTTCTTGGATTGATTGAGAATAGAGTACCTGAATTAAATGAGACTACAAGAATAGCAAAATATTTTCTAACCATTTCTCTTTAAATAAATAAATAACAGGTAGGCTTATGTAAATCTCTTGTTCACAATGTGGGATCTCCCGCTCCAGGGGTTTTAAACTCTGATAGTGTACAGTGTAGAAAGGAATGGAGACTGTGGTCTATGGACTGCATATCAAACTGGGGGGCCTTGAAATGAAAAAAAAAAGGCTGAGAATCACTTGGCTACACCTTGGGTATTGCAATGATATCATACAGTAAAGATTAGATTGATCAAAGAAGTTATAGCATTAATTACTTTGGTCTTCACAACACATCTGTCGTTGATGACTTGATACTGCAGCTCTCTCACCCATCCACACACCATCTGGTTATAGGCCTCCAAACCTATGTAAGATTTAAGATCTTTTGCTATGTATGGGCTTGGCGAGAAAACCAGGTAGTTAATGATGTCGGGGTATATAATCGAAGGGAGGCTCTCCGGCTTGTCATTGCTCCAAGACGAGGGAGCTAACTCGTATGGATCGGCACCACCGACAAACCGTAACTTTTCCATATATCGCTTCCTTTCCCCTGTACCAAGTCCTTCTTTATATGCTTTTAGCGTCTGTAACACATTTTGAAGAGCTTTGCTGTGGTTTATCCATCCTTAATCCACAGCAGTTTGCATTGATACAGCGCTGGGTTTACATCCAAGTATCTCCAAGATTGGCATCCGGGTTACTGACCTGGTGAAAACTCTCTATACACAAAATGTTTTTCTTCTTTGAATTCAACTTTGAATAATTTGTGTTTTTAGAAGTTATAACTGTTCATATTGTTTAGTTATTTTATTTGCATCTCTAACCTAGATTGCAAAGACAATTGAACATATACTGTACATACAGTACATAACCCCTTTCACCCTTAGGCCATTAGGGGTATTAGAAATATTGACAACATGCCCATTTTTGTCATGTATTTCTATTTTTACTTCTTTTTTTATACTAACAAGCATTGATCATTAATGAAGCCCGCTTTACTAAACCCTAATTCAGTTCAATTCAGCTTTATTTGTATAATGCTAATGGCAAAATCAATCTTGAGACATTTAAAGATACTTGCCAGTATAGTTCTAATCCAATTCAATCACCTCTGATACAACTGATCCAATTACATATTAGATTCATTATAATGCACATCAGTCCAGTTTATTATAGCTGTGTTATTACAAAACCAATTCATGAAAATGGTTTATTTAAGGAACCCAATGGATCACAATGAATCTTCTCCTTGATTCAATACCCTGTTGACCATGGACAAGGTAACAGTGGCGAGGACAACTCCCAATTTAACAGGAATAACCACCAACAGATCCACCCTTAGGAAAGGCCGACATCTGTTTAGACCGGTTTGGACAGGACTGTAGAAAGGGGTCAATAACCACCATGGCTCAGGCAGGGATACGTGCTAAGAAAGAAAAAAGAAACACAAGTAAATGGCAACAATAATGTTACACATTTAAACATGGAGACCAAAGATATGAGTCTGAGATCGAAGTGCTCTATTGGAAAAATGTGGAACTGAGATCTCATACAGAATGTATTACTAATATGAATTTTAGATAGTTAATCTAATTTCTAAATGCTTCTTGAAATCAGTGAAACACATCATATTTGTTGGAAAATGGGCTTCCACCAAAGTGGCAATGATTCTCACAGTAACTCATGTCACCTAAAAAACACAGCCTTGTATGGATAATGAAAGATCGACAGTATTTCATTATGCTAAAGTTTAATTCTGTTACCGTAAACAGCATCATGTGTTTTTAAGAGGGGATACACCAGATGGCTGTAGCTCAGATTCAAGTGGTTGCTTGTAAGCTCCTAAGAAGAATCTACGTCCTGACAGAGTTCGAAATACACACACAGCAATAATCCTACAAAAATACCAAAAAGCATAAGCCGAAACACTGCAGGACTTATTTCGATCCCTACTGTTTTCACCCATCCACACACAAAGAAGTTATATGCTTCAAGCTTTTCTATGCTTCCATCTGCTTGGTGGCTGCTCTCCCATTGACAGCTTCACTTCTGCTCCTTCGCACTCTGCTGATAATAGCAAGGGCATTGACTACAAGCCTTTGTATCTGCTGCATTTTTATGCCAGCAGATATGCAATACACTGATGGAAGAAGGCAGCTGGCTTCACCCCGACAGCTCCAGGTTTATAACTTCCTGTGATGGTGATGAGCACACTGGACAGGGAGCCCTGTTCATGTTACTGCAGCATGCCTGCTGCTGTAAACCTCCAAATGGTCTCCCCCTTTCCTAAAGTTACAGAAAGAAAAATGAACAGGTAAATAAATGATATCTCACTGCAATACTAATCTGATTCCAAAATTAGAAACAGATGCATTTGGTTTTAAAAGGATTTATTTTGCATGACACAAATTGTTTAAATTAAAACAGATAAATTTAGCAGATGTCGAATGAGTGTTGCTGTCTGAGTAATTGGTTATCTGGTTTGTGAATTCCCTTAGGCCTCATTCTGTTCCACTGATGCTACTTTGGCTGAATCTAGATTTTTAGTGATCCCCTTCTCAGTTACAACAAAAAAAAAACATTTTAACATAAGTTATTTGGCAGATTTTACAGAGAATAGTGCTTATTTGATGTCTCTACACAACATTTTAATATAAGCATCACATTAGAGCATCACCCTCCACCCCCCTCAATAGCTTTGAGTGTTTATCGTAATATCAATAACTTTAGGAACAAACATGATTCCTAACTACTATGGATTTATTGATTATGTAACATCCATTTGACCTCATAAAAATGATAGAATGGTTTCTCATCATGTTCGGGAAATCTGTTTTTATTAGGCTGTCATCAAAAATCAAACTGGGAAAGTAGTTGTCAATTAGTTTTCACATGTTTTTCCTCACTTTAATCTGATAAATGTTTGTGTTTCTATGGCTTGATGGGGCAATATAAAGAATTTGAATTTGAAAATGGTTTAAAACCATAAAATAATAAAATAATTTACTGTTTTTCAGAAATATCTAATAAAATCTGTTAATTTTATGGTGCTTTTCACAACAGCACTTTGTACCTCAGAGTGGGAGAGCGAGTCAGTTTGTCCCCTGAACAAAATTATAGCAGGGAATGAGATGATAAGCTGGGGATTCTTCTGACTGCAATTTTGATATTTTGCTAACAACTTACATTCCTCACACAGCAATAATCAGTATCAGGTGTTGGAGTGGAGTCCCTGCAGGAAGAGGAGAATTTATCCAGTAGGTGATGATGTATTGGGGTTGTTGAATGATTGTTATGAAGCAGCAGTTTCTAGTGGTGATGTCTATTACCTTAAAATGTTAACTTAAGCTCAGTGCAGAAAATGTTGTCTGCGATAGAAGTTCAAAATTTGTGGTCAAGCTTTGAAGTAAACATTTACACTTTAAAGTAATTGTCCCACTCAACGGGTTTCCATGTATACTGCATATTTAGTCAACCATATCAATACAAAAATATTACATGTTTAATGAAGAAAGGGTTATTCAAGTGGTTGCTTGTAAGTTAATTTTAGGTAGTTGTACTAATCTAACTTGAAGTTGTACTTTTAGGATGTACTCAGCAAGCTATTTTTATGATCTAATGTACACATAACTCTTTACTTTGTGCTCTGAGGACTAGACCATGATGAGTAGCTCCATCTGGCGTGACTACCACCAAACACACCTGCAGTCAGTGAGTGTTCACTGAGCTTCAAAAATGCTAAATCCCCTGCAGGCTCTAAACATCATGGCATACAGTATGAATAATATTCACACTGTAAATGTGGGTATTTATTACAATAAAGATGAGGATATGTTTATGTTTAAATTGGTGTGCTCCTTGTAACACGTTGTTGACTCATAGTTACAAACAAAGAAATAATTAGGGTTTCTGTTGTGAGTAAAAAGGTTTAGACTGCTCAACACTGAGAGGCATCTCACCTTCTCCAGCTCTGCCTAGCGGCCTGGCATTCTGCTGCTGACAGAGGGTGTCATTGTAATAAATAGGCCTCTACTGGATAACCTTTGATCTTCCTGAATTAGTGATAAGGCTTGCAGAGTGAGCACATACCTGCCTGGAGCTGAGGACTCTCCCTCCCACAACCACTCACACTGATATCTGGATACAGAGAAGAACAGAGGAAGAAGGTGAGAACAGAAGGTGATAAATGTGCTGCAGGAAATGGAATGGAAAGGAGGGAAGCGAGGTGTAGAGACAGACATCAGCTGAGGTATGAATATAATTTGGCATCAGAACATAAAAAGCTGTTTTACCTTTCAATAATTTAAAGATAAATCATTTATTTTTCCAACTATAAGGCATTATTTCACGGTATAGGACTGTTGACTTGTCCATCAATTTAATTCACACAAAAGTAGTTTTGGGTAAACTTTTCTTCTACATTTGGCTGAACTGTATGAAAAGTCAGTTGTGTCCCATTTAAGATGAACTGTAAAAACTTCATGATCTCCAAAGTTGTCCTTTAATGGAGGAATCTAGGCCTGTATGTTTCTGATGAAACATTTGCAAAGCTGACATCAGCCCCGACTTTCATTTGTGCTCATTATTACACTAATCCTTTTCCAACAAGTCCCTTCTGCATTGTCATTACACACCAGGGCACAACAGAAAGGAAATGAATCATATGCAATTTGTACAAATCCACATAATGTTGAGAAAAATCATCAGTTTCACAAATGTAACTGCACAATTTCAACCTTTAGGCAATGTTTTCTAACATTTGCAATAATATTTCCTCCTGGAGTTTTTTTTTATTGGACACATATGATACTTAAAGAGGTGGACCCGCTAGCACACTCTCCTTTGTGGCTATTCCTGTTTTTAAAATGCACAACTTACACGTCATGCCATAGCAATACCAAAACTGGGAGCCAAATCAATATCCTGGCATTGTAGGTATTGTGATGTCAGTTTTGGCACACATTAAATGTAGAAGTGTGATGAACATTGTCTACATACAACCAGAACACAGAAAATCACTGTCCTTTAATTCTGGCAGTAATGCCAAGAAGTTTGACTAAGGCTTTTATAGGCCTTCAGGTTTCATTTTCTCAGCAAAAATCAAGTGATTATAAAAATCATGCAGCAATACTCCTGGCCAGATATACCAGTAGTTTTGATCATGTTTAAGCCAACTTTTAACTGAAGTAGATAATCATGTTTTTCCAATTCAGTCCAATTCGATTTATCTACAAAGCACTTTAAACCCAACAATGTTGACCAAAGTGCTGTTTGGTATGTGTTGGGTTGTGTTTATTATCCTTTTCTAAATGCAGCCCACCCAGCTGAGTTGGGCATATCTCTTAAAGGTGGCACCAAGCAGGCTATGCTTAAAGTCTGACCTCAGAACTGTTTGACCTTCCTGCTTTCAGTGCTCATGGGTAAGAAATAAAAATGGCTACCCCCAGGTGTTGCGTTGATGTTTTGCTGTTGGGCTAAATAGTATCCCCCCCCCCATCCCCCCAATGCTCTATGTTGTTTTATTACTGTATAAAGACTTACTACCTTTTTGATTAATTAAAAACAAGAAAAATCTGATTTTTTTTGTGACATTTCCTTTTTTATTCCTTTGTTGGAGATCAGTATGTGTTCCCAGTTGCCTTTACGTGCAGCACAACAGGCAGGGTTGAAGCAGACTAGAAGCAGGTAAGTGCTCATGCCTGGAGCTGAACTATCAGAACTCAGAGTGGTTTTTGGTGGGTTGTGCCCTCTCCATTTTCTGTCTCTATATTACACACTCAACTTGCCATTCTGTGGGAGCTCTAAGATCACCTTGTGTTATAGATCTGGGAGGTAAATATAGTTTAATTCTTGAAACATCTGAAGAAAGGCTGGCTTTTGTAAAGATAAAGTCACAGTAATAACAGTTTCCTAAGTGGGATGGAAGTTAACTAGCTGGATTATTCTCAGCATAAGATACTAAAACCACTCATCTGGGTTGTGTGGCATCAAATAACATGTTTTATTATCATCTGAAATAGTTTGATGGAAGCAATTTAACAGTGAAGTTAAACTAATGCAGTGAACATTTAATCCTCATCAATAAGAAATTCCTTTTGAAAGAAAATATTGTAATAATTATGGATGAGTCTCAATGCTACTCGGGTTCACAACACTAATTTAGCTGCAATTGTGCTTTCATAGCACCACGTCTAACCTTTATGCCAGCCCAGCTAACATGAGATGCATCACTAAACTGATTCTGATGAAATGTGACAACTCAACCCATCCTACTGAGACACACGACACAGGTAAGGGAATAAAGAAAATGTGGTTGATGCAATAAGTAGAGAAAAATTGGGATCTGAAATAACAAAACAAGGCAAAAACACACAATTGTAGCAAAGGAAGATTAACATAAAACTGAGAACTACAAAGGGCAACACATGAGAGAAATAAACTTGGAGCAGCTTTGTGTAGCGAAATACAGATTTTCACAGCATTAGCAGTTTAAGAATACATTTTTCATCAAATTCTATGTATCCAAAGACTTATGATACAAAACCACACCAAGACATTGCTGCACATCATGTTTTAATCGCATTCGTGATCTGTTGCTGAAAGTATTTGTATGTACAACTTCATGTACATACCAATTATTGACCATATTTCAATTATTAGGGGTGTAGAGGAGAAATAGTCCCCTTATTTTTTCCTTATTTTCTCTTTACTTGTTGAGCCATGAACTGAAGATTAGGGTAGCCTCTTCACTCCAACTTGTGGTGGCTCAGATTGAGTTCAAGACCTTGAAGTCACCCAACAAAATCCTATTGGCAGGTGCACAGACAATCTCTTCCATGCACTGTTTGCAAAAATCTAATTTCGTCAATTCAAACTGGTGGAGATAAAACTTTGCTTTTCTGTTATTCAGAATAATTATGCAGAAAGAAACCAAAGTTTAATAATTTGTACCAAATTAAGCCACAACACAGTTTGAACTCTGCTCAAATCGGCTCAGCAACAACCAATATTTTGATGTATTTTTTTAAATAATAAAACCTGTGAAATACAGTCCTACTAATATATTTCCAAATGTTTGCAATGACTCTGTGAGTAATGAATAATTCAGTTTTATTTTACTTGCGGTTTTTGGTGTTCCATAATGCTTCTTAGCATATGTATTAAATGAGCAGTTTTCCCCTCACCATTTATTTTCTGGTTAATTACACATTTGAAAAGTATGCAGAAAATATGCAATCTGCTGTCATAAAAATGTTAAAAAGTATAAATGAAACACTGCTGAAACAGATGCTTTGCATAAAATTTAAGTAAAACTTTCCAGCAGGTGTTAGGATACATAGATAGACGTCACTCATAATTATAACTTTTGCTGCTGCTTCAGGCTTTCTACTTTCATTTGAGGTAAGTTTTTCTTGACACTTACATGGAAAGATGAAGTTTGATCATGACCAACATTGTGTCAGTCTTCAGGTTCTAATACAAATTTCTTATGTTGATAAACTTTTTTTAGATTAAAACATTTAATAAATCAAATACTCAAATGCTAAATTACATTTTTGGGAAAATTATAAGTAAAAGTAAAATGTTTAGGATACACTGCATAACTACATCTGGATTACATAATTAAGCAAATATCTTCCAATTAATTCATAGCCTGCAATTTTTTTTAACCCAGAAATTTATTTACAAATGAATAAAATGAGAGCTTTATCTGGAGCCATTTTTTTTTCAGAACCAGTCTTTCTACAGCCAGAGGCTGCAGCCTCCTTTGCATCTTAAATGCTTATCTGTATAACAATGTTGTTTTTCATTTTTAAAAGTGTCAACTTACTCCTCTAAAAAGCAGGATTTATAACAAAGTGTGTGTCAGTTTGTAAATAAATCCCAATCTAATACATGATAAACAGGAGCTTTTTATTCATTAGGGGCTTACTTTTACTGAAGACTTGACCCTTTTAATGTTTTTTTTACCTGCATCTTGGAAGTTTAGTAATTCCCAATAATATATACTGTTTATAATATCATAAATACATCATTTTTAGAATTTCATCTCACTAGTATCATTTTCCATTTAACTCTTTCTGTAGTAATTGCAATAATAAATAAAATTATACCTATCTTTCAGTCTGACCCTAAACTAGACACAACCTCACAGCCTCTTCCATAGTGAGCAGGATGTGGATACAGTATGTGGGTGAGGATTAATACTAAGCAATGATAGTCTGTCCTGTGTTCACTCCATTCATCAGACTTGCATTTACAGCCTTGAATGTGCAGATTACACTTGTCTTCATCCATTTCCAAAGCTGCAGCACCTCCCCTTGAACTTAAAGTCCCAGTTGCTTACGGCCAAACCAAAACTGTCAAGTGCATGAAGCTCTCAAGCAGAAAAACATGGAGGCCAAGGTCTACTGGAGACTGCTTAATTCTAGGGTATAGCTTTTTGAATTTCCTTCAGTTTGATGGAGCCATATCCATATTTATAAATGATACCTTCAGTCTTAACATATTCACTTGAGTGTGTCTAAAAGGAGATTCCACCAGCTAAGTGCATTTACATGTCTACATCCTGTTGTAAATAACAAGTTGTAACCCACTTGTCTGCATATTTTTTGTCGATGTAAAATTAAGAGATAACTGCACACAGCTGGTCATAAACGTTATATTCATGTAAATGGGACATAAATGGCCCAGTGTCCCATATCCTGTGTGAACATAATAGCCAATAAGATCAAAACCCAGATGAGACTAAAAACTGGGACAATGTGCTTGAAAATACACTAATTAAATAAATGTCACACTACCATTGGAATTTAACAGTTTAGAGATTAGGGAATCACGACTAAGTCCAAGCTTTCCAGCAAAGGCTCATGCTGGAGGGTCGGGAAAAAAAAATAGGATCCTGGGTGTAGAACAGATATGTAGTTTCTTACTCTTGTAAGGATCTGGCAAGATCATTTGCTTTTCTAAGCTACAGATGTTTCATGACTCCTGTCTCTGGTTCTTGCTATAGAATATTTTGTGAGCTAGGCTGCAGTAATATTTTTGGAGCTGCTACTATGCAACACACAACGAAATGAGTAAACTTACATTTCTGTTTCTCTTGGACACTGGCATTGATGTGTACTGACTCCAATCCTGTTCCTGAGCTTAATGAACTGGATCTCAAGGCTGGGCCAAGGGCTTAACTTCTGTTGTGTGTGTGTGTGTTTTCTTTTTTTTCCAGATAACACAATCCTGCTTGTTTCATCAGGCTTTAACTTTCAGCATGCACTGGAGCTGCTTGCAGCTGAGTGTGAGGCTGCTGAGATGCAAATTAACTCTTTTCTGGGGCCATTTTGCTGAGCTGGAAAGTGATATCTGTTTTTAAATGTGAGAGCAGACAGAAGATGAAGAATGAGATTGGACTTCTTTTCTGTTGACGAAGTGAAGAAGTGAAGTGAAGATTTCAAATACAGGTCACTCTATAGTATTTTTATTATCATGAGCCCTGAGTGGTGACATAGAACCACATTTGGATAGAGCTGGCCTTGATCTCCCTATTCCAGGTCTGTAGAGGTGTCAGTGTACGGACTGAAAATGAATTTAGTTTGGAGAGCTTTGATAAGCTTGCACATATAGCTTCACAATATATTTGCTTTTCACAAGATATTGTGCCCTGATTTTTTTCTTTTTGTGAATCATGAGTTCACATCAAAATAAGTTGTGAGCTGCAAGATGTAAGTCCCAGAAGTTTCTGACACATGCTTCAAAATAAATTTTTTATTAGCCACACTATTTCACTTTATATTACTCAAGTGAATAAAAACAATAGTAGCTTTATAAAAGTATAGCCCTCTAATAAAAATGTAATCTTGCAACAGAATATATAATTACACCTGCCACCTATTTGATTCAAACACAAAAATAACTCCAAAAAGTGAAACTGTATCATCACATTTTCATGTTTTGACTGTTGCATCTTCTTGAATATCAGACGAAGTCCACATGTTAGGGTCAAAGAGGGAACAACACTGTTTATAATTACACATCCTACACAAAAATAATCTTAAAGGGGACATGTTATGAAAAAAAAGCCATTTTCTGTGTTATATATATATTTGGGTTTCTAGCATACTACCTCTAAAACCTCTCATAACACAGCTATGTCTCTTTGTCTGGGGCTGCCCACTTCTCAGAATTTTTCATTTATTCAAATCTTCTGATTATGTCACAGTACCAACTTGAAGTACAATTATCTAGCTTCCTCATCTTTATATCCACTCACAACTTCAAATCATGCTGCATTTGTTGTATCTTGTAGGTGTGAAGTCAAAATTCTTTTACTCTTGCTTTTTTAGTTTTTATTAAACTGGTAAGCATCAGTGAAATTTTGTCCAAAAAGTATATTTTTGTCATCAGCTTCTAAAACACAGAGGTATGGATCAACATGGACTCCAAGGGTTTACTGAGCTGACGGAGTAACAATTAGATATTTTCTCATCTATGTCAGCATGCCTACCTGCAGCGCTCTGCCAACCTGGGCCAGTTCAACACACGTTTAAAAGAATAAATGATGCCTAAGAAAGGAATCTGTACCAACTGTCTGGACTGCAGAAAAGAGGATGTTAAGTATCTGAGTGCATTGTAATAGTCTGGGCTCTCAATATGGTATCTAATACACAGTTAGTTGTTTTAACATCATGTCATGATGTATCTGTGATGTTGCTGCCAGTATGAATAAAGAGTAATTGAAAATTAATCACACTGACACATCGTCATGTGGTCGGTGAAGTGAAGAGAAATGAAATTTCCAAAGTGATGGTTCGAATTAGGGCCAAAGGCTTGGTTGAACTGATTCATTATGTCAGTGTGAGTACTTGCAAGTACAGAATCACACATTTGAGTGTGTATATCCCCATCATTTGAGACAGTCATCTAAATTTTTTTTTATTTTTTTTTTTACCTTATAATCCCAACAACAAAACAGTCCTGTATCAGTAACATAAGAAAACACGGCATTGACTTTGATTCTTCCTGTATAAATACTCTGATCAAAAGTAAAAGTGCAGCTTCTACCTATTTAACATAGGTCTCTCCCTCTCTCTCACACATTCTCCGTCTAACACATGCATGCACACATCCGCACACACTTTTCTGCTGACCTTCAACCGTCTGCAATTATTTCACCAGCTGAACAATTACAAAGGCACAGCAGGATGTTGTAGTTTTCCCTGCATTTCTTGTACGGACCAAACTCATTAAAGTCTATTTCATATCACAGGCACATTGCAAAGTAAAAATTAAGAAACAAATTGTATTATTTTGAACTCACTCAGAGATGTGAATTTGGACTGCTAATGAAAACAAGAGGGGAGAACCTTTTATGACTTTGGCTAATCTCATTTTGCTGACTTGAACATATGTCCAGGCTGTTATAGTCACAGAACCCGGACTAATGCTACGGTGAAAAGCAACAGGGTGAAATGTAAATATGAAAAGCAAACATGCGAGTGATGTGTTTATGGCTGAGGCACAGTTGTTTTAGACCAAACAGCAGCCCTGTATTGGCAGGTTTTGTGTGACTCAGATAATAAAGGATTGCTTATACTTCACCCTAGGAGGCAAGCACACAAATTCCACATGATCTAAACGGCAATATACAATATACAATAAACTTTTTAAACATAAAACAGGAAATAACCCTGTTATGTGTTTACTTTATGGAACTACGGATGGAAATGAGCACTTTCTAAATCTGTTAATCTTACAGCAATATTGTATGTTCATTAATATGCACTGTTCCAATTCAAATAAACGATTAAATTTAAATGAATAACCCAAGGGACCACCTGAAGGGCTGCCCTGGTCAAAGGTGTTTCTCACACTTCTTTAGCTCAAACCTTCTCATAGACAGTAAGAGTCGTTTTGTCCAATCACTTGCATAATATTTTTTGAAAGTACCTCCCCCTTTCCAAATATCTTGCATGGATAGCTTCCCAGATGGGTTTGTGCAACAAACAATCTGGTACACTAATTGCAATTTGATCCCTTGCCATCTTTAACCGCCTCCTCCATCTTTCCTGACACTTGCCGAGGGCTGTAAACTTCTGCATCCTCATGACTGGGTCATGCTACTAAAGATCTACTAAAGCAATTTGTAGCTTTCTTAAATTACCATAATGTAAAAGGTGAAATCAACAGACTGCTGCACATCACCCAAAAGTTCTCAAAAGCCATCCACCCTGACTGATTCAACAATTCACAGATGGAAGCGCAGTCTAAACAACTACTAATTGAGGCTCATTTGTATGTTTTGAGAGGCACAAAATACCAACAGAGTGTTAACTGAGAGCAGATTGTTTTTTTTGTAAATATCTGGTACCCACAGCTTAGTGTAATGCTGCTGACTGGAGTAATGAGCAGTTGCTGACAAAGGCCTTCAAGGAAAACAGCCAAAAGCACCATTACAGGTATTGAGTACAATGAGCATGAGAAGCACAGCTGTAGACACGTGTTTATACTCATCATTACCAATTCAGATTCAGATTATTAATCTTACTGTCCTGTCAATCCTGAAATGCAAACAAGCACTTGCCTGTTCTTACCTGCTTCCTGCTAGTTCATCATGGTAGATATGTCTCTTGTCAATAAAAGCTTTAGATGAAGCATTTGGCATTTTGAAGGCGATGTGAAACATGTACTCTGGAATAGCAATGCCTCAATTTACTTGCGAAGTGGGTCCAAGATTTTTCCCCCTACATTTTCTCTCAGATTTGAAAGAGGTTTAGCAATATAGGATTTGGGTTTAATATCACCAAGGAAAGCACATTAAATTTCTTTCTTAAGGGACTTAATGAGAGTTGTGAAGTAGCTATCTGCCACAGTTACGTTACTCACAAGCACTAACTTTTTTGGGGTTTATAATGAACAATTACCTAACACAATTTACTTATAAAAATGGGCTTAATTTTCTAGAGCAACAACACAATGAGCTCCTGGTTCTAGACAGATAAAAAATAAAAACAGGTTTCACATTTTATGGCACTTTCATTGTACACAACATCAACCACTATAGCTACAAAATTTATTTGCTAAATGGCAAAATTTGGGCGCTATGTTAAGAAAATATAATGGTTTGATATTTTAATCTAATATTTAATCAATAATAAATTTATTGATAAATAAAGCAATAACATTATTTTGAAATTTTAAACTAACATTTCATTTGATAAATGTTTAAAAATGTTTGATGAAACTATGATCTAATTTTGAAAAAAAAATCTCCTTGATGTAAAGATGGACAGGGCTAGTGAGGCACCAATTTAACTTTTGTTTGTTTTAACATGGCAGAGAATATGGGGATCTCTTATGGTACAACATTGTATATGATGTAAAGTTCAGATAATTTGACCAAAAAAATCTCTGTATCCAGGGATCAAGGGCCAAACACCAGTACTGATGACATATGGCCAATCATTAGATGTCACTAACTGCAATGTCTAGCACAGAGGTGTCCAGCTGCAGTCCTGTACATTTTAGATATTGTCCTGCACCAACACACCTGATTGAAGTTAAATGGCTTTCCTCAATTGCTTGTTATCAAGTGCTGCCCAAGCATATTGACCCATTAATCTGATCCAGGTGTGCTACAGCAGGAAAAATCCAAAACCTGTAGGACAGCGACTATCGAGGAATCTGGAGCACAGACACAACAGACATTCCCTGTTGTTTTCTGGGTCATAATCCCTCACATGGTCTTCTACTTCAGCTCTGCCACAAGTTCCACTAGGATGACCCTTAACAAGACCCCCTTTAGCTTTGCTCATACCCAATTCTTTGTCAGCATTTAAAGGTCTGTCTGCTTGGGGGGATTTGATCTGAGAGCCCTTGGATGAGCAGCCAAGTTCTAGGAGCTTTCCGTGGCATGATGATTAATGAGCTGATATTGATTCAATCATTTCCAGGACAAAACATAACAGCAAGGAGTGAAAACTATAGTTGACTTAACTTCTAAGAAGAGTATGTGTACATGTTTGTGTGAGAGTGGACCAGATGTGTTTATGCATGAACAAATGAAAGAGTGAACTCTCCAGAGCTAACTGCATTGGACAGGTGACTCATGTGGAAACAACATTTTCCTGAGGCAAACTGAAGAGAGGAGAATCTCACTTGGAGTTTAGAGCAATGGAAAACTAAAAGTGGAAAGTTTCTACCAACACAGGTGTCTGTCTTTGCTTCAAAAGAAAACTCAATAGTTGCTTTTCTTTGGAGACAGATCCAACAATGCATGCCTGCAGTCACAGAGTCTGTAGTTGTATTATTATCAATACATTATGCAACTTACCTTTGTCTGCTCTCATTTAATTCAACAGAATCCTTAGAGCATCTCAGATGATGAAAGGTTAATTTATACTATTTTGTAAATCCAATACTCAACCACTGAACCATAAAGCTGAAGAACAACTGCTTTGACAGCTGGCCTTTTCAGATTGATAAACTGTATAATTCTATGTGGGTTAGAGAGCATCTGTGTGACTTTAGCTCAGTACAATGTAATTTGGTTGTTGTTTCAGCAACCAAAGCAATGGACTGATTTGACTGAGTTACATTTTTAATCATTTTGTGTGACTAACCTACATACAGCTCAAATCTATCAGAGAACAAAAGCTGAGAAACTTTTTCTTTGGTCCTGTGTTTGTTTGTATATTTGAAGTGGGATGTTAGCACGGATGCCTCTAGGATTTAAAGACGGGGAAGGGTTAGCCCTCAGGAGATTACATACAGCCAGTGGTAAAATCATCATGATGATAAGTTAAAAGCAACCTTGAAGAGCTGTTATTGTAATGGTCTCAAGTTACATAATGTTATTTTAGACACAAAGCTGTGTGGGACATGAAGGAAGTTACCATAGCCCTGTGTTCCTGCTGATTTCCTCTGGATATAATAATATAAATGTTTGAATAGAACAACCACATACCGTACCTAATTGCACTTTCTATCAGATAACTTGCAGATGTGTTCATCTATCCATTTTCTATACCTGCTTTATCCTATTTTGAGGTCACTCACTTTCACTTTTAGAATCAGCATAGAATTATCAATTTAAATGTTTTTTTTAAAGCTCCTAGTAAAGTTACTCTAGTGAAATCTGACAAGATGGAAATACAGAAAAAGGATCTAACTCTTTATTCACTCCTTATAAACTCCAAACTTATCTGGGCTATCTTGATTTTAATTATTGCCACAGAAAGGGATGACATGCTCTGTTCTGTGTACCAAAACTATATCATGGGCAACTGCTCAGTGTCATCTGTCTGGTCATGTGGCTTTGTTATCTAAATCATACCCACTAGTGGAAGGAATTGCTTCTGCTATTTCTGGATCTGTTTGATCTCTTTCTCAATACATCTGCCTTAACTTGTCTAACTCTGGATCTCTATGTCTTCTTTAATGGACAGGCTAACATCATTTTAGCTGTTTATATTACTTGAATGTATGAATAGATCACCACATATTTGAAGATCACACTTCCTGATGAATCTCTCAGACTCAAGTCTTCAGCAGATGTCTCTGTCCTCTCTGTCTCAGTCTGATGATATCATTGATGATAACAGCTACAAAACAAACTGGTCTCTATTTATTTATTATGCCAAGATTTTAACTAAACAGGGAGTGACTACTTTATCAACAATAACCAAATTTTTGCTGTCAACTAGCTGGAGTTAGTGACTACTATTTACTTTAATTATTTAAAAAAAATCCTCACTGTATATCCATTTCAATCCCAGATTCTCAGTGTTCCACGCTGATGCAGTCAGGTGGGAATGAAAATATGGAGCCATGATAAACTGACCTGATCTCTGTCTGACAGGGTGGTGAGTGATGTTGGAGCTGTGCTGTCCCCCTTCCTGTTTACCTTATACCGCACAGACTTCCAGTGCAACACCAGTACGTGTCACCTGCAGAAGTTCTCTGACGACTCTGCAGTGGTGGGGTGTATAAGTGGTGGACGGGAGGGGGAGTACAGGCAGGTGGTGGACAATTTTGTGGAGTGGACTGGTGAAAATCACCTGATGCTGAATGTTGATAAGACTAGAGAGATGGCGATCGACTTCAGGAGATGGAGGGAAGCTCCACAGCCTCTTTGCATCCTGGGGAGGAACATTAACTTGGTGGAGGACTACCTTGGTGTGAACGTCAACAGCAGACTGGACTGGAAGACCAACAGCCTGGCTGTACACAAGAAAGTGATGAACCGACTATTTCCTGAGAATGCTCAGATCCTTCAACGTGTGCAGCAGGATGTTGGAGATGTTCAACCAGTTTGTTGTCGCCACTTGAAGGAATGAACAAGAGACAAGACCAGATTCAACTAACTGATCACGAAAGCGGGCTTTGTGATTGGCTTCAGGCAGGAGACCTTTGAGGCCGTGGTGGAGAGGACTACAGACAAACTGCTACATACCATGGATAACCCTGAACACCCTCTCCACCACACAGTGGACAGACAGTGGAGTTCCTTCTCCAGGGGATTCATCCAGCTCAACTGTCATAAAGAGTGCTACCTGAGATCCTTCCTTCCTCAGGCCATTGCTCTTTAGAACAGTTCTTCTATGTCAGACAGAGACTCTGGACTCACAAATGGTTAACTTCTTTCTTCATACACCACCAAACATCTGTGTTTTAAGATCTGGAATTTGATAATGTCTCACTATTCATAAATCTATTTGGATATTTATCTGTGAAATGTATATTGTAGATAGCATATCTTAAGTGGAAATAGTATTTTTATTTATTCATTTATTTTTTGTCTATTATTTAAGTTTATGTGTATATTTTGTATATATGTACAGTACGTGTATATTTTGCATATGTATACATACATATATATAGTTTTTTTTTGCTTTACAACTTTTGGCTGCTGTAATGCTGAAATTTCCCAGCCTGGGATTAACAAGGTACGTCTGATTTGTGATTCTGATTTGAATGCCGAGACTTCAAATGGGAAACTTCACTGTGCTGTGTTCCAGACATCGCTGAACACAGCCCAAAAAATCACTATCACCACAGTCGTTGAAACCAATAATGAAATAAAATTTAAAATGCATGATTTTTTAGGGGGGCTTAAGAGCATTTTAGAATTGCTCCAGACCTCCTAAAATAGGCCTATGACGCCCATGGATTTTAGGATTTAAATATATGTCTATGAAGTTTATATCAGCATTATTTCCAATAGCCTATAACAACATATACTGTGTAATCTGAATGTCCTTTCAAGTAAATGACTTGCCAGATTATAGTAGCCTTGGTTAATGATTTTCAATTGCCCATATTGAGCAATCCATTAAAAGTTGATGTACATGTAGTGAGTAAGTGAGAGTAAAGTTTTATGTGATATATGTTGAAAGTTTAGAAAATATAACAATAAGTTGACACTCTGTGTATGGATGATTTTGTTTTACTTGAAACAAAGTTCTGATGGACATTTTCTTAGAAACAGCCAAATGTGTCTCCATTAGCAGCATGTTCCTTCAAGTTTGCCTCTGCGGTGCTAGATTTGCAGTGGGTTGAACATCCTCAAAATATCTCAAATACTAGATGATAAAACATCAGATACAGTGTTTCACAAATTATGATCGGGTGTTCAGGCTCGGCAACAGGGGGAGAGGTGGATGAAAATGGTTCACAGAACAGTGACAGACAAGACTGATTAGTGCAGCAGTGGGGAGTTACTAATCCGTCTCCATTCTCTGTGTGTGTGATGGTGTTCTGAGGCCCTGTACAGCCACGTGCCAATCATGCGGTACAAGATACCAGCCAGCATATCTTATTTGTTCTGTACAATTTGAGTGTGTTTAGTAAAGTGTGTTTTCTCTCTATCCAGGGACCAATGGGGTAAAGCAGCACTATTATACAGGGTTTGAGTTCAGATAAACAAACATTTTTGTGGGGAACTTATCAAGGCTGCCCTTTCTGTTCTGTTACAAAAACCCATAGGTCATCATTACACAGAAAATCATCTAAAAAAATACAAAGACAAAAGCAAAATCATGACATTTTAAGGCCCACTATATAACTTTTCGACCTTAAAACTCCGCTTCCCGGGCTCGTTTGATGGCACAGTGACATTTATTATGTACATTTCTAGGGCCGTCGCGGCCCAGCACCGCTCCGCGGCTGAAAAACTGCACTAGAGAACTTTCACATCCGGGACGCCGCCTGCTAAGTCTTCCCCTTTGCGCATGCGTTACACGCTAGCACACAAATGTAAACAAAACAGTAGTTTTGAACGCATGTCGGCAGATTTAGCAAAGAAATGTTTGAAGACATTATCGGAGAAAGAGAGGAAACTAAGGAGAGCCAAAGAAGAGCAAGCAATAAGACAAGAGTTGAGAAATAGACTGTTTTTTACTGTCTGGAGAGAGCTCACACTACAGGTATGATCCAAGATGGATGCCAAATCAACCGTCGATAGGGGGCGTGTCACTGAGAAAATAGCATAAGTTATATAGTGGGCCTTTAAGAACCACATTGATAACATTGGGAAAACAAAGCAACCTTTGAAAACACAGTATATGCAATGCTGTGTTTTGTAACTTTACTGAGAACAAACAGCATTGGAAGTAGGTGTAGAGTAGTATTTAACATACATAAAATGTCATCATACATCACTAATATGGAAAAATGAAGCCTTCAGTAAATCTCGCCAGCAACATATCTTTACAAAAGATTTTTTTCCTGGTCCCTTGTCCTGTCATGACAGGAAAAATAAGTAAGACAGAGTGTGACAGAAAACAACCTGTAAATACTATTTATAGTCAAAGCTTGTGAAGTAACTTCAGCAGATGACTGCAATAAACATAAAAAAATGTCAGGTTTGCAAAGATGTCCTGCATAAAAGCTGACTACATTACATAGCTTAAAATTCATTCTAAAACTCTAGTTCGGAAGCTCATAATTGCCCAGAAAACATGTTGACACCATGCTATCAGGGGCAAAGCTCGAGCGATGGCATGGGAGGTACTGACCACATCTGATATCTGATTGGACACCCCAGGTTCCACCTCAGAAAGAACATTTTAAAGTTGTTCCTTAATTAGTCATCCTTTAAAAATATTCACATTTGGCTGCACATTTCTTGAAGTGATTTTGT
>JBBBVU010000021.1:15686813-15706426 GCA_037177055.1 Atherinosoma microstoma | reverse complement strand
GATCTCCTTGTCCTGTCATGACAGGAAAAATAAGTAAGACAGAGTGTGACAGAAAACAACCTGTAATTACTATTTATAGTCAAAGCTTGTGAAGTAACTTCAGCAGATGACTTCAATAAACATAAACAAATGTCAGGTTTGCAAAGATGTCCTGCATAAAAGCTGACTACATTACATCAGCTTAAAATTCATTCTAAAACTCTAGTTCGGTAGCTCATAATTGCACAGAAAACATGTTGACACCATGCTATCAGGGGCAAAGCTCGAGCGATGGCCAGGGAGGTACTGACCACATCTGATATCTGATTGGACACCCCAGGTTCCACCTCAGAAAGAAAATTTTAAAGTTGTTCCTTAATTAGTCATCCTTTAAAAATATTCACATTTGGCTGCACATTTCTTGAAGTGATTTTGTCACTGTGCAAGTATAACTATTAACGTTATGAAAGGCTATTAATCTGATGTTAGCCTGAAGCTAAGCAGCAGTGCTAATCTAATTATATGCTAGCACTAGAATGGTTTCACGATAATGTTGGTAAACCATGTTATATTTAGTTTTCAGTGAGTGTATTAAGGGAGGCAAGATTGTCACATTGGAGCTAAAAATAAACTATGCAGAATGCATGAAGAGTACCTCATTATCCATGTTACTTGGTGCTGACTGAGCTAGAGCTACATGATCCAGTTTGATTTAAACAGAAGGCTAGCAAGGCAGGTGGTTGATTTCAAAATAATCTACGAGATGGAAATGTGGAGAAACAAAACCTGTAACCAGTCTAAATCTGTATAGGAAGATATAATAATGAAGATGAATTTCCTACTTTTTTGTATAGAGGAAGGGTACAGTTCAGGCTGAGACAGTGTGTTAGAGAGAGGAAGACAATAATTTCCTTTCTTACTATATGGCCCTCCTGATAGTCTTGCTCATCCTCTGCCCACCTTATGAATAAGAAATTAAAAGCTATGCAATATTTTATACCCATGAATATATGAATAAAAAGTGTGGTGACCACTTCTATTGCATCAACATTGAGGTCATGGTTTTTGTAAATTAATTTCACATAAGTAAGCCCAGGAAATATTGATGTTTGGAGATGTGATGAAGTGCAGGCCACTCATGTCCCAGTTTGAAATCTTAACCTTCCATCATATTTGATCAAATCTAATGAAGGGGACTGTTAATTTTACTATGTGTCGAGTAAAACAAGGAGGAATGGATATAATGGCGTAAAGTCATGTTTATATTGTCGTACACACTTACTTGGTCAATATTGGATACAACCAATGGTGCATGATGTCAATGAGTTAACATGAATATTTAAAAGGTGAGCACACAGTACATCAAATTACATGAAAAATCCTTAAACATTCCACTAAATGCAGGAAGTACAGCGCATTACTCTGTTAAGCTGCCATTCAACATAGCGGTGAATCAATAGAAGGACATGACTTTGACAAATTCCTGCCAGCAGATGTATCAGACCTATTGAGCACTGACCGGTTATACTAATGTGATGGAGTGTCTGGTAAATTGGATTTAAAGGAAACTCTGTGTGTGGGCATTCAGCTTAAGTGGGACAATCGTACATGGTCAGAAAGCAATTTTTTTAATATGTCTTTAACATAACACGTAAAAACATAGTACATTTATACTGAAAATCTTATTCTGAATGAATAATTACCACTAAATTACAATCCTGATCTTAATTGTGATAAGTTCAGAGAGAGTTTAAAAGTCCCCAGAGCATCCAAAGAAAGTCTCATCTGTAGGAAGAGAGAAGTCCCATAATAAACCCAGTAAAAACAGAAAAAAAACTGACTGGATTAGTTCACAATTTGAAAACATAGCTTGACCCAGATTTATCTTTATCTGACAACACTGAGGTGTAAAATGTATATAACATATCACAGGGGGTAATGTACTTGGTTCAATTACTGTTGTAATGTTTGGTGTGATACATACAGGAAACATAGCCTGAGAGGCTTAACTTTCACCCACTCCTCTTTCTTTATTTTTATTTTTGATCAATAAGCAGTCAAACTTTCATCCGATAGATAGGACTTGTGCAGCTCTGTATATCACTAAACCTGTAGTTTGATTTGTTTTTGGTGTGAAACAACCATTTGATCATCCATGGGAATTAACAGACAGTTTTTGCCAATAATAGAAAAATGAGCCAAGGGGCCTCACATTTTTTGCCTCCTTGCTCGTTGGTGTATAGTAGATACTGGTTTCATATTCAGTATTGCATTTAAAGTTGGTACTTCTTGTAGTGATTATGCACTGGCAATGAGAAGAGCTTGTCCACTGGGTTTTCTCCTTTCAGTCCAATGGTGTCAGCACAGCTTCCAGCCTGTCTCTAAAACAGTTAGTGTCAAGTTCAGAGTGACATAGACCATGTAGTTGATAACAGGATGAATGCATGTCATGTCAAGTATTTTAGTGAGCATGTAGAAGGGGCAGTGTATACCCAAACCCAACTAGATTAAATTCATGCAGTGTAACTTAGACATGGACTTTGGTATAGACCATGGAGCAGACTTTCAGGGGTGAAAATTCCCTCAAAGCAGGAAAAAAATGCTGGATTGTTTTAAACTAAACCAACCAATAAATACCTTTTAATGACAATGAATGTGATAATGTGCACTCTCCTATATTTTATAAGGCAGGCCAGTACTGATGTCCATTCTCCAAGCCCTCTTCATATAGTGGACAATTACACAATGCTGAGAACGATAATTCACATTTAATGATCATCCCAAATTTCTCTGTTGGATGAAAACAAAAACAAAGCTGTTTACCTCAATCACTGGACTCAAACAGTAAGTTTGTTACCCAACAGTAAGATTGTGCATCTGTCAAAACTTTCTGACATCCCCTATTGTCCCCAAAACACATCAGCTGAAATTTTTCCAACTGCCACATGTATAGTGTTGTTTTTCTACAAGGGGCAAAATAGTTTTGTTCCAAAAATTAAAAAAAATATATGAATGAATAAATAACCAACCATCCAAACAAAAACAAACAAACAAACAAACAAACAAACTGATGAATATACAGATAATGATAACCTCAGTCTGCAGCTTCTTTAGTTTCGGGGATTTTTATAATACATTTTGGATTGTTTTTTTATAATAAAACCAATCCAGGGGACACAAGGTTGAAATCTTTTTCCAGTAATGTAAGTGCTTGCTTAACCAAAAGAGAGCCCAATTAAAACATTGACTTCCCTATGTGAGGTGAACCACATGAAAAAAATAGTGATACATTTTTATAACATCAGAATCTGTATGGGGGTCAGCAATTTACAAAACATAATAATGCTTCTGTTCTGTGTTTTACAAACAGGAGGGGCTGTAAGACTGATCTTTGTATTGTTTAAATAGGAGAGGCAATAAAGATATCTGGTTCCTTCTTGGTAGATCTCCAGAAGACTAATGTGTACTCTCATCTTGCTTCATTTCTCATCCACTCATAGCCAATAGATCTCTGTCAAATACAGATATGACAGGATTTATTGCTGTCTCACTGTTAACTCACAGTGATACGCTAACAACTTCACCAAGAGGGAGATTAGACTCCATGAAAATATGATACTTGAAGGTATCCTGCTGAATGTCTGTAGACAGTGAAGATTATGCACTGCCTACTCAATAAATGAAGTGTTATTTTCACTTTGAGCATCTAATGCAAGTTTTAAAATAAAAGAATAGGTTGTCTCCACTTGCAAGAATGATTACATGACCAGGCATCTTGACTTCCTGTCTGCACCTCTGGACGGAGATGTTTGCCTCAAACTTGTGATAGAAGAAGTATATTTTTCACATATATTCATAAAAGGTCTACAACTGATATAATGAGTATGATATGCTTTCATACCATGTTTCCTGCTCAGCCATGTCATCAGCTTGATTCTGCCCACTTGGGGTTTCCTAATTACAACATTGCTTCACCTGTTCACAGCACTATTTAAACCCTCTCCAGTCTCTGCCAGATTATCAACAGCCATTTTGCCAAGTACAAATCCAGAATTCTTTCCACAGTTTTCTAGGTTGCCTACCAGTTCATGTCCCTGGATTCCTCTTCTTGCCCTGCCCTGCCCATAACAGACTTCTCTTGCCCTTTGGATTTCTGGCCACTTACCCACGCTTTGTTTTGGACCACTGAGCCTGTCTATTGCAAAGTACTGTACATCTGCCTGCCTTTGCTTTGCTTTGACCATTGCCTGTTTTTGACCTCCTCACTGGATTCTGGGCTCTTTTCCAGTTCTCCATCGAGATCAGGCTGCATCTTTCAAGCCCTAAACTCACCATTGATATAAAATAAACTTTTCATTTTTTACTGTTGCTGTGTGGCTGAATTTCCGGGTCCTCAACGTAACCCTCTACACTTTCATGCATCTTTTGATCACAAGAACAGTAAATGTAAGCGTGGCAACATTTGTTGCCGCTAGCAAAACGCATAGTCATAGTTATGCTAAGTTGGCTGTTTTTTTTTTCTACAAAATTTAAAACCAGAGGTTTTGGATCTTGTAAACTTTAAAGGAACCCCAAAGCGTGCTACATCAGTCACTCCTAGTTACAAAAAGTGCAATTTAAAGTGACTGGAAGTACTCTATAGAGTAAAAAGGCAAAACAGGCCATTTTGTTTGGTAGATTGCAGAATGATTAAGCAGGAGGATGAAGAGTTTAATGTCCAGACTATATAGCTACCAACACCTGGTAGGAGCCCACTGTGTCAGTTTCCACAACATAATCTTTGATGCTTTACTGTTGCTGTGAAAAATTGGGGCGGATAGTAAAACACTTACTACTGCAGAAGGATGGCTGGTAGTATGCAGGACATTCATTTGTCTTGAAATGTGACAAAATAGATACTCCAGAAGTAAAAAAAGAAAAAAATGGGCATAATTTGGGATTGGGATTTTTTTCTAATATACACCCATTTCTGCTTTTTAGGTCTGCAACACATTCCAAAAATAGGTAAGACAGTAAAGCTTTTACCACTTTATAATGCCATTCCTGCTGTCAAAACTGAAGAGAATAGACAGCAGTCAACTTTATGCTAACACATCCGAAGGTATGCAGCAGTATGGAGTCATTATTTTTTCCCTTTGCAAAATTCTCCAAACATTCTCTGTTGGGGAAGGGCCAGGACTGCAGGTAGGCCAGCCCAGTACCTGCACTCTCCTCTTTTGCAGCCAAGCCTTAGTAATGACTGCAGACTGTATTGTCTCATTGAAAAATGTATGAAACATCCCTGAAAAAACCTTGTCAAGGCTGTTGGTCTAAAATCTCAGTGCTGGTCTCCAGTTTTAAAATACTCTTGACCAAAGATGAAATGGGCCAGGCTGTTGTCAGCATCAACTGCAAAAAAGCCAGTTACTTGGTTTGGAGTTGTATCAGTGTTCTTGGCAGAAAAACTCCAAAGATACAACCATGACATCAGCATTAATGCAATAAAGTACATCAATGCAAGAAAAATACATTAAGATTCATTCTGGCTTCTAAACTATTTTCAGTGAAATTCATGCATTTTTAACAAGACAATACAAAACCACATTCTGCACACATTACAAGGGCATGACTGGGGAAGAAGAGGTTATGGGCACTACCATGGGCACAACCATGCTTGCCTTGAGTCTTTAACTGGTCAAAGCAGACAATATAAGGAGAATTTTGAAACAAACAAACATAAAAATCCAATAACAAACTTAATAACAGCTATTTACGCCTTAAGACATGTTTGCAGGAAGAATGGGGAAAAACAACTTAAATGCTTCATTTCTTGGTATTCTTTATGCTAGAACAAGTTTGAAGTTTTGTCAAAAAGAATAACAACATTACAAGGTGGATAAAACTTGGATGTTTCAACGTTTACTGGAATGTGTTGCAGCCCTGAAAACTGTGGATAAATAAAGATAAAAAAGTGGTCGATATGAAAAAATATGAAATATCTTGAATTCACATTGTCTGCTGTAATAAAGTAAAAATGTCTGTTTTCTTTCTGCTCTTCAGAATCAGAATTGATTTGACCACTCCTTAGGCTGATTGAATAATTACAAATTTTCCATTTGACAGTGCTTCATGATAATAATTAAGCATCACTTTGAGTGTTGCTTCAACAAGCAACTGTGGAATGGTGATATCCTTTTCTTTTGTTAAGGATGCTCCAGACAACATGAAAGGAGTACTGAGACACCTTTCCTTAGCAATTAGATTTAAAGAGCTCTTATAATTGCAAACCTCAAGGTCATGTCACTCAAAAACATTCACAAGCATAAGCCAAAAAAAAGAAGATAAAAACCAGTACTTATTTTATACTCGATTAACATTTTTACCACTTGAAGACCCTGCTAATTACCTTTCAATAAGCTAGAATTTTAGTAATCGTTTAATTAAAGATAGGGCAAAAGCAGCTGATCAATCAAAGTACTTAGCGAACTAATTAAAACCCCTTTCAGATATCTTTCATAGATCATATAGAATAACTTCATCAAGATTCTTTATTTCTAAAAAGCTGCTCTCAAGTCAGTTGAGATGAATTCTTTGATATGAGTGGAACAGTGCTGTATAATCTTCTAGAAAATATTCATCATAAAGAGAGGTCAGTTTAGAATTGCAAATATAGATATCTGTTCAGCCCTTACAGTGCTCTTATTTAAAACTTATCTAACTGCATGGTGTTAATCCACAAGGTCGCTACGTATCATTATGTAAACTTCTTTTGATTTCTTTTAGTGAAGGCAAAAGTCATGCACTTTGTGACTGTGCAATGTCTGCATGTAAAATTAACGGCTTTCTTTCCATGCAAACAGCATTGTTTGTTTTTGGCAGCTGCTTATTCTTTGTGACTGCTCATTATTGTCATCCCACAGTAGCGTGGTAAAGTACATTTAGGACTGGCTGCGATGCACATTTACTAAATCATCTGTGACATTCATGATTTCTTTTTTCTTGTTCCCCAACTTTTGGAGAAAAGTGGAGTTTATTGCAAACTAGGAAATATCCATTAACAGCCAAGTTTCCACATACGCTGAACAGCTCCCACTTCAAGAGGGAGATGGGGACATGTGAGCTGAAAATTGCAGCTGGCGGCATTTGTTTGGAATTATTATACAATTTGGACTGTTTAAATAAAATGGATGTGATAAGAATTTCACTTTTTTTTCTCTTCAACTTGCAGCATCAGAAACAACTTCATCTTAATCTGTTGAATGATGATTCTATCTGTAACTCTTTTGAAAAAAAATTCAAATCAGCTTTTAATGAGTTGCTTAAAGTAGCACAATGTAACTTTCTCAACTTAGACATGTTTCTAACTCACTATGATGGCACAGTGACATTTTTATGCATTTTCTTGGAGCAGTCTTAGCACAGCAGTGTCCTGAGGCATAGAAAACTACATTAAACAACTTTTTCTTCTGGGACGCTGTGTCACGTTAAATTTTGCTTTATACACCACGTTACACGCTACCAATTGGACATCAACACACTTGCCACTTTGAACACACACCTCACTGATTCATCAAAGAAACACAAGAGGTTAATATTGAGAAATAAATGAAAAGAAAGACAGAAAAAGAGAAATGAGACAAGAGTCAACATCGGACATATTTTATTGGCTGGGGAAAGCTCAAAGTATAGATGGGATGCAAAATGCATGCCAAATTAACAATGGTTAATTTGGCATGCCTCATTGTGAAAATCTGAAAAAACTCTGTAGTGGGGCTTTAAAATAATTACAAACCACACACACATACAGGCTACACAAATAGAAAAAGAAAATATGTCTCTGGTTTTGTTCAGTTTATACAAATACTGTTTATACTGTTTGTACAAATTGTTTATCTATGTATATGTATATACATATATATAGAATAGAAAACAGATTTCAGCTAAGTTAGTAATGTTTTGTTACAAAAGTGAATATGTTGTTCACATACATGTTTAATGTCAATGTGTACATGCTCACTTTATGTTGCATCAGCATTACTGCTCCATGCTTTTAAGAAGAATGTGTTCCGGTGAGCTTCAAAAACATGAAATTTTGATGAAGTCATTGCATGCAGATGCTCTCACTTTAAGGATTTATACAGAGGCAGACTATATGAACATTGTAGTAAGATATACAGTGTCTTAAATCTCAAAGGTCCTCTTGGGGTCCCTGTATATGATCTTAAGAATACCATATTCTCACACGCTCTCTCTCTCCTTCTCTCTTTCTGTGAGCGCGTGCGCCGGGTGGTCTGTGGGTCCAGAGCGGGCTTGCAACGCGTGACCTGCCATATTTCCAAATCTAAACATGAAACGCAGATTGGTTGATATCCTTGTGATATTTCGTTTGGAGCAGAGTTGGATCGGCAACGCGGACGTTCTACCTGGAGAGATCCCACAACAAGCTTCGACTTTCGAATCGCTCAAGTTTGCAGGACAGCTGGATTTGAACGCTGCTCATGGGATCGGAATAACACTATCTATAGACAGACACGCTCGCTTTCAATTTGAAAAGTGAAGAAATTTGAGTATTTAGGCGTAAGTACAACTGCACATGCACAGAGACTCATAAGCTTTAAATGTAGCCTATTTAGAATCCGTGTGTTTGCGCTGGACATGCGTAAATGAAGGACGCCGCAGACTGGATTCCTTGGTTTGTCTTGTGCTCTGTTTGAAACCCAAAAAAAGAAGAAAAAAGGAGATGAGAATATCTTCAGCCAAGGGAACAAACATGGTAAGTCTAACATAATTTCAATTCCTCTTTAACAAAAACAAACAAAAACAACCAAGAGCACAAGGTTTCCATTACGCACGGATCAGAGGGCGCAAAACAAATAATTGAAGACAACAGTTTAGTTAAATCTTTTTGCTCAAAATAAGAGCTCGATTAACCCAAATATCCCAGCTTAACTAGCTAACTAACTACATTAAACAGATAAAACAAGTTCTACTGAGGTTTAAAACGATCCGTACAGGGGATGTATAACGATGTGTGAAAAGATCACTGATCATCACTGACACTGCTCAGGTGTCCACAGATACATTTTAATGACAGCGCGGGATGAAGATGTGGTAAATGAATTATGATAAGGTCATTATAACACACACGACACTGATATGTTTGCTGAAAAAAGGCTGCATTATAATTTCAGAGACATCAGGAGAGAGAAAAAAAAGAAAGAAAAGCTACTCAGATAAAACCTGCATGCAGCTCCACTGTGCCAAAACTGATAAGTGATTAATTACAACTTCCTAAATTCTTACAGTCCTGTGCTTTACTGTTTATGTGATGTGAAAATTACAGGTACTTTTTTTTACACCCATGTTAATCTCTGAGTTCAGTATGGGATTTTTATTGAGATTTTTCTTTGTTTTTTTACTACATAGCAGAGACGCATACTGATAGGCTTAAACCGATCAGTATGTGTCATTTAAGACCACAAAAAAAAAAAGCCAGTGAAAGGCAGGTTGTGATGGTGATAAGTGAGGGTCTTTACTTCCAGTAGTGTACAGTATTGATAACCTATATTTAGCTGATTTCACTTAACAATAACACACATGGCTATACTTCACTGCTATAAGTCTGATGCATATTGTTGGGTGGATACCTTTAAAGAACATACTGTCCTACTTTTGCATCAAACTGACTGGAACTTAGTACACTGGTAAGGTAATATCTTACAACCGGATATATGAACAATATTTGCAAATGTTTCCATAATTCAAAGTGGGTTGCAGAATTTTGAAGATAATTGAGCATAAAGAGAAGATTATTCTTTTGCCATTAGTGAAGAAGAGAGGTGAGCAGCCCTATTCAGTCCATTTCGGATTGCTGTTTTCATGCGTTCTCAAGCTTTTCAGAAACCCACCCTGGGATCTCTTCTGAGAGAGAGTGCTGCATTTATGCTTTAAGTAGCTGACTGATGTGAGAGATATGAAGCAAAGTGAATTAGACTCACCAGCAGTGTTCTGATGAAAAGTCTGCTTTTTTTTTTGCTATTACTGTCCCTCCAATTCGCTGGAGGGCTCACAGTCATAGCGTTTCCCCCATTGCTTTTTTTTTACACTGACACCTTTTTTCTCCCATGCTCTCACACGCCGCTGCTCTGCATAACCAAAAGTGCACGCAGACGCACACACAGCAGCTTGCACACACCTTAACCCCTAGGGTGGAACTGTAAACAGGGAATTGAATGAATGACTTATTAAAATATCAATCCATATACACTGAACTATGACACTGAGTAAAAAAAAAGAGAAACTCTGAACTTCATATATAATAAAATTTTATCGAATAAGTAATTATTTTAACAATTATGGATTTTTTTCTTTTATCTTATGCATGACAAAGCACGTCATAGAAATGGCTCCATTGTGGCTAAAATACGCAAAGTGTATAAAAAGAAAAAAATACATAAACTGACAGAAACAGGCAATTAATAGCTGGATGCTTTTAAGGGTTTACAAAAAATGCTATTAGAAACACAGATTATAAACATATAATCTTACAAAGGGGAATATAAGCCCTTAAGAAAAACAAAAAACAGAAAAAACAAAAAGAAACCTCACATGCCTGAGTTTTAATAGCGTTTCACCTGTAGAATATTCAGCTAAAACTGGAATCCTTGCAGCCTGCTGGGGCTATCACTTCTCTCATCCAGGCATAGGTGAAGGTATGCCAGGGTTACAATTATATAAAATATACCAAGAATCAACCCTTACAAGAATGTCAGCAATTTAGTGCTGACTCTGACAGATACACCTACACTTACACACTGATGCTCAGCCATGCTACACGTCTAAATGGACCTTATTGCAGCCATGATCTGGAACTTTCTTGCTCACATTGCATAGGGTCACCGTATGGAGCTCACATGTAAACACAAAAGATTCCTCTTGGTTCAGTCAGTGGGAATTATAATGTGTTTTTTTGTGTGAACCCAAGATATGAGAAAGGCAATGTAACTTTGAGACATTTGGCTTTAATGCTCAATTTTTGTTGATTAAAAATATGATGCACTGCTTTATTGCAAACCACAAACTTCTGCCAAGCTCCTTTACTAGTCAAAACTATGAAGTGAAAAGTATTATTTTTTATATCTGATAGTGGTAAGAATCACCCACTGCAGACTGTGTTGCATTTTAAACCAAAGTAATCAATAATCATAGTGTTTTTTTGTCTCAATTTGATCTGTAAACAAACATAATTGGCGAGGGTAAAAATTCCCCATGTTTAAGAAGTCATTTTATACTAAACATTGTATCTGGGGATGAAATTGTTGTTGTTTCTTGTATGTTTTGATCACAGCTAATAGCAAATTATTTTGAACGGGGTAGGATGAAATAGGAGGTGCAGTAGCTGTCTAGTGCAGTACTGCCATAGTCATTCAGCTAACATCAAAATTTGTCATTTTCAGCTTGGCAACTTTTAACAAAAAAATCTTCTGGGGCTTTCACCCAAGTCATTTATTGCTAGAAGTATTTATGGTCTAACTTATGTGTCTTTAGAGTTCCAGGGAATTGGATAGGAAACTACACACCTGCCATTGTAAAACTGTTGTGCAAGAACAGAAGGATGCAGCAACCGTAACTATAAAAGAGAAGACTTTGCAAACAATCAGTTGACAAATTTTGACTTATACAACATATGTTAAGGTCACTGAAGAGCCTCCCAGTGAGACAAGATCAGCTGATTCCTCCAAGCACTCTTTATTGTAATTCAAGGGCAGTACCATAGAATTGAATAGCACAGTCTGTGTAATGTACTGTTTACCTGGGCTTGGCAATGCATGACAGGAATTTCATGAGTGTAAGACTTGGAGGTAACTGGCTTATGTGTTGGACTGAAACTGAGAGAACAAGAAGCAGATCTGTTGCTGAGTTGCAGCTTTGTTCCACAATTTATTATTTGTCATTACTTAACATAAACTGTGTTGTTCCAGCATGTCACCTTTGCGGAATCTTTTAGAAGATATAATGCAGCAAATGCACAAAAATACTTGAGCTAATTTAACACTGTGTCCATGTAACATTGTTTGCCTTGCAGTCTACCGTTTATGGTACTGTGCAGCACGTGAGTTGGCTGAAAGCTGCATCACAGCAGAGCAGATGGTAGGGCAGCGTCTCTGAAGATGAGTTTACCACTCAGCTGTAAAACACTCTTTCCTAAGAACGTGTCAACTCTTTGAAGTATCAACGGATGTTATATTCACATGGTGATTGCTCTAGTACCAAAGAACTGTCAATAATGATCTAGAAATACTAGAAGTGCAATGAGGAAGACATGCACTGACAACATCTTAATTAGCTCAACTGACATGAAAAAGAGCTGACTACAATCAGAAATCAGAAATAAAACTAATCTTGCTACATCTGTACAATGAGATAATGTGGATCATTTATTTCAATATGAAATATTTTGTATTTAAAACCAGACTTTTTTTATGCTACATCTTGACAATAACACATGAGAACCAAGTTTGAGTTTTTGACTTTGCTGTCAGTAGCAGTCGGTTAGGGTTAGGCATAGGAAAGGTATATATGGAAAGTTTATTTGTATAGCACAATTCAACAACAGGGGGATTAAAAGTGCTTTACGGGGACATTAAAAAAACATCATACAGCAGAAAATAAAATAATTTGAAATTGAAACAAAAGCAAATGGACGGATGTCAAATAAGTAAGGGATAATGCCGAACCAGGTGTCCATTATCAGAAAATAATGGATGACGCAGAGGCGTGAACCGTCCGACGCAAAGTGTATTAAACAATTAAGTTATTGAAAACATGATCAAGTTTAAAAATTCAAGCTCAAAAGAAACAGAATGCAGCTGGAAAAAGTTTATTTAAATCCAGCCTAAAGACCCACCTGAGTGTTTCAGCTGATCTAAGTCTGATTTGTTCCAGACATATGGAGCATAGAAGCTGAACCCAGCTTCTTCATGTCTGTCATGGGGATGGGAATGCATAATATAGGAGCCAATTAGGGCCTTGTGTATATAAAGAGGAAATTGAGTGCTACCTGGCAGGTGTTCACCTGGAAAGGGAAACCAGTTTTTGACCGTACTGCGCTACTTTGCATTATTTGCCAAATTGACGAATTATCAATTCCTGACCTAGTTTTCTATAAAGGAAACAATTGTACAACACAGATCCACAATGTCAAAAAAATGTCTGACTTTTTAAATATCTAAAAAGAGTAAACTTTGGGTTTAGAATCTTTGTCAACTCCACACAAACAATGTAAAGAAAATTATTTTGATGCTTTGAAAAATTAGGATCTGGCTCTTGGGTGGAACCGGTTATCCATTCCCATCCCTAGTTAGGCCTAAAATAAATATATATTTAGGTTTGGATACGATCTTTTCTTTTCTTCCATTCAGACAAATTTGTAGATGTCACATACCTGACATGTTTCGGCTGTCACCTGCAGCCTTCCTTAGAAACGTCCGCTGACGCGTTGTTGGCGTGTTAACAGCTGTTGTTTGGAGGCGTAGCCGTCCCAGCAAACCTGTCATATCCGCTGGGATGGCCACGCCTCCCGACGACTTCCTGTCTCTGGAGAAGGGAATCCCAGGTGTGAGAGAGCATGTACGCCCCCTCGTCCCGGTTCATGGTGTTGCTGGCCCGCTTCCTGATTTCCATCGCCTCCTTGATCCAACGTTTCAGTTTGTTTTCCTCCGATCCAATAACCCTCGCGCCATCCCAATCCATGATGTGGTTGTTCCTCCTGCAGTGATCTGATATGGCTGATTTTAAGTTCTCCTGTTCTTTTCTCTTTGTGTTCTTGTGAGTCGTCCAGCTGTTTCCTTCTCACATTCTTTTTGGTTTTCCCTTTTTCTTATGTTGAAGGTCCTCCCTGTCTTCCCTATGTATGTTTAATGTTTTGGATGTTAATGAAAAGATGGTCAGGGTTGGGTTCTGTTGAGAAAATATGATAAGGCTTAAATATTAACATATCCATGGTTACAGATACATTTTCTTGTGAGGCCGGCATGTGTGGAAAGACACTCCTGATGAGAACTTTGCTGACCAGTGATGATAGTAGTTAGTGTACCAAACACCTGTGAGGGGTTGTAAGGGTGGGGAGGGGGGTGATTTCTGTCCCTGGGCTTACTGCCAGCATTACAGAACTCCAAATATGGCTTATATCTCATTCTCAGAGCATTCATGTCCAGTCAGTGATCTCACTATGAGCATACATAAATTGTGCAATTTTTTTTGAGTCATAACCCAGTTTGTAGGGGGAGTTTCCGGCGATGTGACTAAGATGGAAATATATCAAGGCATGGCTAAATAAGGTTTTTAGCTTCTGTGAAAGTATATCCAGTTTGATGAAGATAAAAATGTAAGCATGTATTGCATTGGGTGTTGCAGCAGCCCCAACATCTCTACCTCACTGGTTATGCACCAGAATCTTCACCAGATAAGTAAATAATAATAATAATAATACCAATAATGATAATAATAATGATCATAATGATAATAATGATAATACATCAAACTTATATAGCGCTTTTTTGGACACACCAAGACGCTTTATACACACACACACACAATAATTAAGGAAAAGCCAGTTTGTACAGGTGGGATTTGATGAGTGATTTGGAGTTGAGGAGTGAGTCTGAGTTTCTTATGGTTTGAGGGAGTGAGTTCCAAAGAGGAGGGGCAGTGGCGGTAAACGCTCGACCCCCCAAGGTCCGGTATTTAGTGCGGGTGATATGTGTGAGAAGGTTGGTGTTGGCAGAGCGGAGGCAGCGGGTGGGATGGTGTTGTTGAAGAATGTCAGAAAGGTAGTAAGGGGCCAGGTTATGGAGGGACTTGTAGGGGAGGAGAAGGAGCTTGTACTGGATATGGTATTGAACGGGGAGCAAATTAAGCTGTTGGAGGATGGGGGTCCTGTCCTGTCTGGAGCGGGTGCTTGTGAGAAGGTGGGCAGCAGAGTTCTGGATATATTGCAGTTTTTGAAGATGGGTGGAGGGAAGTCCATAAAGAAGGCTATTGCAATAGTCGGGTCTGGAAGTGATGAAAGCATGGATTAGTACCTCAGCTGAGGACTTGGAGAGGGAGGGACGGAGGTGGGCGATGTTACAGAGGTAAAAAAAGAATGTTTTAGTGATATGGTTGATATGCGTTTGATATGGAGGGTGGAATCCATTATTATACCAAGGTTGCATTGCATACAGATGGGGAGGGGGTGACAATGTGACCATCAATGAGAAGGGTAAAGTTCTGTACAGAGGAGAAGAGATTTGGGTCTGGTAATGAGGAGTTCCGTCTTATTGCTGTTGAGTTTAAGGAAGTTATAGTCCAGCCAGGTTTTTATGTCTGAGAGGCAGTTTGTGATGGTGGAGAGCATGATGGGGGTAATGGATTTAGTGGAAATGTAAAGATGTGTGTCATCAGCGTAACAATGAAAATGGAGTTAATGGTAACGAATGGTGCGACCAAGCGGAAAGTAGATTGAAAAGAGGAGGGGGAGCACCGAACCTTGGGGAACACCCTAGATGACGAAGGAAGTGTTGGACTTGACATTGTTGACTGAGACAAAATGGTGACAGTGGCAGAGATAGGAGATGAACCAGAGGAGTGCTATGCCAGAGATGCCAATTGATTGTAAACGGTGGATGAGGATGGTGTGATCAATGGTGTCAAATGCAGCAGAGAGGTCGAGGAGGAGGAGGAAGGAAATGGATCCAGAGTCAGCGGCAAGAAGGAGATTGTTGGTGACTTTGAGGAGAGAAGTCTCTGTACTGTGATGAGGACGGAATCCGGATTGAAATGTTTCAAACAGCTGAGAGAAGTGCAGATGCTGCTGCAGTTGAAGAAGGACAGAGCGTTCCAGGATTTTTGAGAGTAACGGAAGATTGGAGATCGGTCTGAAGTTGTCTAGGTTGTCGGGATTAAGACCAGGTTTTTTGAGGAGAGGCGTGATAGTAGCAAGTTTAAGTTGGGATGGAACAGCGCCAGAAGAAAGAGAGATGTCAATGATTGTGGTGATGAGAGGGATGAGAGTAGGAATACAGGTTTTTAGAATCGGGGATGGAATAGGGTCGAGCTTGTGGGGGGCATTAAAATAAATATAAAATGAGAATGATATTGGATTTTGGATTTAAGGAACTAATATCTATGTATGCATATGAGGACATGATAGCTCTGACTATGTTTGACAATGACTAATTGTCATTAAGTTTGGCCCGTATCAATTTATCAGTGGGTGTTATCAGTGGTATTTTAAAAGTTCTTGGTTTCTACTACAATGAGTCATTGCCAAATATAGTTAGAGCTATCATAGTCCTCATATTCATACATAAATATTAGTTCCTTAAGTCCAATATCATTCTCATTTTATATTTATAATGCCCCCCCACCATGCCCCAAGAATCAAATTAATCTTGTACATTGCTCTAAGACCTTTGCTTTAACTGCTGAGTTGATTAGTTTGAAATAATGGTGGGTGTGATAACTACAGACTATTTATTTGATGTGCCAAACTAACCAGTGAGCAGACAATATTCTAATATATCTGATGGGAATTATTTAGTGAAAGAAAAACATATGGTGTGACTATCTGTGATTATCTGGTGTCCTGATTAAACATTTGGAAGTTGTATATATTAAAGCTGCAGAAAGCTTTTTCTAAACCTCAGACAGGGCCGAATAACATTGGATATGTTCGCTGTCGGTGCCAAATATTGACAGTATATTGGCAAGGCAACGAGGGCTCCCGTGTGTATCTCGGAGAACAGCTGTCATGCTCTGTGGGTTTGGTTGTGATCCTTGTTTTTGTTTTGACTTTATTCATTTGGGTTTTGGATTTTCGTACACTGTTTTGCAGTTAGCCTTGCATGATTAAATGCCTTACTCTTTTCAGTATTTAAATAAACCCGTTTTTCTATCTTCACTTCCAAATCAGTGTTATAACCATTTGAGTTACCTGCTAGTTTTTCTGCTCAGCTTTGTCCGGCCTGTTCATTGTGATTATTGGATTTTTTTTGTTTTTTTTTTGTAGTGGACTTTTTCTGAAAATGCTGCCCTGCAGTGCATTCTGTTACAGATGTCTTTATTAAAGTCTATATTAAAGTCTCCCTGTTCCTCTCTTGGAGAAAATCCCCTCTTTGTTTTCGGCCCATCATGCACTAAAGTGCTGCAAAACCTTAAAGGTAAAGTTCAGACAACGTAGTATGGGCTTTTTAGATTATATATTATGAAAATTCCCAAAATACAATTTACAAGAGAGACAAACATCAGCTCAATTAGTTTGAGCTATATGCACAGGAAGATAAACATTTGAAGATGCATGTGAACGTGCTTGAGGAAGCACACACGGCCCTCTTCACAAGCCAGTACAACCAACTCAGTCTGTAGTTCATTGTAAGCTTAGTTTCTTTCCATAGATTCTCTTGTCATTCTTCATGCTGCTGGGATTTCTCTAAACTGAATTAAACATAACCAGAAAACTGGGTGTATCAGTGGTAATCCCGTTGGATTTAGTGCAGGATTCTTCACCAAAAGTAAAATGTCAGCCTCTTCTCGTTCCCTTTCTTTCACACTATGGTTTCACAATCATCCACATTGTGCTGTTTCAGAGCAATATCAACATACATCCTCTGTCTTTTTGTTAAATTAAGGGTGATTTAACCACAGCGACTTGAGGTTAGTGTGTTTTTTGGTTTTTATAACCATTCATCTATTCAGTTCTCATTCTTAGACTTCTCTTCTCATTCCTCACTCTCATTTCATTTTTTTGTCTTTATCTTCTGGTCTTTGATTTTAATTAATTTTTTTATTGCAATACGCCTCCATCTCTGACTAATCTTTAGTCAGGCAAATCATATAATTAGAGCTGTATTCAAAGACTGGGCCCTGCAGTTGAAAGTTGTCATCATAGTTCATAACAATTTGGCAATAAAAGTGACAGCAGGGGTCATATCTGAATCTACACTCATTTTCCTCATGCTCGCAGCAGCTCAGGCTATTAGTGGTCAATGTTTCAAGATTGACTACTTGTCGAAAGATGGTTCTGTTTCCATTTCTTCAAGGCAGCCCATTGTTTAAGAGTCTGTCATGTGGTGACTAAAAATCTGTGATGGCGAAAGGTCAGAGGAATAGAAAAATAAGCACTTAAGGCAAATAGATGTTTTAGGTTCTGCTATAAGAATCTTTCATTTTTAGTTTGCAAATTCTCGTTTAGCTTGTTTTATACAACAGTGTCCAGTGTTTCAGGAAGAATTAACAACATAAATATCAGACAAGGGTAATTTTGTGGACGGGGAATGAAAATACTGAAGAAACTTATGGTGTATGAACAATGATTTCACTGGAATGATTATCATTACATCTGCTAAGGTGCAGAGGTTATGTTTTCGCTGGCGTACATTTGTCTGTATGTTAGCGACATAAATCAAAAAGTAGTGGACGGATTTTGATGAAATTCTCAGGAAATCTCCAAAATGGTTTAAGGAATAACTGATTTTGGGAGTGATCCGGATCATCATCTGGATCCAAGAATTTTTCTTTAACGCTAGAACTACCAACATGCGAATACCCCCTAAAACCACCAGAGGGGGTAATTTTGACACCCTGCCGATGCAGCATTAGAAAAAAAAAAATGATAAAGGTGGCGTTTATAGAGGCCATTTTTTCCCCCTTTGAATCTTTTTTATTATTCAGAAGTACACAAAGCTTCAATAAATCAATAATTAATTGATTTTCTTGTTGGATTACTTAGGGCTTGTATTTCAAATAGAAAATGTCAAATACTTTCTAGCTTACAACATTCACTTATCAGCTAACATACAAAGGTATAACTGAACTAAATATTTTTTAAATGTATCTATATTTTTATCAATTATTTGAGGGGGAAAAATTGCAAAGAAAACAAACAAAAAAAAACATCATATTGTGCTAAAATAAGGAAAAAAAGCGCTGGATGTCAGCTGATATTGATTTACCATATCACACATGGAGACCTCAATAATGACCGCATGGTGGGTCATTCTAGCATTGATGCAGCTCCGGTAGAGGACACATGCATTCAATGCAGCCACGTACAAAACGTTATAAAACACCTCAACAGGCCATCTTCTAGTTACAGGTAGATGTTATAACCCAACATTGTTTGACCTGGATCAGGGGGGTATTGGGTGGGCTGTTGGACCTTTTGGGGTTTTTCTCAGGTGAGTCACCTTATGGCTTGGCGGAGGTCTGTGCTTTCTGAGTGCTTCTAGTTATCATTATTATAGTAGCCTCTTTTTACTTTTCTGTGAAAATAAAGCAAAAGAAAACATAAGTATAAGTTCAGCTTTCTGCGATGGACTGGCGACCTGTCCAGGGTGTACCCTGCGTCTTGCTTGATAATTGCAGGGATAGGCTCCAGCCCACTTGGGAACCTGAATTGGATTAAGTGGTACAGAAAAGGAATGAATGAATGAAGTTAAGCTTTTGAATTTTAACAAACTTATGCAGCAAAACCGTTTTTTTTACACCAGTTTTCTCAAATTAAGAAACAAAACTGTTGAATACCAATTATATGTATGTATGTATAGATAGATAGATAGATAGATAGATAGATAGATAGATAGATAGATAGATAGATAGATAGATAGATAGATAGA
>JBBBVU010000021.1:15664834-15685777 GCA_037177055.1 Atherinosoma microstoma | reverse complement strand
TAGATAGATAGATAGATAGATAGATAGATAGATAGATAGATAGATAGATAGATAGATAGATAGATAGATATTTTATTTATTCATATTCCCAGGGGCTTGACAATACGTTAAAAATTTAGATGAAGAATATATACATAATAAAATAAGGTAAAATAAAATAAGCTGTAGCAGTAATACGTATATAAGAATGTAGTCTGTTATACAGGTGCATGTGTGTGTATATATATATATATATATGTATATAAACAAACTAGGTGGAATTGATTCATTTGAACCAAATTTTCAAAAATTGAAGTCTGGTTTCTTAATGTCCTCAAATACTGTCTCATTTTCATAAATGTTGTCACAAAACATGTTTTGTTCATTTGGCACAAACCACACAGTGAGTTGATAACCTTCTCTTCACTATCTGCACAAGCTGCTCCAGGATCAGCCGCCAGTGAAAGTCTATTAAAACGCAAACACATAATCATCTCCTGCTGTTGCTATAAAACAATTTCTCACCACTGCAGCTTGTCCTCACAATGTGCGAGGAGCTGCAGGGTTCAATTATTGATCCTATTGAAGTGTACATGCTAACCATAGGCTAATGAATCTTCACATCTTATATCACTGCTACACTGATGACAGTTAAACAGCATGCTCTGTTTAACCAAGTGTTGATTAAAGAGATCCAGACTTAATGAATTTAAAATCAGATTGGTTTAAAAAAAAAAAAAAAAAGGTTTATGGTAACCTAAGTTACAAAATACAGTTTTCATAGCCTATCACATATTAGTATGAAAAAGTAAAAATTGTTGGCACTTGCTATATAAAGATTATCTTTTCACTTCTTCACCTTCTGTGGATAAACAGCTTCTGTAAGCAGACAACTAAACTTTCATGTCCATCACTGCTTTTGTCAAACATATGCTGTTATCTCCTGGATGGATCATAATTTCCTAACCTCTGATGATTCACTGGCCCTTCACTTCATGACTCACATACACACATCCAAAAATACAGGATAAAGATGAAAGCACTCCTGTTTGTCTTCATCTGTAGATCCCAAATCCTATTTAAGGCTCTCTCTCAATTTCTGTCTTTACCGTTTGTTCGCCAAATTTAACTTACTGAGGGAATGTCACCAGTTTATGTAATATTAGTGAGTGGCCCAGATAAAGGTTACAGGTGTTCCTGTTAGGATAGTAAGCTTTTTTTAAGCTTCATAGGTGCTTTAAGACCTTCCACCAAAGCAGTCCACAGAAAACAGAGGACTCCATGAGCCACGTTTTTCTTTGTAAGATGTAGTTCTCAGAATAAGCTTAGATAGGCTGATTTCTAAAAGCACTACAGTAACAGTCGACACATTATCAAGATTAAACCTTTCAACCTTTTATGCATCCTTGCCAAAAAAGAGTGTGAGTCGTTTCAATTTGGTGCTTTGGGCTTGTGTTGCAGCCAGTCGGACAGGGAACGGTTCACTGCCACTAGAAAGAGTGAATTTGTCAGGAGTCAGGACCCAATAACTTTTAGTCTTTGTAAGGTTTGTAAGTCTTTCTTCCCCTTGTCTTGTTTAGATTCCCTTCTGTGTGATTCCCTCCCCACCTAATTGTCTTTACCTGTGTCCTATTGTCTTCCTTCCCTCCCAGCAATTTAAGCTCTGTTGCCCTTTCCTTCTGTGCCAGATGTATGTTTGTCAGTGGTCCAGTGGTTTTTCAGTTCTTCTGCTCTGAGTTTGAGCTCCAAAATCTTGTTCTGAATAGAGAGGCCATTTTTTTCACCACTTCAGCATCTGGCTTTGCACTCATTGAGTCCAACCTATTTGACCCTGATATGCCTAAGTTAATTATAGGGTGTCTATTCAACAACAAATGACACTGTCAAAGACACAAGCTCAGGAAGCACAGCCTAAAGCAAGGGTGTCAAACTCCGGTCCTTGAGAGCTGCTATTTTGCAGGTTTTAGTTGTTTCCCTGCTCCAGCGCACATAATTCAAATGAAATTGATCCAACAGCTTCTTGTCAACTTCTTCACAATAACCCGTGGGTTTCAGTCAAATGTGGTGGAGCATGGAAACAACAAAAACCTGCAGGATAGGAGCCCTTGAGGACCGGAGTTTGACACCTGTGACGTAAAGGAGTTATTCTGGTTGCCATACACAACACTGAAAGTCTTTGGATAGACCTCAAAGGAGCCGTAGAGGTAAGATATTGCAAAAAGGGAGGCAGGTGACAATCCTATTTTTGACTTTTGTTATTTTGAAGCTAAAAAAAGATGGATGTGAAAAAGTAATCTTACTTAAATATTAAAGAATTGTTTCATCTTTCACTTTGTGCCTTTTAGAAATGAGGTCACTCCTGTTCTGGAGTCAAAGAGAATGCACTTATAGAAGAATTTTGCAGGAAACTTACCAAAATTCAGATGATCACATGCAAATCTTGTTAAAAAAAATTTTCTCAGCAACATGAATAGATCACTTTAATCACTTTGTAAAACCCACAGCGATTCACTGTAACAGAAACAGGAGTTTAAGAGTTTGTTTGGACTCAATAACCTATTAGTAGCAAAACACATAGGTGTTGCACTCTGTAATAGATTTATTTCGATTAATCGCATTTTAATTGCGTAACAATAGTTGCCTCAAAAAGCAACATTTTATTTGAAAACTGGATTTTATTTGACCAAAATACAAATACAGCCAAAACATGAGTATCATAATAAATCCTTCTTCTGAAATTTTTTTACAGTTTTTTATAAAAAAAAGCTCTTTGTTTCAGGTCAATAAAATCTAGATCTAATTTAGGTTTACCTTTACATGCGACAGTTGACAAGTTGTCCAAGATTTTATAGTACAAATCATACTCATGGGACCTTATGAGTGTTTTGCACAGACTACTGTAGTGAGCTTCAGTGTTCATAAGCGTACATTTTTCTAAGAGTACTGTGTATGCTCCCCCATGTGAAGCTCTGTTTGTAAGGTTAGTTTTCTTTAAATACTGGAATAGAAATGTTTGCTTAAATAACACAAACCCTGTGAATAAGTACTATTTGTGTAGCTAACAATGTAGGAAACAAATCTCCAGCTGTTAGATTATACCAGCATCCTAAATTTTATCTTTTGTTTTACCAATAAATAAGCACTAACAGTGTTCTGATGACAAGCGTTTCTATCATCTCCCCAGATTTAAACCAGATCTCCACTTGTCCTCTCTGGTTCTCTCTGTCGCCTCACTCCTCCTCATGCTCAAGTATATTTACACACAGTCGGTTGTGCCAGATAAGATAATCTCTTAGGTGTTCTTGATACACACTGGACCATTTCTGCTTTCAGAGGGTCAAACACATACAGTGAGGATTGTATTGCTGTGGCGTGCAAAAATATATATTTATATGATATAAGCCTGTCTGAAGTAGGCTTTAATGTGTTAATAAAGTTTATTTTGGGCTGCAATGAAGAAACCAAAAAATGTAAGAAGCTGTATCTAATCCACTTTTAACAAGCTGTCATATGACTTGGCAGATTCCTACAAATTGGGGATTTTCCATTAACAGAATATCTTCATTTTCCTGCTAAGAAGCTAAACTTTCTCATTTTCAACAATCTGTTCCCTTCCTATTGGCTTACAGAATAGCTGAGATTATCCTTCACAGCTTTTATATAATGAGTCTTGAGATTTGAACCGAATGCTGTCCCTTTACCACTGGTTAATTTCCCTCCCTTTCCTACCGACTGCTTTTAATTTTCTTGCACTGGAATTAGTCACCATAAATCCACAGAAACCTGTAGAGCCAGTCCAGCATCCTCCACTGCCAATTCCTTTAGGGACTGATTGTTTTGTACAAATTATTTGTGTATATGGTTTGAGAGTGGTCCAGATGGAGCATGTACTGTGCATGTGCAGCCTACACAGCTTGACAAAAACACCTACTCTCATGCTTAGGAAGCTTCCCAGAAATATGATGAACCAATGAAGCCTTGAGAAATTATTTAATTCACTGTCCATTTCATTTCAGCATGTCATGCTGGCATCCTGCCATTCATACACATTAGCCATTCATGAAACATGTTTCCATTTATCTGTATATCCATGTCTTTTTTTCTTTTTTTTGCGGATTAGATTTGAAAGATTTGGACTTCAGTTCAAAGATTTGAAATAATCTATGTTGTATAGTTTGGATTTCACTTATACAATGCAGTGCTGCTACATTTTCAAGTCAGTTCATGGCAGAAAGAAAAATATATTGTAAAATATTTATGGTAAAATAAGACAATAGCTTTGTGGATTTGCTAATGACTTTAAAGATAAAGCTAAGCTAAAAGCTAAGGCTAAAGGATCTACATGCCCAAAATCGGCTTCTCTCACTGAGATAATGTCAAATTCAGATTTTTGATATGACACGTGTTCTAACGTTGTTTATGCAGTAATGTTTTAAGAAATTATGGTGCTAATTTAAAAGACTGATTTCTGCATTAATGGTTTCATTTGGACAGCCCTAATAAAAATCCCAAATTTATTTGATGAATGTAGGTTATATATTTTCTTTACAATTATCTGACAACCCCCTGAAAATGTCATATATATATATATATATATATATATATATATAATCAAAGTTAATTTAATCAAATTAACTTTGATGAAAGTATTTCAGTGAAAATATATTTTATTAACCTGATAAAAGAAGCTATTTAGCCTCATAAAGGAGTGTGTGTAGGATTGATCCAGTAATTGACTGCCACTCATTTGGTGTTATCTCGTGTCAGGAAAATGTATGCTGCAACCAACTGAGATGAGCATATTCGCATAGGAAGGTTAGTAACTGTCTTTCAGACTAATAGAATTAAAATGAACCTGAAAGCCCACTGTGTGTCTCCGAAGATGTTAACTCCACCCCATCCAAACACAGAGCTCATACATGCTCACCTAACATATACAGCATGCTTTAGTAAACATCGGTCATTAGCTGACAGCGGATGACTGTGTCTCTCTAAGCTGATTCAATTATCCTATCTCCACCGGGGCCTGCTGGATTCAGAGGATATTACTGTTTCACCCAGACCAACGACCAGGCTACTGCACTCACAGCAGCATCTGCTTGGATATGGCCCATACCTGAAAGGAATGAATTGGATTTGCAGTGAATGGTGTGTAAGCAATTGGACCTACTGGACAGGAATAGAGGGTGTGTTGCGTTCCAGTTCTGCTTTTTATCAGACCCAAGAAATTCAAAGAAAAGATTTGTGCATGTTTTTTATTGTCATCTTGATTTGTTTTCACCACTTTTGGTTATGATGATAAATCTCACTGTTGTGGCTTGAGCCATGCCTCACTGTATTAGATCTTCAATTTCAAAGCCAGATGTACCCATAATATATTTCATACAAACAGCATCCAACCCATTAGTCTACGCCTGTTCTTGATGATAAATCTTATCCTCTCATCCATTTATTATAAGACTCTTTAACTCAATGTGCTTTAAACCAGACAATTTGATCTTGTTAAGCCTTGTTCTTGACTTGTTCGATGTGTAAACAGATAAACTATTCAACCATATATCAAACATGCTACTTCGTGTATGGTGATACACACTAGAATCATGTTGCAGGATAGCAGCTCACAACAGGGACAAGTGAGTGAATAAATGAGTAACGTCCAGAACAATTTTATTGCTAGCTGACAGCGTGGTTCATTCAATAATAAAACTGAGCACTTTAATAGATACTTATCAGTCTCTTCTGATTTAGTGTGGCTTAGTCATGCAATGTGAGCTGTGTGATGTTAATTTTTCAATGGCTATAGTTGTCTCTAATATATGATGTTGTGTTTTAGATGTACAGGGACAACTATAATGTGTACAGCAGTCAAATTATAAATGGTAGACCTGGCAGTGTATGGCAAGGATGCTCCATCTGATAAAAAAAAAAAAAAAAAGTTTATTTTTTCATTCCCTAGCAATCATTGGTGGTCTTCATAAGGTTAATGTAGTATGGGCTTAAAAACTCTGATACATAATGATGAGGAAAGCAGTATATGGACGCACAGTGAAGTGCAATGTTATGAATTTTAATCGTAATATTCCATAGAGGATTAGTGCGACCTGGCATGACATGTCATGTGGTCCAAGAGTTTCTTTCTTTTTTTTAAAAAACATTAAATGAAATTTTCACCATAATTTTTCAATAACATTTTTTAATAACTAATGCGTTTTTTTTTATTTTTTCATAGTAAGCAAAAGCTTTTGTTTTCTTTTTCCTCCCTTGACCCAGCAACTGACTGTGCAAAAACCTTAAAAAAATTCGGCTGCTGCGTTACTTCATTGACCTCAAACTGGGGTTCAGGAAAGAACAGAAAAAGAATTTCAGCCCAAACACAAAAAAGCATCCAAAATCATTTAGAGAACTGTTATTTGTTTGTTTATTTAGGTGCCTTTATTTAGCTGTTAACTGAAGATTATTTTAAATCTGGCATTGAACAATTTTGGTTTCAAAATATAACATGTAAAACTAATCCTTTTTCCATTTTCAATTAAATTGCAGTTCAGATCAAAAAGGCTCAGCTAGACCAACACTTATATATATTTCAAAATGTTTATGTCTGCATTTACCTGTGGATATGGTGACTGTGCCACTTTCTTTTTCTTTGATGGAGGGCAGCCTGTAGCCCTTTAAAAGCCACAGTGCAAACTGGGAGCAAAATAAAGCAGGTGCATACTTTTACATCATTTGATCTGAGAAGGCTTTGAATTGATTATTCTATATCTGAAGATTTTATCTGCAGTAGTTCTGTGCCATTACTATCCAAATGACCTTATTCCCATTGTACATATCATATCTATATGTATATATATCTAAAAAAATCTGAGCTTCTATCTAAGAATCTTTAGAGCTTTCTAACTAATGTGTATTATTATTACTATACTACAGTTTTCTTTGCGTGATGATACAGAAAACAGAATGGCATGTTCCAAGATTAAGTCAACATTTTCTTCTTAGTGTAAATGATAAACCATGTTCATTTAAAATGTGGTATGTGTTTTTCGCAAAGGCAGAAAGACACTGAACCTTCACATCAGAGTCAATACAATGCCTGATGTTTTCCAGTGTTTCCCTATAAGCCAAGTTAGTACTCTGTAGCCATATTAGTCTTAATTGGCTCCACTGGTCCAGTATGTAATATCTCAACAATATAAACAGATTTTCATGATTTATGTTTCTGTCATTTATTTGTTTTGATTGGATTAATCCACAAATACATGTAAGATTAAACAAATAACAGAGCTGTAGCAGAAAAAAGTCTGATGTAGTCTCAAAAGCATTACCTGGTATTTTGGGGAGTAAAATATCCACCCCATAAGACATTTTGTCTCTGGTGCCAGCAGTGGAAATTCAGGAGGTCTAGCATTTGGACCTTTCAAAGGTTCCTATCCTCAATGTCCAAATAAAGCTTTTTAATATTTGAAGAGCTCTTTTCCAGAACGCAATGAATCCATTTTAACAGTTTTCGGGAAAATGACATTTTATACCTAGACCCTCCATAGGTTTGTATGGGGAACTGGATTTTCAAGTACGTTTTAAACAAGGAAATATAGGTATTTTGCATGAAACATTGATACAGCAGTGAGTAGGTTCACTACACAGCAAAATGGCATGACAAACTCATTTTTCTAAAAATTGGCTTTTATAGCGTTTTGGAAAACCCGATGAGAACCCATGCATACACGGGGAGAACATGCAAACTCCACACAGAAAGGCCACTGCTTCACATGATTGTATGTGGTGTCCAGTACTGCAACTTTGGATTTTGGATTTTTGACATAGCGGAATCGAATCATCACTCGTGTAGCCAGAGATGAAGAGATGCTGTACACAATTCTTCAGACAAAACATTCTGCCTGATCTCTTAGCATGGACCCGAAACAGCAAGCATCTACAGTTTGCTTGCACTGTGAAAGGCCTGAGTTTGGAAAGATCACCACCTGTGCTAAGTGCAATAATCATTTCCACTACGAATGCGCAGGAATAAAAATAAAAGTTTATGAATGGCATTGTGAGCAGTGTAAAAAGAAAAGAAAAAATGGTGCACTTTGAAACACATCATTTATTGTATCGGATCCTGTTTGACATTCAAAGTTTGCGCTTGGGTTCTTCAAATCACAGTGCGCATACTATGAAAAGAAATGGATATTTTAATCATTTGTTATTATTAGGTCATAAAATCTAGACTCAGCTGTGTGTTATTTATCAGAAACACGCCCACCCCAACCTGCGGACAGAAATGTAATTGCTCGCTGCATTGGCTCCCCGTGCGTTTCAGGGTTGATTTTAAGGCTCTTTTAGTGGTTAATAAATGTCTAAATGGTCTTGGGCCATCTTATTTATCTGACCTGCCTTTAGACTATAAGCCCTCGCGGAACCTGAGGTCCTCTGGTACCAGCCTTTTAATTAAACCTAAAGTTAGAACTAAACCACACGGCGAGGCTTCGTTCTAATACTATGGCCCTCACCTGTGGAACAGCCTGCCAGAGGGCCTCAGGGCCGCAGAGACTTATTTAATCTATTTAGTTATTATTTTATATCTCTGTTCTTAACTGATTTTATGATGTACTTTTTATGTATTTACAAATTACTTATGTTTGATTTTATTGTTTTTATTATTGCTTTTAGGTTTATTTTTACTCATTTATTTATTTTATCCTGTTTTATTTTAATCTTTTTTCCAGTGTTTTCCTCATGGGGATCCTCCACGTCGGGAGCTATGCCTGTTCAGTCTGCAGGGTTGTCACTGCGGGGGTCGCTTTGATCGGAGTGGTTGGGGGGTTCTGCGCTGCAGTCCTATGGTTGTGGTGGGGGCCCTGGCCTGCCCTGATCTTGGCGGTTTCTGTGGCGATGCGCTCTGTGGTCAATGGTGGGGCGGCTTCTGGTGTGGACGGGTCCCTAAGATATCGTTTCCTCGCAGTGGTGTCGGGCCATTTGTGTTTTAGCTCAAATTATGTTTATACATAATCGTTTCAGTTAAAGAGACAGAAATTAGAAGGCAGAGGTTTTTTTTTATGCAAAGAGTGGTGGCATCATGTGTTTGTGTTGAGTGTGTGTGCATGTGTGTGTGTGCACGTGTGTGTGTGTGATTATGAATGTGAAAAGTGAAAAAGAGTATGATCAGGTGTGTGCTATTGATCTTTGATGTTTTGTACTTATTATTTTTTAAATATCTGTTTTTATGATGTAAAGCACTTTGTGATGCATCATGTGTGAAAAGTGCTATACAAATAAAGTTTGATTTGATTTGATTTAGAACTTTAATTAGCACAGTGGTTCTCAAACTGGGGGGCACGGCAACATGACAGGGATGGGACAGGCATGGGATTGGCAAAATGTAGCAGAGGAACTGGTATTTTGGAAACATTCTTGTACACAGTTCAGATCACTTTGTGGCAGTAATGCACCAATTTCTTTTTGCCGACCACCAAAAAATAGCAAGAACAAGAAGAACTGTGTAATAATAGTGCGTTAAATTTGTACTCGGTAGTTGGATTTTCCGAGTCCATAGTCGGAAATACAACAAAAACGGCTCTTGAAGTCGGATATCTTTAAAGCTTGAAGCTTTTTCAAATAACCAAGAATAATTTACTTTTTTAAAAAGTGACATGATGCACATGAAACTTATTGAGCAGCGGTCAAATCGTGACCTTTTCGTAGCTTAATTTGAAATAGTACATCAACTGTAAAACTGTAAATGAAATAAACCATTGACGTTTGTTAATGATATAAGCACACCAGCCACTTTATTAGGGACACCTGATGAATTACTTATTTACACAAATAACTAATCTACCAATGGTATGACAGCCACCCAATGCAGTTAGTCATGTAGACATGATCACGATGACTTTCTGAAGTTCAAATTGAGCATCAGAATGGTGAAGAAAGGGAATTGAATGTGGATTTGGTGGTGCCAGATGGGCTGGTCTGAGTATTTCAGAAACTAACTATCTACTGGGGAGTTTTCTTACACAATCATCTCCAGAGTTCATCAAGAATTGTCCAAAAAAGTTAGGACAAAAATGCTTTGTTGATGTCAGTGGAGAATGGACGGACTGGCTTGAAATAAGAGCGTAATTAAAACATGCAACACTTTGAGCCTTGAAGCAGATGGGCTACAGCAATAGAAAAAGTTTACCCCAGGTGGGACTCCTTTTAGCTCAGGGTCACTCCAATATAATCCACTATTGAATTGTTTTTCTTTTAGGGCAGTAATTTACTGGACGCTGTTGTGGGTCATGTTAAAGGGTATGAACATGCTGTTTCGACATGAAGACAAATTGTTGAACAGGTGATTGCTGTGAATCATCAGTTCATGTACAGACTGTGTCCATCACTTTATGACCACAGTGTACACATCTTCTGCAGGATAATGCACCATGTCACAAAGCTCAAATCATCTCCAACTGGTTTCTGAACATGACAATGAGTTCACTGTACTCCAGTGGCCTCCACAGTCACCAGATCTTAATCCAATAGAGCACCTTTGGGATGTGGTGGAACGGGAAATTCTCATCATGGATGTGCAGCAACTGTGTGATGCTATCATGTCAATATGGACCAAAATCTCTGAGGATTGTTTTCAACACCTTGTTGAATCAATGCCACAAAGGATTAAGGTAGTCCTGATAGGAAAAGGGGGTCCAACCCAGTTCTAAAAAGATGAACCTAATAAAGTGGCTTAGAATTGTGTGCCAAACCTTTCTAGTAATCTTTGATCAGCTCCCCAAATCCTGTTTGGAACACCTTTCTAAGACATCAAAATCACCAAATTAGGCTTTTGAAAGCAAAACCAGCTTTTTAAAATAGATTTAAAAAAACAATGTTATAAAACAGTAGCACACAAATCAATACCAACTTTTTGAAATTCAAATGTTTACAAATGAATACACTAATGCATTTTCATTCTTTTCTTATACTACTTAATAAACCGTTTGATATGCTCTTCATACACAGCCATCTCTAGATGAAGCTACAATTTGTACAGGCTCACCATATAATACTGTCACATTCAAAGTACAATAATTGCCCCTCAAGAATCCAGATGTCAATCAAGCCTTCAATTTATGGAGATGATTTGCACAGTTGTATCAGAAACATGAATACACTTGGAAATCTTAACACTGGCAGAAGGATGTGTTAAATGTGACAAACATTATTAATTACGGTGGTAAACACCATTCTTTGTTTTTTAACAGCTTTAGTCCTTCACATCACTTCATCACTAGTGAATAAACTTTTTTCTATTTGATTACTTTGATTTGAATGTAAACGTTTCCTATGTAAACCTCAGTTAAGCTTTGACAGAACTTCAGACGAATCAGCTGATACTTTATTTTCCCTTTGATATCAGGCAAACTGTTGAGAATTGCCTCAGAAAAAAAAAACAGTTTCAAAAGACTTTTGGTCAGTTAAACCACTGCCATCTCAATAACTAATATGACCTAAATGTGAATAAATCTTGTAAGTTTTATGGGCTTGTGAGGGCCAAGCCAATGCAACACAACCAGGACATGCCAGGTAATAATTGGCAACTGCTAATAGTTGATGTTATCAATTTGCTGATTGTCCAGTAGCAGTCAACAAGTTGTTTATAAACTGATAACAATTTTAGGCCAATGCATCACTAACGCATATCGGACCATTTTTAGTAAAATATCTGCAGTATAAGCTGTCAATACCCATCATGCTGCTCTTAAATATTTAAAGAAAACTTAATATACAGATGGAAAGCTGGAGAGGGGTGGGGGTGTCTTATAAGGGTATTAGACATCATTTGAAGTGTTCATCCCCTCTGGGACAAAATGAAACATTTCCACATTTGACTTACAGTCTGTTTCATGTACTTGAAAGTAAGCCTAATAATTGATAATATTCTGTGACTGACCTTGAGGCAACACGGTCAGGTTTCTCTCTGTATAACTGACACTGCTCCAGTTCCATGTAGTTAATACGTTCAGAAGTAATATTAGGCAGAAAATACTCACAAGAAAGAATATTTTAAGCACGCTAGCCTGTATGTTTAGCCTTTAAATTGAATTAGTAAAGAGCTTATGTTGCAAATAATTTCAAGTTGTATGAATTAAAAAGAAAAAAGCAGGTTGGCTGTAACTTTCCAAAATTATCTTTTTTTTCCTAGTCTGCTTTATCTTTAGGGATTACCTTTTAAAACAAATGGAGTAAATCAGGAGCTGTATGGGTGCTCTGTCCATAACTTTTTAGATTATGATGTCAACTTGACAGGCACACTTTTAACCTATTGTGCTCAGGTGCATCAATTTCTCCTGAATTGTGGACAATATCATAGAGGTGGTTGGTTTTGTGTCTATATATGTACAAAATACAGAGGAACAGATGGTGGTAACATAAAATAATAAATCTAACATTTCCTTTTTTTCTTTCTTTCTCATTTGTCTCTTACAGGATGAAAATGCCCCAGAGAACACTGGATGAAACTCTTGATTCAATACTATATCTGTCTGACTGCTACAACTGAATCTTTACCAGAGTCAATACTGTGAAGAGGAACGGTTAATAGAAAAGCACTGGGAACTGAAAAAGATGGTTTTGCTGATCATCACAATTTAGAAAACTTGAGTATAACTGCTGTAAAAAAAAGCCCCTGGATGTTGGACAATTATCTCTGAGCAGACATTACAACTGCAATTGTTTCTCGACTTGTTTTGATGTTGATAATTTCACTCTGGTGTTTTACCTTCCCAGCATCATCTGAAACAGCAGGCACAGCAAAGTTTCAGTAAAGACCTCAATTCAGAAGGCCTCATGTGGACCTCAAAAAAGATAAGAAGGAAGGAACAAGAAAACCTTTGTGTCTGTTGTCATCGTCTTCCTACGTGCAGCTCCCCGCTTTGCTTCATTGAAAAGGAGGAGCCCATTAAAGCATTTGATGGATAGGAAAGCTTGGTCTGAAGGTGTGGTTGCCTGCTGGCTGTTGGTTAGAGATGAGATAAGAGAGTGTTTGTGTGTCCGGATCCAAGCACAAATGAGGATTTGGCTCTCCAGCAGCTACACCGGAGAAGCCAGTCAATACTGAAGAAGTAAAATGGACAAATTAGGCTGTGATTAAATCATCAGGATCATTAGTTTTGAACTGAAATGATGGAATTGGATGTTTAGTGGTTGATTACAAAAAGAGAAATGAAAAACAAAAGCTCCAGTATTCAAGATTGTTGCCACATCACAACTAAGTTTTATTCAGTGAATGTCATAAACTGATTCCCACATACAATGAGATTATAATTATGAGGCTGGTTTGAACTGTTTATAAAAAGGTTTATAGGACTTTTGGTGAGATGGCGTTGGATAACAACTCACTGGACTACTTCACTAGTAACTTCACAGAGATTCCTGACAGCAGTGCTGCTCCTCCCTGGAATAAGGGCACACTCCTCAGCCTCCAGGTCTCCCTGTCTGTGCTGTTGGCTATAGTCACCTTAGCTACTGTGCTTTCAAATGCCTTTGTTATTGCAACCATCTTTCTGACCAGGAAGCTCCACACCCCTGCCAACTTCCTCATAGGTTCTCTTGCCGTAACAGACCTGCTGGTGTCTATTTTGGTCATGCCAATTAGCATTGTCTATACTGTCAGCAAAACCTGGTCACTGGGGCAGATTGTTTGTGACATATGGTTGTCATCTGATATCACCTTCTGCACAGCCTCCATCTTGCACTTGTGTGTGATTGCATTGGACCGCTACTGGGCCATCACAGATGCACTGGAGTATTCAAAACGCCGTACCATGCGCCGAGCAGGGATGATGATTGGGATAGTGTGGGTGATTTCAATATCTATTTCCATGCCTCCACTTTTCTGGCGGCAAGCCAAAGCCCATGAGGAGCTGACCGAGTGTATGGTGAATACAGATCAGATCTCGTACACCATATACTCCACCTTCGGCGCCTTCTATGTTCCCTCAGTGCTACTTATTATTCTCTATGGACGAATTTATGTTGCTGCCCGATCTCGCATTTTTAAGACCCCATCATCATCTGGGAAGCGCTTCACAACTGCACAGCTCATCCAGACCTCTGCAGGCTCCTCTCTCTGTTCTCTTAATTCTGCCTCCCACCAGGACCCACACCTACACTCTGGCAGTGCAGGAGGTGGTGGAGGGGGAGGGGGAGGGGGAGGATCACCTCTGTTCATGAATAGTGTGAAAGTGAAGCTGGCAGACAGCGTGCTGGAGAGGAAACGTCTTTGTGCAGCGCGGGAGAGGAAAGCGACCAAGACTTTGGGCATCATCCTGGGAGCGTTTATTGTCTGCTGGCTCCCGTTCTTTGTGGTCACGCTTGTCATGGCCATATGTAAAGAATGCTGGTTTGATCCTGTGCTCTTTGATATCTTTACCTGGTTGGGTTACCTAAACTCTCTTATCAATCCTGTCATATATACTGCATTCAATGATGAATTCAAGCAGGCCTTCCAAAAACTCATGAAATGCAGGCGGAACTTCTGAAAACTTCAAATGGATTTAAAATGCTGTCTACAAGAAAGCAGAAAATAGACAAATACATGATAATATATGACAATGAAAGTCCTAAACTCTTGACAAGTAATGTATTTTTTTTTTTTCTATGTGGCATAGCTCTTCATACAGCTATCTTTAAGATGCTTAAGCATGCATCCCTAAAAGAGAGTCTTTAGCACATGACTCCTATAGAACTCATATACAAAGGACAATTAATGGGAGCTGAAGTCTATTTCATGTCACAACAGCTATTTCTGTTGAAAACAAACAAGGACTTGTGAGACTGTGTTAAAAGAGCAAACTCAGAGTGACTGGAGTTAATACTATGGAAATGAAAAGCCATGAAAGTATTGTCATGATCCTTGAGTGATATGGTATGCTGCTGCTCCCATATGTATCCATGGTACAGTTAACTATTTAGATAGACAACAAACTCTAAAGCATCTGTTTCCATAAAAATATACTTGAGGGAGCTGTGTGTGTGTGTTTGTGTGTCTGTGTGTTACATATAATTTCTGTAATATATGCTTGTTTTGAGAAGAGAAGTTAGTCAAGTGTTTCACAGTTCTACATGCTTTTCTCCAGTGGAGCATTTCTCTTCATTACAGAAACTGAAATGGACAACAACATTCCTGCTCTGAATATTTATATTACACAATGTCATAGCAGCGAATACTGCCCCTACATTTCTTACAAGACAATGTCCTGAAGCTAAAAAGACAAGGCAAAGGCCAAATATATTGGGTATTGAATGTTAAGTGAGAATGATGGGAGGGATTTAACATGTTTGTTTGTTTTATGCTTATTTCGCCTTCATGTGAGAAAGTCTCATTGGAACATGTAATGGATTAACAAGAAAATATACTGATGAACTGTTTAAGCCATGATGAATTATACTGTTTCATATTTAACAATTGCTTCTGGATTGCAGCCTAATGGCTCTCTGTGGATGTGTTTCCCAATTAACTAAAAGTGAGTGGATGCAAAAGGAACAGGAAATGTTTAAATCAAGTAAAGCAAACAAAAATAAAGATGATCCTCTTGCTTCATGTCATGAATATTACCACAGAGTAATCATGTGCCACTGCCATCAGTTCTTCAGTTTTCTGTTTCTTACACTTTCAGCTGTATTTGAATGTGGCTCATCCCAGCTGTACTCTTGACTTTCTCTCTGATAGCCCAATAGCCCAGTAGAGTGTAAGTACAGGTATTGTGGACCACCAATTTAGCAACTTCAGATGAAATAATTTTTGATGTGTAATTTATTTATTAACGTTTTACATTACATCTTTAGGATGTAGAGTGAGTAAAGTAATTCTTCACCACCCGTCTCTTCAGCAGGGTGTTTCTTAATTGAATCCTACGGCTTAAAGCTGCCGTGCAAATATACTGTATAATGGAGCATGCAGAACATAGTGTGGGAGCCTACAGTCCTGTAAACATCAAACTGAGCTCATACTCCTACACAATAAAACTAAAAGAAAAACATTTGCAAGGTAATTTTACTCTCAAATACTTCAAATTTCCTTGTCTGTTGTTCAACCATGGGCAGTGGATGATTAATCCTCTTTCAGGCAGTCTTTTGGAGGTCATGTATTGAAAAGGAACGGTTAGCTGGCAGGAATACACCAGTCAAAATCCATGTACTATTTCCTCTGACACATACTGGCTCCATAACCCTGGGCATCACTGTGGTCCCAATTTTATGTGTTTTTGATAACTAATATTCAGAAATGTTAGAAGCATTGTCTTTTATTATTTTTCATTTTATTTTTTTGAAGTCTGCAGAAATTACTTTAAATACCCAAATATATGCTCTGATAAAGAAAATATAAGTGTTGTAAGCTGCAGTACCAGTAATGAACATTTTGGAACGTGGAAACAGCTGCACTTTGCTCAGATGAGGCTTATTGGCAAATTGACCACTAATTAAGATAACAAAAAAGAGCAAACACAACTTTATAGTATATCTTTCCTTTAAAATACTATATGCTTTAAACAAATAATCAACTGTTGTTGTTAATGGAAAATACAATCTCCACATTACCAGATTACTTATAAACTCAATGTACCAAGCCCTTTAAAGAAAGCCCAAATTTACTGTCCCATTTGATTGGGGACTCACATTTAATAGTGTTAGACAAATAAAACCCAATCATTCAGGATACAGTATTTAATACACGACAAGCATCCACCCAGCTATTGATTTATGCCTCTGGTAATCACTAAAGCCTGCAAATGTTATGTATCTAGAGTCTAATTTAAAATATATTACAGTGATAAAACACAACATTTTGACAGTTTAGCTGGTCTGACACAGCCTACCACACAATCTCTACATTTTGAGTTGAAATTAACTGTCGTGTAACTGATTCTCCTCTCTACAATCTAAGAAAAACTAACATTCACCCCAATATTAGATGTTTAAAAAAAGAAAGGAAGAAAACAACAAAAACAGCTCTGTCAGTCCAGATAAACTTGGATAGGAAATGCTCCAGGTAACATTACGCCATCTTGAGCAGTGACACAAAAAGGTCAGTATGCATTTAACCTTGTGAGATGGGAACTGTCACTTCCCAACTTGGGTAAAGAGGAAGACTGAAAGGAGGCCCATAGGAAAACGCTAGAAGATGGAGTGAGTGACAGTTTTGCAAACAAACAAAATTACAGGGTACCAGAGGTGCTGTTAGTGATGATAAAGGGTAATAGGGTACAACTCAAACACACAACACCTTTCTAAGCCAGAGGAATTATCAAGCAGAGCAGACAGATTTATACCACCCTGGAAAATGTCCTAAAATTCCTATAAAACCTCTGATAAGTATTAATTCTGATGATAAAGAATATGGCTACAATAAAAGTGTTCTAGTGCTAGCTACAGAATGTAACTTTCATGATAACCCATTAAGACCTGAGGCCCCTCTGCACATGCATGTAGGTAAACACGTCATATGTCAGGTCTTGATGGATGGTTTAATGTTTAAAATGCAAATAGCGTGGGTGTAGCTCAGGAGGAAGGGTTGTTGTCTGCCAAACAGGAAAGTTGGTGGATTGATTCCAGGCTTCCCCAGGCTACATGTCCTTGGGCAAGACACTAAACCCCACGTTGCTTTCTGATTTGTCTATCAGGGTGTGAATGTGTGTGATAGTAGAAAGCACTTAGTATGTTACAATAGAAGTGCTGCATGAGTGTGTGTGAATGGGTGAATGTGACATGTAGTGCCAAAGCAGTGTGAGTGGTCAACATGACTAAAAAGCTCTATACAAGTACAGTCCATTTACAACAGCTGATGTCACACTGTTTCCATTTTTTACAAAGAAACAGGACATATTTCAAAATGTGTTTAAAATGTTGTGATATATGTGGAGTTCAGTCTAAGGAGTCAGTGTCATGATTACCTCACAGATTTCCTATTTTCATTAAGGAAACAGTCATCCAATGCACTATTAGGACAAGATGATATTAAATATATTAGAGACACAATGACTGTGTTTCCATCTTAATGACAAAAAGCAAACCTTTTAAATGCATCCTATTAAAAGATGTGCATTTGGTGCATTTTAATAACTGATCTGAAGCCAAAAATTTGAGTGTAATGTTTTCTGAAAGTAGAGGAATGGGAATAAGTCATAAATTGAAATGTATTTAACTAGAGCCAAATGTTAGATGATATTTTAAGAAAACTAGAAGCCGTGAATTGGAGAAAGTTTGGAGAGCTGTCTGCAGGAACTGTGTTTCAACTGGGTACATGTTTATCATTATTTGATATTAGCAAATAATGGACGTGTTTCTTATAGTGGCAGAAAGACTTGGTTGTTCATGTTGTCAGTCATTTGAATATCAGTACCACATCTGCTGTACCAGAGTTTAATAGAAAAAGGTATTTCTATTTCTTAAATGGGGCACCATGACTGTTCGCCAAGTTGCAGACACTTTTTCAAACTTTGCCCTTTCCAGCAATTTATTTATTTATTTATTTCATGATACACAGCATCAAAATGATCCCATGAAACTGTTGATAAAAATTTGGTGAGCATTCAACTTTTGCAAACCAAAATGCTCTTAGCTAATTGCTTGCTGAATTGTGCTAACATGCTTACAATATGCAAATGTTTAGGAAGTAGTAATTACCCCAGTTTTGTTAGAAAGTGATACACAATGGCATTTTTCTTTTTTACCCTTTATTTTTCAAGTGGCATATTCAAGTGGCCATTTTCTTTGTTTTCTGAAAACCTCCGCTCAATGCATCGAGCTTTAGGGATTTAAGTTGTTAAGGGTGTATCTATAAAATACATGCACCTCTTTTTGCACTGTGACCTCACCTGCAAAGCTTTTTTTTCAAGCAGTTATTGTTGCTAAGTTTAAAGAAACTGTCTTAAGTGGAAGGCTGGATCAATTGTTAACAGTTATTATATTGCAAGTACTGCAACTATCTAGTTTTTTTTTCTTTTCTCAGACAATGAGGATTTACATTGGCACAACTGGAAATATTTTCAACTGAGAGCACTGTTGGTAACCATGGTAGTACCATGGTACCAGTGACTAGTGCTGTTGAACAAGTCTGTTCTGGACCAGGCAAACTGTCCAGCTTATTAAAGTCTTGTCTCAAAGAATGTCCCATGGGTCAAAATGGGATTCCCAATACAAGGTTCTGCCAGATGAATGCCGCTCTCACCTCACGTCATATAATAATGTTAAAATCTTTTAAAACCAAATAATAGAATTTTCATTGTTTCTAAAACAAATAAAAACTTTAAGGAGTACAGTGTGAGACCACCACCTTCATAGAGAATCAGACAGAGAGACAAAGAATGTTATTAATTTATGTAATTTCTGTTGACACATTAGGAGGAGACACAATTCCATTTCATAAAGGATGGTTATTTAGCTGAATGGTTTGGTCAATGTGGATCACTTACACCCAACCTAGTAAAGCTAATTACTAACCTAAAATCCATTGTAGTTATGTGGTCAGACCATTTATGATATTATCTAGAGAGTGATGATATAGTCTGTCAGCATCTTTCTGCTATACCATCTCCCTAATCTAATTTGCTTCAGTTCTGCCTGTTTTTGGTGAAAATATGTTTGCATGTGTCATACAGATCAATGAGCAGCTTTTGATGAGAAGAACGCTGCTCTCATTTTGCCTTTAGTGGTAATTATTTCATCAACTTGGGCTTGTTGGATATCCCAGATATCTGTCTTGAATCAGTCTGGATTGAATAATATCTGTATTTAAAATAACCAATGAGACTCTTTTAAGTCTGGGGGATGTGATGTCCATAAATTCCAAAAAGAATTTCAAATTTTTAATCATCTGATAAGAAAACAGTTTTCAACTTCACCCCAGTTCCTTTTGGATCAGCCTTGGCCTGAGAAAACAGTGTAGTTCTTTAGTAATGTCCATTTAGCTTTACCCTGCTTTTTTCTTCTTCTTTTTTTTTAAACTTTACTTACCAATAAGGACAAAAAATAGGTGTAGAAAATATATTACATAGACAGACAACGTGCAACATGCACAACAAGTTTAAATTGAACAAGCCAAAGGACAACAGCTACAAAACAGAGGTTTTTCTTTTTTCCTTGTAAAATATTAAATTAGATAAGGTGCAGTCAGTTCCTTAAAAACATTAAGAGTTCTTGCTGCTTTTTGGTTCTTCACATTTTCAATTGAGGTCCTACAAGATTTGTTTTATTCTGTATTTGTGGACAACACTGCACATTCTTTACAGACAATGATTGTCAGAGGTGTTCCTGAGTCCTTGCAGGGATTTCCAAGACAGAATCATGCTTGTTTTCTTCATGCACTGCCACCTTGTGCAAAGATCACATCATCCAATATAAATTTTTGGCCATGTCTTTTGTGCACTGAAATGTCTCCTGAGTTTCAGAATTTGTTTGGATATCATGTTTTGTAGATGAAATATTTGAAATCTTACATGATTTGCAAAAAATTGAATTCTGTTTTTATTCACATTTTACAAAGATTTTTGGGAATTTGTGTTCTAGTTAAACTGTTGTATATAATATTTGTAATACTTAATATGGGGCAGTGGCTCAGGTGGTAGAGCATGACATCCAGTGACTGGAAGGTTGGCGGTGCCTTGAAAAGCACTCTATAAATCTAATTAATTATCATTTAAAAAATGACTTAATATGTGTAAATGAAAGGGATTATCATATTGATTGCTAATTTAGTGATGGTTTAGTGATAGTTTAGGATAATGCTTTAAGAATTGATTTGTCAAGATTAAGTATGGCTTGCCTTGAAATTGACACCATCACAATATCTGCTGCATTTTTCTGGCTTACGATATGATTATTCCAGATTTCCCTGAAAGAAACCTAAAATTTTGTGCTGACACCAAAGATAGCTCCCAAAGAATTACATAATTTCTTTTTTGGAGTTTTGGAGGACTTTATATATAT
>JBBBVU010000021.1:15645196-15660328 GCA_037177055.1 Atherinosoma microstoma | reverse complement strand
ATACTTAGAAGCATTTGTGGATGTGCATACATTCAGGATGTAAACCCTTGGTAGCAGATAATAATCTATTTTCATTAAAGTGAATTTTTATTGTCATTTATTGATAAATGGGTTTCACTTAACCCTCATGCCCTTAACCCCCTAACTGCTCTCTGGGTGGTGAGACAGTAGTCCACAGCTCTCTAGTGAATCTAAAGCGGGGTCAAATCCAAAGGCAAATTTCTCGACGAATAAAGTAAATATCAATATTATTATTTTTCTGAATTGTGTGTGTACATGTGAGAAAAACCGTAAGTAAGCAAAGTCAAATTTGTTAAAGGAAAATACAGTTATTGTAAACATATGCTTAAAGGAACCTTTGATATCCAGTTCATTCATGGGAGAAGATAACCTGCTATAGATGTGCTCCATTAAAAGCCTGTGGATGGAGCCATGAGTCTGAGCTGCTGGACACTGTCTAGGGAGAATGGTCCAGCTATTACCTGAGCAGTAGCTTGCTTCATGGTCATTGGCCGCAACCCCCACGCAACTCAAGACTTGTCGCTTGATTGCAGTAGTTGTAAAGGAGAGCATGACAGAGAGAAAATGCAGAAAACAAATAAACATACAGTTGAATGACAACTAAGGAAGGCCCCAGGACTATATCTTCTCTGGATAATTTGATGGGACAGCTGTGATGTCTCTGGATAAAAAGAATCCACTTCTGCCATTTGTGGTTCATCGTCTTTGGGTAAGACATGAAGGCTTACAGAATCAGATCTTTTTGTTTGTTTTGCCATCCTCAACAAGAGTAAAACATGTCTAGCAGATTTTCCACCTAGCTTGTGTCACTCCATTTATTTATCAAATTGAATACAAATGAGCCTGATAGCTGATAGTTGGTTCTTAGGATATTTTATATGGACCATATGGGCTGTCTAACCTCACCTTTTTGAGACCTTTTGAGACACCTTGTCTGTGACGCTGTACAAATGTATATTGGAAATCTCCAACCATAGCACTGATGACTACTTTTGCTGATGACATGTCTTGTGACTATATACACAGATATATCAGCCTGATATCTCTATTGGCTGATTCAATTAATTGACTGCAATTAGCAGCAAATAGGATGCCATCAACTAATGGTAGTGGGAAATGTTTAACTGTTATGTTTCTGTTATGTCACATTGGCTTTGCCCTGAAGGTTTATTTACACCTCTGTGAGGATGTTGCACAGAAACCCATCTACTGAAGCATCAGATGGATTCTTGTTCCTCCTGAAGGGAACAGGAACCCAGCAATGACTGGATGTTGATATACCTACTAGATCACTATAGAAATGAAAAGTTTAACTTTAGTATTACAATAAAAACGTTTTTGAAAACCACATAAACTCATGGCAAATTATGCTGCATTGTGAAAATTGTGGTAGGCTGAAGGTCAGGCTGGCATTGTCAAACCTTAATACTAACAAAGGAGGAATTCTTTACATCTGTTTGTATCTCAGCAATATTACATCTTTTCTCCCTCGATAGCCTTCACAGAAACGTTTTGGAATGAAATATTCTTAAATCCTGAAAATCTGCTTATATCCTGCAGCCAAATTGACCAAATGCAAACTCACCAAAACACACACAAGCTGCCATCAAAGTCACTATGAAATCCTAGGAGAAATATCTTTCTTAAGCTTGGACTGAAAAAACAATTTAAGGCTGATTTTCCATCTCCACAGAGAGCTTCCCCCACAAGTAAAAAAAAACAAAAAAACATAAAATGGTAAACAGTTTCCTTACAAGTTGTAATGTCTGCAAAGTAACAGAGGGATTAATTAGTGTGGAAAGAAAAAGGAAATGCTTGTTTTTCTGAACATATCTAAATGAATGGTTAATTATGTGAATCAATATCTGGCAGGTTTCCTTATTTACAGTTTTAAATCTACTTCTAGAGCTGAGACACTAAGCATTTATATATATATATATAAATAAATAAATATCACTGCTGTGATAAAAGGTTTTCAGCATGAATTAATAAAGCTTTCATTAGAAATTCACAACTCCCACACATATAGTAATGTACTGTCACTTCATTGCTCATTCAAAAAACTGTTAATTTTAAATACACAATATCTCCCCAATCATTCTGAGGTCTTAAATGCCAAATTAATTTTTTAATTGCTCAGGGTGATATAAATTTTATGTCTGCCAATTGAGCCTCATCAAACATGAAGATACATTTCTTCTACTGTGGAAGGCCAAGTACATTTATAGGTCAAGTTGGATGGTATCACAGCCTTTTATTAACATGGCAAAGCTGGCCTTTATGTCAGCCTCTGTCTCTGTCCACCTGTATTCTCAGATTAGCGAAGGCAGCTGGCCCATTTTCTGACCTGAGTAACTCCCCAGCAGAGTGGAATGGAGCAGAGAATACAGCAGATAGAGTGATGAAGAGATAGAAAGAGGAGAGGCTTTGAGAAAGTCATAGGTGCAGAAGAGAGGAGTCAGAGCAACAACCACTGATTGACTGAAGGAAAGACTGGTATTTCATTTCAGAAGCACACCTTTCAGCAAGACTTTATCTCTAATGAAATGTATAAAAGCAAGAAACATCCCAAAAAGAAGACTTTCTGAAGAGCCACTATCACACTCTGCACATTTTTCTTCTCAACCATGATGTCATTGGCAAATATATTTATTGGCTGAGACTTGTAAATACATTGATCCTATAAGAAATGTTTTTGTTAATTACAAATTAAACTAGAAGCACTTGGAGAGCACAGACCTCTGCCAAGCCATAAGGTGACTCACCTGAGAAACCTCCCAAAAGACCCAACAGCACACCCTCCTATATTTTGAGCCTTCTGGATCACCAGATCCAGAATATCAACATGATCCGGGTCAAATAATGTTGGATTATATCATCTACCTGTAAGTAGAAGATGGCCTGTTGTGGTGTTTTATAACATTTTGTACATGGCTGCACTGAATGCATGTGTCCTCTACCGGAGCTGCATCGATACCAGAATGACCCGCTGTGTGTTCATTATTGAGGTCTCCATGTGTGATACAATCAATCGATATCAGCTGACATCCAGCACTCTATTTCGTTATTTTTTTCCCCTAATTGTTCCCCCTCAAATAATTGATAAAAAAATATAAATACATAAAAAAAAAAAGATTTAATTTGCTTGCTGTTGAGTGAATGTTGGAAGCTCGTAAGAATTTGACATTTTCTATTTGAAATACAAGCCCAAAGCAATCCCACAAGCAAATCAATTAATTATTGATTAATTGAAACTTTGTCTACTTCTGAATAATAAAAAAGAAAAATTGGCTCCTATAAACGCCACCTTGAACATTTTTTTTAATGCTGTATCGGCAGGGTGTGAAAATGACCACCTCTGGTGGTTCTAGGGGGTATTGGAATGTTAGCAGTCCTGGTGTTAAAAAACATCCTGGATCCAGACGGTGACCTGAATCACCCCCAAAATCCAATAAGTTGTAACTTTTCCCATTTGAGGGATTTAATCAAAAGGCATCCAACACTTTTTGAGTTATGCTGCTAACAGACAGACAGACGGACAGACATACATATGCTGGCAAAAATATAACCTCCAAGCCTTGGCGGAAGTAAATATTGCATCTGTGTATTAGTGAGTTGCAGGCAGACAAGGGCCTTTCTTCTAAAAAAAATCCCCCCAAGAGTGGAAAAGAGTGCATTTTGATTTTGAGTTTATAGGTTTGTGTTTATGCACAAAAGTCTTTTCCAGTGTTTACATTTATTTGTTTCATTGTGTTTCCTTGTTATTGCTGTTCATGTGTTGACATGCTGGACAAGTAAAACTGCTTATCACTCTGTTCACTTGTATGTCTGTTGGACACAGATTTGGACCGTGGTCCTTTGTAACAATGAACTTATTGAACTGAGAGCGTTATCATCAGCCAGTTCAACATCAGCAAAAAGGGGAAAATAAATGGAAGAGCTCACCAACTCACTAACAGGAAAAAGAGTCCAGCAGTGTGACTGCTACACCTGGCCGTGATACAATCTAATGGTTGCTGTGCTCCAGGGGCAACATTAAATTACTCCACCCCTTTGTTGTTGCAGCATGCGTGGCTGCGACTGGCCTCTTCCCTTTCTGCAGAGGAAGCCAAGCAGAGACTCAGAGAGCGGCTCAGACAAAAAGAGGCTCTTCTGGACTTCCTTAAAGAGCAGTCAGAGAGGGGTGAAAAGAGGGGAAATGGCAGCTTCAGCTTGTGCTGTGTGACATTCGTCTCTGTAGAAGAAGCTTCCAAAAGACTTCCAATTATTTATGATTTACTTAAAAATCTAATCAAGTCAATTCAGTCTTTGCATTTGCTTGTATTTACTGTACTTCAAAGAAAAATATCACAAAATCCTTCATTTTACAGCTTTAAACATGATCTATGGTCATGGTATGTTTAAAAGAAATGGATTGCAATGGCTGTGAAAAGTTATGAATATTGTCAAACTTTACAATACTTGCATGAAGTTCCCCAATATGTCCCACTCATCATTTCTTTTGCCATCTTCACCTTCAGCTGAGCTTACCAAACAGTGTGAAGGTCCTACTATTCAATTTTGGGAAAATCAGAGGCTGTAAAGATGAAGCTTGATGCAATTCCAAAAATGACACACACTCCTGAGTTTTGCCTGCTTTGCCATGCTTCAACTTATCTTCTTATACAAATCTCATGTTAAAATGTGTGATATCAAGAGGGTAACAGCCAGCTCTCACCTCCTCCATCTCCTTTGGTTTTAAGGAATAATTAACTCCTTGCAGTTTCATCATTTAATCCACAATCTTGTGGACACTCATGCCAACAGCAGCTAGCATGACCAAGGCCGTAGCTACCATTGAGGACACCAAGGTATTTTTCTGCTAAATGCCTATGAGCTGGTTATCTCACAAGACTAATTAGTATAGGATGCGCTGGACTGAGCGACTACTTTTCTCGACTGGCATGGGCACGCTTCGAGATCCGCCCGTGCAAAATAGGGGAAATGGTCAGATGATATGAAAGGAAGAAGTAGTCAGACAAGCAGGAAAAAAGAAGTGGCTGGGAAAATGAAAGTCTGCCCCTATTGACCCAAACCTGGCTAAGTGGAAGCAAATGGAAAGGTGGATGGATATTAGCAGTGAATTGACACACAAGCTCACACAACAATTCCATTTTTAGAGAACAAAACTCTCTTAGTTTACTAAGAAATAGTAATGTTTTTCTTATAAATTTCATCAAGTGAATGCATATTATGCATTGTTTGCTGTCAGTGTCAAAATCTTTCTGACCAGAATGAATGCGCTGGCGGTGCAGGCGCACTGATCTCCCCTGTTGCTGGAAAATTGTCGCAAATCCTATGAAAGGTTGTTTTTGAACTTTTCGTTGGATTTGCTACAAATACGCAAATGAGGATAGGTTGCCTCTATTGGATAAACTGTTCTTCAGCTTCCTCACACAAACAGGAACAGTGGCTATCTCGGTTTTATCTCTTTAGATCATGTATCTATTTTTCTAATGTCTGAGTTTGTTTACTTAAATCTACAACAACATTGTTCTGCTATATTTTGCTAACGGCAAAATATCTGTGCCCCATTCTTGGGAGTTTGCACTTCCTATCTGTAGCTCATATTTGAAGGGCATGGTACTGAAAAGGCCCTGGTTACTCAGAAAAAGTTTGTCCACCAAGATAATGTGATGGAGAGTCGAATTACTCCTGCATGTTCAAGACTCAAACTGGCCATGGCACTGTTGCAAATGCTCTACAGTTCCAGTCCCAGACTTTGACCTGAATATAATACAACAGACTGGTACACAAAAGAAGAAGTCAGTAAACAGAGAGTAATCACATCTTTTTGTATACAATCAGAGGACACAGCACAATTGAATTGCCATGTCAAATTCTAACTGTAGCTCAACTCAAATGTACATGTAAGGATGAGTCCTTTGCAGCAGAAGGAGTCAGATACAAATACATGTCAGCAGAACAAAGTTAGGTTCTTTTCTTTGCCTACTTTTCTTTTCTCTTTTTTCTCTTTCTTTCTTTGTTTTTTCTTTACAAAAACTCCAAGATCAGCACGAGCTAGAGGTGGAATCTGTAATAAAACAGAGTGTTGAGCATTTAGATGTTGGATTTAAACTTAAAATGAATCCTTTGACAGAATTGTATTGTTTTTCTCATCCAGCTCTTGCAATAGAAAGATTTATATACATCCAGTAGATGGAACTATCCTTTGGTACTATTTTGATGTGGACACAGTTGTCTCTACTTACATGCCACAGTGTTTTATATGTCTTCGTGCTCTTTATCACATTAATTGAAGTCTATATGTTTATAGCATGCACAACATGCACATTTACTTTTATTTCTTTACAAGCTGATGAGATTTAACAGAGATTTTCTACATTACTGTAATCTTTGACATAAATTTGTCACCAAAATAAATTAGAGTAATATGTGTGTTATGCTTTTTTTTATCACCTCAATCAAACTGGAGCTCAATAGAAGGAAAGTGAAATATCGAACAAATTTGTATTCAATGCAACATTCATAATATAATGCACATCGGTCCCCTGTAACTTCATACTGATCATTCATGAAAGATGTTTTCTATGTTATATTTATGTACTTATTTATGTGTGCAATTTCTCTGTGCTCTCTGAGAAAAAAGGGAAAAAAAATTACGATATTGTTTAAAAGCCAGGCTCTTCTGATGTCTCCCAATCTAGAAAGACTAAGGGAGATGCTGTCTGTGCACTTAAGATGAGAAAAGGCCTTAAGCTGAAAGCATTTGTAGTTCTAAGAAATTTTTTTCCGAAACATTTTATTTTTCTTTCTCTATTCAAAGACATTTGGACTTTTTATTGGATAAAACAACAAGCATCTATAGCTCACCTTGCACTGATCGGTTTTATCTATATTTTATACAAATAAAAAAATGTTTTGACTTCTTGTTGAGATTTCAATATATATTTTGCAGCATTGTTGCACATTTTAGAAGCTGAATGCTGATAGTTATCACTTACCTGAACATTTTCTAATATTTAGACAAACCAGCAGATGTTTCTGATTCATGGAGGAAAAACAATTTCTTTCTGAGAAGGCCTTTAATCGCTAGTGCTAAAAAGACGTGAATCGGATTATTTTCAAAAATCTAAGTGTAAGAAGTCAGTCAACTGTTAGTGAAATTGTTGAAGTTATGGATTTGAAGGTATTTTTTAAAAAAAAGTAAACCACAATGACATGCTGTTTGGAAAAACATCCCTTGTAAATGGTAACTCACAACAGTAACACACTTCTTTGTCAATTTTTTTTAAACAACTTACTGCAATCAATTTCAAAATAAGCACATCTTTTTTATTAATAGACAGTTCAATATTTTTTTAAATACAGTTTAAGCATTTTTTATGTTGTTTGTTCTACTCCTTATGAATTATGGTGTTTATGGGATTTGCAAATAATAACACAAACATCCATCCATTTTCTATATCCACTAATTCTAATGCAGAGGGGCTTCAACCTATCCCATCAGCTAAGGAAGAGGCACGGTGCATTCTAGACACGTCACCAGTCTATTACAGGGCCAACACAGAGACAAACAACCACTCACTCACACTCAGTCCTAAGGAGAATTTAGAAGACAAGAATTAATGTAAAATGCATGTTTTTGGACACTGGGAGGAAGCTGAGTTCCTAAAAGAGAGACACACTTGCACAGGGAGAACATGCAAACTCCACAGAGAGGGCCCCATCCAAAGTCCAAAAAATAAAGAATCAAACCAAAGAAAGTAAAATAAACACACAAAACAAGTAAATCTTCTGTTAAAACCCAGACTGTGACTATCAGAAAAAGAACAACCCTTGCACTTGGCAATCATGGGCATGAGTGGACAGTATAAAAGCTGATGGGCTACCCGCCGCCAGACCGGAACAGCTGACAAGGATCCTGACCCAAGTATTGTGGTGGAAAAAGAAAAAACAAACAAACTTCCGACAATGATCCAGATGAGAAGGTCCATTCAGGTTTATTAAAAGTCATGTGCGAATAGAGAGTTACACAGAGTAACCAGCACGTCGGAAGAGTCTCTAAAGAGAAGAGGTGTGGATGTCTTTTATATCTGCGAGTTGGCCTTGCATAAACAATAGGGTGATTAAAGAGTCAGTCTTGTCTTTTAATCAACTCTGGGAAGTACTCTGACATACAATGGACATCCTGACCTGCTCAGTATAGTGAAGATTGGCATACAAGGGTTTATCTGTTTGGTATAGTGAAGACTGATCTATTCAGTATGAAGAAGACCATCATATAATGGACAAACCCGATGTGCTTAGGACACAAGTATTTTAGTCTAACTAAACATATGTCCTGAATAAGGAAATAATAATGAAAACAAAGAAATAATAAATGAAAATTTCCTTCACAGTATGACAAGATGAAACAAGACAGCAGAACGTCCCCATGCACCGAGACACAACAGCTGATTCACATGCCTAAAAAAAGCACACATAAGCCTACATTAATACTATTTTTGGGTTACTTTGCATTCACCCTGGAAAACAGAATGACAGTCTTACATCTTACCAATTAGTGCAGCCCCTCCAACAAGGAAGAGAGAAGGAGGGCAGTTGCCGAGCTAAAATAGCCACGGCAACTGCAGACATCATCAAATTATCAAATCAAATTTATTTGTATAACACATTAAAAACAACTGAGGTTGACCAAAGTGCTTAACATCAACAGAAGTAAAAAAAAAGGTAAACATTTTAAAAATATACATAAAAGCAATAAAAGTAATATTGTTAAAAGAAAGCAAAACAGTTTTAAAAAACAAAAAGAAAAAAATAAAGGACGCACACTGGGAAGAAAACACCTGCCCAGGAATAAGACATTCTGCTCCACCCAGCAAACGGGGCTAAACGGGCCACACCCAACACTAAGTGTTGCTAAGTGGGACGGAGAAAATCCTGTCCCACCTGTATTATATATGTTTATTTTTTAATAATCCAATACAAAAGTGACATGGTTTAAAAATCCACATTAAAGCATTTGCTGTTCATTTCCATTGATTCATTTTGGGGTCATGTGGTTCAGCTGTTTCCAATGTAAGCTTTATGAAAAAGACTCCAAGATTCTTTTTTCTTCTTACTCTTAAACTTGATGAAAAAAGTTTTCAAGTTGGTCGATAAAAGGCATCTTTGATAAGAACATCTTTTAAATGGTAGGACTCAAACGCAAAGGGCAGGGCTCAGGAAGGAGTGTTTTCTAAAGCCTTCCAACCCCCTAGAGAAAAGTGGGAGGTAGTTCAAGCTGACACAGCCTTGGTTTTTGGCTGCAGAAAATGAGATAAAATCCACTAGAGTTGTCAGAAAAGGTGAAGTGGGTGTTGGGCAGAAGGAAATAACCACAGGTGAAAAGATAACAAAGTCACATAGAAAGTTGCATCCCAGAGGAGAATGTTCCTGTAGCAGGCAGTACACAATGCTTTCCAAGCCCATCAAACAAGCCATCTGCTATAGGGCAAGGTGAGGTCAGCAGGATGCTATCTCTATATACAGACTGAGAGCACTTAATCATGCTAAACATAAACATGTCATCACCCAATAGTCTACATCATGCATAACAACCTCGCATTAGCACAATATATCAGGTGTATAGTCTTTCTTACTGCCCCTGCTGACCCTCACAAGCTAAATTATGTCTTTTACCCAGTAACAGGAAGGCAAAATAATAACACTGGATTTGTCTCTGTTTATCATCCATGCAGCAGTGTTGCTTCAGGCGGTGCTGGCACTATAAGGATGTCAAAGTTTCATTTGATCTCCAAAACTGACTCATGATTTAGTTCATAAATTATTGGAAACTGTTTTGTTACGGTTTGAGTTAAATGCAAAAATCTTTTTTGTCCAAGAAAAACTGATGTTTGCAGTTGAGGTCCAATGCAGTCTAAAACCCAAAATACTTTTTGCAAAGCTCTACAAACAAAATTAGTTTTTATTGCTATTTTCTTTTAATTTAAGGGAATACAAACCAGCAAAACTGATTAATCACTAAGCAGTAATGCCACAGTTGTGTCGCTGTTTGTTATTCATCTGACAATTTCTGGTGCAAAAAAGACCCACATAATCTGTCTTTTTTTATGTAAGACTTACAGATTTAAAACTACATTATAGAACCATTATTACAATATTACCTAAATTAACTCTTTATATTGTCATGTTCAAGGTGTGTTTTACTGCTCAACGATCCCAGCCAGGAGACACTCCAGATTTTTGTGACCCTGAACAAGTTAAAGTGGGGATAGAAAGTGGATGGATGGATGGATGGATGGATGGATGGATGGATGGATGGATAACATAGCCAGTTTCTCCTCATTTTCTTTTTTAACATCAATGTAAACTGGGTCAGTCTGCATGAACTAATTTATTGGAAAGAAAACAGTCTCTAGCTAATTTCTGTGTTTACCTTTTAGGTACTTCTGTGAACTTGTAAGAGGCAAAACAAGCCACTTACTCTGATGGGGTATAATTCCCCCCTTACACTGCAGCAGTCATTGGTTATAGCAATATTGTTGAAGGAAGGTCAGATTTCTGAGATATTTATCCCATCTTATTAATAACTTTGTACCCAAAATGATGGAAACCTTAGACACAAGTTTTAAAAGACTGGCATTTTCCTTTAATAAAGTCAAAGGATCATGCAAATAAGCAAAAAAACAAAACAAAACAACAACAACAAAAATTTATTATATATCCTTCTGCTGTGCAATCACAACTTCTTTTAATAATGAGAGCAGGAAAACAAGCAAATTACTGTTAGCTTGAGTGTGACCAGTGGTGATGCAGTCACATTTAAGTGTTATCATTGGTGATCTTGCCCCTGGAACACAACACAGTGATTACAGTCAACAAAGCTATTCCTTCCACCAGGTTTTCCTTTGTTCTTCCATTTCTAACAAGCTGTTCATTTTTGCTTCCCTCCGACTCTCCTGGAAAAATAAACAAGCTCTTGTTGAGCTGCCCCACTCATTAGCCCCATTGGCTGCACAGCTTTCCTATAGAACAAGCCCGTGTTATGGCAACTCTCACTTCACTGACTGCTACACAGCGTCAGTGTGAAAAAGGGTTCAGTGCCTGTTGAAAATGTTGAAGTACTCATTGAAGGTAGATCTCGGAAAGAGATGTCCAATGAACAGACAGGCAAAAGAGGCAATAAGAATATTCTTATGGGCAGCTTTATGTGAAAAAAATATTTGATCCATTTATTGAAAGACTAGAAAAACAAATATCCCACATGCCATTGCTATTTTCTTCATTTCAACAGTAATGCTATCCAATTTCTTTAATATCTTTTTGAGGGAAGAGCATATTGTGCTGTCTCATGCACAGCCATTAAAATGACCACGTACACACACACATGCATGCCAACAAGGAAAAAGAAAAAAGCTGGCATATCCCCACCTCCCATGTTGTTGCATTCAGTGTTGTTGCCGAGACAGGAAATGAAGGGACCCATATCATACTGTAATAACACTGAGTTGATGATGAAGCCCTGATCATGGATACAGGGAGTGATGGAAACACAATGATTCAGAGAACAAAACATTTTCATGACTTGATCAATAAACACCAGTGTGCCACATCGACAACCAGAATAGAAAACAATCCTACTCTTTTTGTAGCCCACACATTCAGTCTCAGCTCATGTCAATCTGCACCATCTTCTCCAATCAGTCATGATGAAACATACACTTCTAGATGGAAAAAAGACATGAGTCAATGTAGGAATTCTCCAAAGTTCAACAGTTTTCACCATACAGATAGGATAAAGAAATCCAGAAAGAGACACAGTCACAGCAGTGTTGGCTCAAAACAAATCAACTAAATTGTTGCCATCTCATTTCATTGTATAAAAGGAATATTGACATTAAAAGTGGCACAATCATTGCAGACCTCTTGAATACATAGCAAATGAAAAATTTTCTTATTGTAAGATTAATTGATCTCATCATACACCACTTCTTTCAGGTAAATTCAACTTAAAAGCTATGAATATAAAACAAGTTGCAAGATAGTACAACACTGCCACCCTATGGATGGAGACACAACAACTTAGCCCAGACAACAGGGATAAAAACACTAACCAGCCAGAGGAAAACACTCAGCCAAAGTAATTAGCTTTAACCTGTTTCTGTGTAATTACCTAAGACAGGTCAGATAAGAGGTCATGTAGACTTCACTTGAATTTCTTTTTTTATTCATGTTTTATCTACTGCTGTGTGTTTTTTTAATTGAATGTTTGTTTAACCAGGAAGCACCTCACTGAGATGAAAATCTCTTTTTCAAGTCTCCTGGTCAAGACAGCAGCAGCACAGTTTACAAAACAGGCAGGCAATCAACATACATGCCTGACTATACTTTTTTGTGAAGTGCTTTGAGTTGCAGTTGTGCAAGTTGTGCTTGAAAGGTACTATATAAATAAAGACTTACTAACTTACTTACTTGCTACTATTGTTTAGCGATTGCAAACCCCCCAAAGTCAAGGAGTACATTTACACAGATGTATCTGCCTCCATAGCATTTTCTTTCTTTCTTTTTTTCTAAACATGTCCTGTGCAGCATCATGACAGCAGGATGATGGTTTGGCTGCCGTGCTGTGCCGAACAAATTTGCTTTGCCAAGAGGAGCCTTTTAGATATGAGGCTCTTCTTGAATGTTAAATATTAAACTAAAAATCAAACAAACAGCTGCTGTACCTGTAAAGAAACAGTAAATATCCTTAGCCTCAAAGGAAACACAGCAGACAATCATCAGGAGCACCTGCGGAAAGAAAAACTGGAAAAACAACCAACACGACAAGTTGTATGCGTGTGGGTGTATGTGTGTGTACAAAATATTAGTGGTGAGTTTTATTAAGGCAAAGCAAGTTTATTTGTATAGCACATTTCATGTACATGACAATTCAAGGAGCTTTACTTTAAGTGATCATTCAAATGCAAACATGCTCCCTCCAATGAAGAGAAGCAGACTGAGAGGGCCCCAAGCACTGGGCAACCAGCAGCCACCACAGAGCACAGAACCGAGACAGCCCACAGCAAGAACAGCCACGCGCTCATCAAGAAGGATGCAGAGGAAGGCTGCAGTCACTGTCATTAAGTGCGGGCCCCCGGGAGCGTCATTCTGATCTCTGAGATCATTTCTGATAAGATGTCTATTTCCAAACCTTTGGGATCTGTGTTGCATTTAGGACAGTTTCTATGAACAATTGATGAACGAGGGCCAGGCATGCATATACAAATATCACCACAATCCACAACTAACATAAAGGTGTTAGCAACCAGCCTCTTATTAGATTCAAATAAAAGATAAGATTTAATCCTGAAAAAAAAACAAAAAAACAAAAAACAAGCTTTAATTTCAACCTTTTTACCACTTGATGAATGTGTGGGGTAAAAGAAAAAGATACATTAAAATACCTAGATACATCTAACATGATCCTAACTTAATCTGTAAACCCTGAGTAGTGAAAGTTGGTGTCAGGTTCTGTGATTTGGCCTTAACGTTTGAAAAAAGCATGACTTTAGTTTTGTCACACATTTATCACGTGTTTTGAATCACAAGATTTTGCTGAAATGTGTTGAAAGACGATTGCAACTGGGTGAGTGCCTGGATTTGGATGGGGGCTGTGCAAATGTCATCAGCATAAACATGAAACTTTGCGCACATTTGGTCAATATTATTGAAATAAAGGATAAAAAGTAGTGGCCCAACAACTGACCCCTGAGGTGCTCCTTTTGTTACTTTTGACACTCAGAGGTATAACAATCTGCCTGTTCTGTTTGCTAAATAATTTCTGAACCAGTAAACAGATTTAGGAGACTGACTTGCTCTTGCTACGCGACACATTAGTGGTGTGTGGTCAATCCTTAGAGAAGTCAATAGAAAGGGCAGCAATGTGTTTTTTTTAAAATGTAAATAGAATAAACAAAACTGTGGAAAACCTTAAGAGATGCTGTTTTGCGCCTTAAGCTACTTACCTTAAAGGTGCATTGTGCAATAAAATCAAAGGTCAATGACAGAAAATTTGATACATCATTAAAAATATCATTAAAAACTGTTTCTATTGGTATAACTGCTTTACTAAAATAACAGTTATATTTTTATTCCCTTAGAAAAGTGTTTCTTAGGACCCACTGCCCTGCATGTTTTAGATTTGTTCCTACTCCAACACACCTGATTCAGATTAATGAACTTCCAAATCAAGTTCTCTGTGAGTCTTTTAACGAGCTATTCATTCATTCAGGTGTGTTAAAGTAGGTTTACCTCTAAAACATGCAGGGCAATGTGTCCTGAGGACCAGGATTGAGAAACACTGCCTTTGTAAAGTGCTAGAGCACCATTTGGGATATGTAATGCCATAAAAGGCACATACAGGAAGACTCATGTACACTAGTCACATCGATGATATTGATACCAACGTTGTGTAATATATCAATACTTTAATGTAAAGCTTGAAAACCATCACAATCTTCATAGATAAGAAGGATAAAGTGGTTTTTTGATGGATATGGTTCACTGCTGTGACAAGGCACCTACATGCCCAAAATCAGCTTCTCTCCCCGAGATAATGACAAATTCGGATCTTTAAAATGGTATCAGTAATAACTTTTTTTCTGGATATCCGATTATAAAAATTGTAAATGTAAGTCTTGAAAAATATCACAAACTTCATAAATGAGGAGGATATGTGGTTTTTGGTGGATTCGGTTCACCTTGGTGACAACGCACCAAAATCAGCTTCTATAATGCCAAATTGGTATTTTTATGGTGTGAACTAATAAATTTATTTATGAGTTAAGAAATTAATGCACTAATTCCATAGATTAATCTCTTTGCAATTACACGTTAATTTTGACAGCCCAATAAAAAATATCAGGGGGAGAGTGGGGTAAGATGAGCTACTTTTTACTTATGTTGTCCTGGAGGTAAGGAAAAATCACACAGAAATAGAATGAAAACATATACCTTTATTTCAGGATGTCTCCTATCAAATGAAATGATCAGAATGCATCTCTGACATAGCTGCCCAAAATAATGACTTCTCAAAAAAAAGTGCTCCTGTGGCTCAACTTGCCC
>JBBBVU010000021.1:15618789-15635461 GCA_037177055.1 Atherinosoma microstoma | reverse complement strand
TTTTTTTCTGATGATGCATATCACCATGAATTTATTTTAACAGCACGTTTGAACAGGTCCTCTGAATCCCTTTTTCCTCCCTGCTGTCAGTTTCTTAGAAACACTGTTTTAATACTGAATATTGTGAAAGACTTCTCACTATCTATGGTCCCAGTGAAAGCTCAAAATTGCAGTTAGGAATGTGTCTCAAGTGTGGCAATGATTTACACCTATATTTAAACAAAACATGGGACTTGGGTACTTGATTCTATAGTTAATCCTGAATACACTGCGAACGATGCACCCTAACACAGATTTTTATCAGTCTTGTTGACAAACTAGTTGCTCAGATGCGTTCAAATCTGTGACACACTGTCTGACTTTATAGCTATAAATAGTAATTGATCAATGTTTACATCGATCATTAACATAGTGTCGATAAAGCTGGTTGCCAAACTAGTCTCAGCCCCAGACTAGCAGCTGTTCATTTGACCCATTTAAAGAGAAAAACTAAATACTGTTTCCAGTGTGACTCCACTTATTTATCTTTGTTTTGAACAGGGGGCATTAAGATAAATCTCCCTCTGTTCTCCACAAGGCATAATACTTGTGTGTGTGTGTGTGTGTGTGTGTGTGTGTGTTTGCCACTGCGCATGCCTGTTTCCCACCCGAGGCTTGTATGAATTACATTATAGGAGTCACATTGTAGCAAACATCAATTTTGGGATCACAACAGTGGGCCTTTATCTGTTGCACAACAACCCACTGGGTATTTTAGGAGTGTACAGCAACTTTATCACGCACACAGGCAGACTTATGTAATAGGAGCTACTTAAGTCTGACATGGTCAGAGGTGCAAGGCATGGCACCACATTCCTGTCCAGCTTCATGTCCCACTGCAGCCTGGACAGATTGTCAGAGACTGTATAAGCTAGTGCATGAAACCCTTACAAGAGGTTTTCAATCAACCAAACCAGGCATCAAACTGAAGAATCCACTAAAAATTTATAATTTTTTATTTTTTTTTTGCTTTTGACTAAACAATATAAATGAAATGAAGATGAATATATTAGATGAACCACTGTCTCACCAGTGACAGCCAACTTGGATGTGAAATGTTTGTAGACATGGCTGATAATGGCAGCTCACACATTTGCCCTCTCCTCTGGAATTCCCAGCCTCTAACTGTCATCAAGATAAATTGACTAACTTGAAACTGACACTGCAGAAGTGTGTGTGTCTCTCAGCCAAGTCCCCTTTATGTCTGAATAGGAGATCTCTCTTCTTTCCTAGGATCTGCCCGTTTGCAGGAATGTCATGCACTAAGTCTATGTGTGTGCACGTGCACACATGCTCACCCTGCTCTAGTCTGTACCTTAGGCTTTGACATTCTTTCTGTACATTGACTAAAATGAGGGCACGAGTGAATAGGTTTAACTGCCTGTTTTGCTCCCTGGCGACTATGTCAGGTCTTTTCCTACTGAGATTAGCTTATTACAAAACTGCGTGGAAAAATATCTGCAGCTTTCTAGATCAGCTCATTAATGTCAATCCTAATGAAAACAAACTTAAAATAAAATACAAAAGGATCCTTTTTTTCCCCCTTTCTTTTTCTTAGTCTTATTTGATAATATTTCTGCATGGAATCCGTAGCGCCGCTGTGTTCAGCAATCCCATATCGGTTGGTTATTTATATCTTTTTCTCATTAAGTAAAAATCATAAATCATCATTTGTTTCACAGTCTAATTTTCTTATCTCGGTAATTGTGCGGGCTCTGCCCACAGGTTATAGTACAGTCAAGGAGGAGAAATGAGGTGTGTTTTTTTTATTTTTTATTTTTTTCCCTTTCCCCTGATGGTATATTTACCATGTCGATATCGGATATGCTTCGGTTCACCCATGTCGCCAACATCTCCATCACGTGGGTACAGTGTCCGAGCCTCAGCGCCCTTCCTGATTAGTTATTATGTGGGACAGGAAATGCAGCTTTTGCAGCACTAAAATGATTTGTTATGGTTTCATAGCAGAAACGGTGCATGTACTTTATTCAGTCATTACAATGATAAATTAATTGCATCCTGCAAAACTTTCTTCTTCTTTTTTAGATAATATAATCAAACACTTTTGTTATAAATTACATCATAAAGAGTTGATCTCAATGTAAATGTGCTCAGAAGAGACAATTCTTGTTGCAGAAATGCACTATTATAGTGTGTCAAGCTCCTTTTTAAATGTGTTTAGGTACAGATTACTAAGACTGAACATGGTTCTCTTCTATCAGATATAGAACATGCCTAACCAGCAGAGACACTAATGACAGCAGAGATTAGCTAACCAAATTTAAGTCTATTTAGCTGATTATATGTAAGGCCAAATGAGAGCATGTTGATCTGACAGATCCCTCATCTGTGTCGCATGCAGCCTCATCTGCTGGCCCACACCTGCATTCAGTATAGGAATACGTTGATTGCTTTAATTTGCCACTTTTATTGCAGTTGTATCTTCTGTAAAAACAAAGTGGAGTTTAGAAACAAGTATCTGGATTATGAACAGCAAAACCATACATATTTATTGCGGGCATTAGGAGTTTGTTGTGTTTGAATAAAGCCAATCCCTTATTACCAACAGCCTCGTCCTTAAGGGCAGGGTTATTCACCCCTAGGAAACTAGTTGTTTCCTTACTTCAACACACCTGATTCAAACAAAGCAGGTCTCCTCAACACCTTGTTCCCAGGTTTTGCACAAGCCTGTAAATGAGCCATTAATTTGGCCTGGTGGGTGCAAGGAAACGGCTAAAAACCTGTAGAACAAGGACCAAAGTTGAAGAATCCTGCTTTAGGGGAGCGTTCGAAAAAAAGGAGAGATTTTTATTCCTTTGTGAATGAAGGGTGTACAAAAGAGTTTTAGCAAGTTATGTTGAGCCTTAAAGTTTCAATATTTGGGATGTGTCTGTTTTATACAGACTACATCAGCATAACATCCAGTTTGCTAAACACTAAACCTGCTTTTAAGGTTATTTTCCGAGTTTCAGATGAATTTGGCTGAAAAGGCCGACCTGTCACGGATTATTTGTCTGATAATGTGCAAAGGAGTCCATCATGAAGTAGATGTGTTCAGCTGTACATTGATGCTTACAAACTAAGAAATTACAGAAGCATGAATTGTAGGTGTCATGTTTCCTTGGCAAGTGTTTTCATACTTGGTCCTGATTTCCAGCTAAGTTTGTTTTCCATTGCTGATACTGCAGGTTATAGATCACTGATTAGAAAATTGATAAATGTGTTGTATTTATCGCACAAAATAAAAAGTTAATAGCCCAAATTTACTTTAATTTGGCTATAACTAAATGTATCCTTCATTATAGGGTAGTGGAGTTAAAGGCAAATAAATGAGTATTCATTTAAATTCATGACATTTTAAGAAGTCTTTATTCAGCTGCCAAATTAGAACAGCAGACACTGAAAGTGTATTGAGTGTTAAATAAATATGAATAAATATCAAATTATATTCATTTAAAAGTCCAAATCTTCACCGTTTCTTTTAAGCTGGAATTTTCAAACTTGATCATGTTTTTAATACTGTTTTTAATCTCCCTTTCTCTTGTTTTTGATCTGCACACCGCTGTAATGCTTTTTAATTTTTTATGTAAAGCACTTTGAATTGTTTTGTCCAGGAAATGTGCAATACATATAAACTTGCCTTGCCTTGCTTTAAATAGGTTTTGTAATTCCTCTCGTTCTGTTTGAAGTAGCGTTGCGTTATTGCCATCATTTTCTACATTCTGCATAGTTGTAATGTGTTAAAAAAGCCTTGTTTTGACTGGAATACACAATGGGTCTATTTTATGTATAAGATATGTCATGTGACCACAGTGCCTGGAGAAGACAGCCAAAATAAAGCAAATAAACATTGTTGCAATACCAATTAACTCCTAGCAGGTTTTATTAAGTCAGCTAACACATATACAGCCTGGCTATGTTAAGCTTGCTTTGCAGTACAAACCTCTGCAGTGGTAACACTGTGCATCAGAAAAGAGAAAGAGGCTACATCAAAGTTAAGTGACATAACCGTATGATTATGGTGTCAGTATGTGTTATTACTGCACCACATGAGCTAGGTGGAATTTAGAGTGTTGTGAACGGTTGTTTCCTTCTTGTGTTGTCATGTGTGAAGTGTTCGTTCTGGCAGAGATCATTTGTTTGGAGGCCTGCGCTCATGAAAGTTCAGGTGTAAATGAATCAAAGCGGGGAGTCCTCAGACCACAATGGGGAGATATGATTACTGGCCAGGCTTCTTTTCAAAATATATTTTTCTGTTTGTGTGTGGAAGAGAAATCATTGGGCTCTAACTGTTCACCTAGTTCCCAAATCCTCTCTTCCTCTTTTTTTATCCTCTCTCCTGAGTGGAAACCAGCACACCTACCCTTCATGACTCATTTGCCAGCCTTCATCACTTTTTTTTTTTTTTTTGTGGCTTCATATTTCTTGCTGTTTTAACTGTCACTCTACCCTTCTTTCTCTGTACTCTCACTCTTTGAAAAATTTTTTTCATTGCCTCGTTCATCTCCCTTTTGACTTGGTCTAAAGCCATCTCCCCCTTTTTTTTTTTGTCTTTTTGTTTTCTTAGATGTGCCCCCTGCAGAACAGGAGAAGCTCTTCATCCAGAAGCTGCGACAGTGCTGTGTTCTTTTCGACTTCCTTTCTGACCCATTGAGTGACCTGAAATGGAAGGAAGTGAAGCGGGCGGCCCTGAGCGAAATGGTGGAGTACATCACCCACAACAGGAATGTCATCACAGAACCCATCTACCCAGAGGTGGTGCACATGGTCAGTAAGAGTGAGAGGCAGGTTGTGTCTGCAGTTAATGCTGAGAATATGGGCACACTAGCTGCGGGGCAAAGTCAGTTGGAAGAGGAATAAGAAAAAGAAGTTAGCACAAAGTTTGTGGTTGGTAAAGGTTTAAACTACTGAAAGCTTTTTCACTCAAAGGGACTTTTTGTCTTGACATGGACAAAGTAATGTCTTTTACCGTGGCTCAGAGGCTACAGCGGTTTGTTTTGAAATCACCTGAACAGTTGATTTTCCATTTGACCATTTCATCAAAATCATTACATGTGCAGCATTACAGAAATTGGACAATTAACCAGATCAAAAACACTGTGAGGCTCTTCTACCTCATACTGAACTACTATGTTCTCCTTATAGTCTGAGGAGTCGATGCAAAATCATCTTCACGGCCCGTAATGTGTTGAAGTGCAACACAGCTCAGGACAGTATATCTACCTTGTAGCTTTTCTTTACAGACAAGGCTTTTAGTGTTTTAGTAGGCCACCTGCACTGTCCCATGATCTGCCTGGCAGGGAACAGCAGCCCACAGGGAAGTCAGTTGACACTGTGAGAGACCAGAAACACAAGACACTTAGATTATTGTGGGCCAAACCCTTGGAGGCCAGTTGCAAGGACAACGTTAACATTAACCAAAAAGGGAAACTTCTTAGGTCAAGCGCTTTTGTTTTGGGATTTTTCTTTAAATTTTGGCCAGTAGAGTTATTTCCACTTTGTAGTTTTAAATGTTTTTTGTTATTTTTTTAGTAACCCAGATTTGCAGTTCATTTGTAACCAAAGAAAACAGTGAACGGATATTTGCTTAAATGTTAAATTGTTCAGGGGAATAAAAAGTTGCGGTATCGTTTTCTTTTCTCGTCTTTCAGTTTGCTGTGAATATGTTCAGGACGTTGCCTCCATCGTCCAACCCAACTGGAGCAGAGTTTGATCCAGAGGAGGATGAGCCAACACTAGAAGCTGCATGGCCCCACCTTCAGGTTGATGTTTTATCTGTAACTTAGAAAAGCCTCAGAGCAGGAATGTAATCAGTGATTTATTTTATGGTTTGTAGATTTAAGGCTTCTGTAATCTTTTACCTTTTTCTTTTTGTTTGACTTCCATCCCAACATTTAAACCTTTTTTTTTTTTCCATTTGTCTTGCAGCTCGTCTATGAATTTTTCCTTAGGTTTTTAGAATCACCTGACTTCCAGCCTAACATAGCAAAGAAATACATTGATCAGAAATTTGTTATGCAGGTAAGAACATTTTTTTATTTTTTTTTACAAACTCTTCAATTTAGAATGAACACAATGCGTAACAGCTTTTTCAGAAGCTGAAATGTGATTAAAGAAAATCATAGAAATGACAAAGTTATAAGATCCGACATGGATTGTGATAAAGTTTCACTTTTCGTGCATTGCAGCTCCTAGAACTATTTGACAGCGAAGATCCCAGAGAAAGAGACTTCCTGAAAACTACTCTCCACAGGATCTATGGAAAGTTTCTGGGGTTGAGAGCGTACATCAGAAAACAAATCAATAACATTTTCTATAGGTCAGTGCTGCTGTCCTGCTTCCCACACACATATCAAGATAAACAATCAATATACTGTATGAATCTCTTGTAGTATAGTGTTTCTTTATTGCCACTAAGCAGAGGCCTGTACTACGATGCGCGATTAACGTACCGCGGATATCTCTTTGTTACCTCGATTGACTTGCATAGACATTCAGGATCCGGATAAGCGGTACTACGAAGCTGGTTATCAACGTGGTAAATGTAATTCAACCCAGGGGGGAGTCTGAAGATTGTGGTTTGGATTTCTGGATTTTGTATTTTTGAAATGTAGCTTGCTCAAGCCGTTTTTCCAAGATCTCCTACCCCTTCTTTAATTTCCAGACGTTCCAGAGAGCTTCCTCACTTTCCTTTTTCTGTCTGTCTGTTAGCAACATAACTCAAAATGTTATGGACGGATTTTGATTACATTTTCGGATAATCTTAGAAATAGAATAAGGAACAAATGGTTGGATTTTGGGGGGTGATCCAGATCACAGACTGGATCCATTAGAGCTTCTAACTCAAAAATAATGCCCAAAGTCATTGGCAAAAAAAATAAAAAGGCTTGGCAGAGGTCCATGCTCTATGCTTCTAGTTTCCATTGACTTCTTGAGAGGCTCAGCACCCCTGTGTTTGTGTGGGAATATTAATCCCGTGACACAGAAGTAGTTGCGCGTTCCATAAATTCTTGGTTCTGCAGTTCTGCAACGTGTGAGCATTATTATGAACCTCGTTATTTCAGATGCAATCCTAGTGGAGCTAAATGGACTTGGGAACAAGAGCAAAAACGGTGTTGAGGCTTTAGTTCACAGGTGTCAAAGTCCGGTCCTCAAGGGCCGCTGTCCTGCAGGATTTCAATGTTTCCTGCACTCAAATTAAAAGGATACAACAGCCTATGAAGCTCTGCACAATTACTCATTAATTTGAGTCAGGTGTGTTGGAGCAGAGATGCATTGAAAGCCTGCAGGATTCCGGCCCTCGAGGACCGGAGTTTGACACCCCTGCTTTAGTTCTTCATCAAAAGGATTGCGTCTATCCCTAAAAACTCCCTCTCCTAAATGCTCCTCTCATGGTTCGCACACCAACATCATCTTATCCAGAACATAACCTGCTCAGGAGCCGGTTAGCTGCTCAGCGTATGTTTCCGCAGTGATACATCCCATTAAGAAGTTAATCAGTATCGTAGTACAGAAAACCCTGAAGTTGCCTCCATAAGAGAAAATCCAGCTTTGTAGTACAGGTCTGAGGTCTGTGGTTGTTCTTACAGGTTTATCTATGAGACTGAGCACCATAATGGTATAGCTGAACTACTGGAAATACTTGGAAGGTAAGGCACCCAACTAATTGTGCAAAAGTTGAGCTTTTATGCTGATGTATTCTTAGTTCTTCATTTTAATTGTAAAAAATTACCAAATATGAATAATTGTAATGTTTTTTCATATATATAATCCTTCTACATTTGTTAAGTGCTCTGATAGCTTTTTTACATCCTTAATGTTTATTTTTTTTAGCATAATCAACGGATTTGCCTTACCACTAAAAGAGGAGCACAAGATTTTCCTGTTGAAGGTTTTATTGCCTCTGCACAAAGTCAAATCACTCAGTGTCTACCATCCACAGGTATGTTTTTGAACTCATAATGAAGCACACAAGAATCTTAATTCATTCAAAAATGCATTTGAATTTTCTTGTTCAAACTTGCTCCAAAGGCGCTCCTATTCTAAGTTCACTCTACAAGTTTTCAGAAATAGTAATATGTGTTCCAGGCAGCTTTTCCCTCAGGCATTTTGTGTCCCCTGCAGCGCTGCTTTTAGTGTAGTTGTGGCTAAATGAAGACGAGCTTACAGATTGTTTCTGTTTTACAGCTGGCCTACTGTGTGGTGCAGTTTTTGGAAAAAGACAGCACTCTAACTGAGCCGGTATGTCATAAAAAAAAAACTACACATAGACTCAAACTTGCAATCTGATTTCAAATTGGAAAACTTATTTTCTTGATGTAGCAGATTCATTAACTAATAGTTCATCCACTCAAAAAGCTGCTATTGCTCTATCTTCCTTGATTAGTTATCATTATTTCTTCCCCACCAACCCCATAGGTGGTAATGGCTCTTCTAAAGTACTGGCCAAAGACTCACAGTCCCAAGGAAGTGATGTTCCTGAATGAGCTAGAGGAGATCTTGGATGTCATAGAGCCCTCTGAGTTTGTTAAAGTGCAGGAGCCTCTCTTCAGACAGCTGGCTAAATGTGTGTCCAGCCCACACTTTCAGGTACTGAATGATCACAGTCTAACCTCTTTTTTTTAATATGTATTACTCTGACTAAATTTCCAGTCTGCCTCTGGTTATTCTGTCTGTGAAGTGTGAATGATCTTAATTTGGCATATGATCTGATTTTTAAGAGTTTGTGTGATTTTGAAATGAATAGGAGAACTGTTCAGATTTTGTCTCTCCATTTATACAAAAGCATGCAGAGTTTGACATAATTAAGACCATGCTCACTGGATATAATGCACAGCTTGGAGGTACAAACTAGTTTTCGTGGTTAATGAATATTACTGAGGCATCATTCAAATATAGATTTAAAAATTCTAATAAAAGCTTGCAGAATATATTCAGAAAGAAACAGGATTTTTATGTTGGGCCCAGGGATACTGAGGTAGTTAACATATTGATATTTTGATATTTACTTTTGTAGCAGTATTAAGGCAAACAGTGCCACCTTCATGTAATTCACCTGAGACAGACTTTTACAAACACATTACCCATCTAATCAGCAGCTGAAGACTTCACAGTACTGAGCTGTTGCCATCACTGTGTAACTCACTTGGCATTGTTCATATCATTGGAGCTTTAAACTGTGACCACTTAGTCACATTTTGTGGCCATTTTTTGGAGACGATAAGACACACCCATGCGACATAAGTGGCAAGGGTTTTTTTCTTCTTTTCTTTTCCCCCTGTCCTCACCTTTTATGTGTGTGTGTGTGTGTGTGTTCTGTCTCACATAATGACTACGTGGTTGTCATCTACATATTTGTTCAGTAAGCACGTACTGTCACTCTTGCTTAAATTTTAAAATAAACCATTTTTTAAAAAAATAAATGAACATTCATTCCTGTTACATGGCAGTCATGAATTGATTATGAGGATGTGGAATCAGCAGGAATGATCAGAGGTGTCCTCCACCTGACATGAAACACTCACACAGTTTATCAGATAAATATGTTAACTCTGTGTATTTCATGCACTGCTGTCTGGTGACCCAACATTTGTGGGGACTTGACCCCAAACTTGTTCAAACTCTGCAGAAGCAGATGCCCCGATTTTCTTATGGAAAAATAAATCCAAATGGGTTGGAATAAAGTTGATTGTCATTTTCTCTCACAGTATCAAAATTGTATCAAGTATTGAGTATTTTCCTTGCTATCAGTATTGAGTTGAAATTCTTGAATCATGACATGATGGCTTATCGCCCTTTAAAATAACAGCATTTATATGTGTTGTGTTCAACACAATTTGGAAGGACATTTGAGATTCAAATTATGAATTGTGATTTGATCCTCAACTATGATAACATTGTTATTCAACCCACCTTTACACCCCACACATTGCTGACTGACTAACAGTACCCATTTTATGTTTCAGGTAGCAGAGAGAGCTCTGTACTACTGGAACAACGAGTACATCATGAGTCTCATCAGTGACAACGCAGCAAAGATTCTGCCGATTATGTTTCCTGCTCTGTACCGCAACTCCAAGACGCACTGGAACAAGTAAGCTGCTCAAGTTTGGCATCTCCACATAAGCTGTAATCATGTTTGTAAAGGGTCTTTGTACTTTACATTGCACACCACACAAGTCTGACACAATGCGTGACAAATAGTTGACATAGTGTTCTCACTGGGAGGTACATACCTGACCTCCTTCATAGAATGTCCTCTCTTGTAAACCAGTAACTGTTCACCTGAAGTTTGTTTGTAAGAGGCTGTTCATAATTATACTCAGTGATTTATTTTTTTATTAAACTTGGTCAGTTTTTGCTTTTCTTCGTTGTTGTTGTTTTGTTTTTTTAATACATAACTTCCACATTTGTTGAGCTGCCTTTCAGTAAACCCAGAATGAAGCATGATAAAACATGGCCAAAACCAAAACTTCACACCTGTCTCCTTTTCTTACGATGTTTCCATTTTGAATTATGCAAGTCTGGCTGCAAGTATCAGGCATATTGCTGTAATTTTTCAGTCCTGTGGATTTTAGATTACATTTCTTGCTCTGGGGCAACACAGACCTTTACAAAATGTTGTATTTTTGCTTGTGTAAGTAAATATTTGACTCTGACCAACCCTTGGCTCTATGTGTGTTCACAGGACCATCCATGGCCTCATCTACAACGCTCTAAAGCTTTTCATGGAGATGAATCAAAAGCTCTTTGATGATTGCACACAACAGTTCAGGGCTGAGAAAAACAAGTATGCAACAAAGTCTCTCTCTCTCTTTCTCTTCATCTCTCTCTCAATTTCTGTTTTTCTTTAAAATGTCTGAGTGATGCTTAATTGCAATCAGTCTAAACACTGCAGCTGCATAGTTGTGCTGGATGTCACTTTAATCAATGGAGTGGAACAGATAAGTGACAGGACTTGTTGTGTTTTGTTAAACAGAGAGAAGGCGAAGTCGAAAGAACGTGAAGAGGCTTGGATCAAGATTGAGAACCTCGCCAAATCCAACCCACAGGTGAGCGATCTCTGCAATCATTTACATATATGTCTATGTCCCTTTGTGTTTGTGTGTACATTGAATGAAGTCTTGACCATAAGTTTTGGGACAGTTAGTCCAAGAAATTCTAAATATAACTTCATGACATTGAAATGCCAAGTCTTAATTTCACGAGGTTTACATCAGTACTGAGGAAACAAAACAACAACTTTGTGTCAAATCTAATCCTTGTAACACAGAGCCCAAATAGCAAGGGCACACAGGGCTACTAACTGTTTTGTGGGCGACATTGTGATGTTTCATTGTTGCTTTAAAGAAGACAATAGTGAGGATGGAAAAAAATGTCCGCAAATTTAATTTGGTGTATGATGATGATGGCAAGTAAAATAGATGTATGTATAAATAAAGACAAAGAGACTCACAAGTCATGCATTTTCAATCCTGAAGCACTCCCCTCGTCTAAGACGCAGTCATTGTGAAAGGTTTTTGCTTTGCGATTGAAGATCCAGCAAAAAGTAGTGTATTTTGATGCTATTCCACTCTGTGTAACTGTCCATGCACCTATGGTGTGGACGTGGAAAGTCTTGTTTTCTGTTAGCCAGTTGTCTTTACTGTTCTCCGTCCGTCGTCTTATGTCCAGGTTTGCTTAGGTCGTGTATTTATACTTTAACTTTACAGTTCATACTCACCAAATGACTCTGCTTTATTATGGTAACTTTCTGAATTCTGTATTTTCAAAAGGGAGCGACTGTAGTCACTCCGACAGCAGAGACCATTTTGAAATTTCTCCCCGTTCCCTAAAACCGAATTGCAATTGCACAATATTACTTAACCCCCCAGTAGTTAAGTAACATTGTGACTTTATAGATGTAAATGTTGATACAGATAAACTCATGACTTGATTAAAACCTTAAGTGACAGCTAGCAGATTGCAGGTAAGGTGTTCTTTGCACTCTGGAGCTGTTCCATTGAGGGTAATGAATCTCTGAACTTTTTCTGATCCCTCTCCTATGACCAATTTGCCATACCACTGGCTAATTCCCCCAGCAACACAGCCCATAGGATCATAGGAGTGCTTTAACTCCTCACAATATGGTGGCGATTCTGTGGAGGAGTTCACACCATTCTTCTTGATTTAATAAAGAACTCATTCGGATTGAGCTGGATTGGATCAGTCTGATCTGACTGAGAAGTTTGCATGAGGCATTTTCATTCTGATTGGACCGTTAATGTGATTTTAACAGTCATAAACATAACTAGTTTTGTCATTCAACTGCTCTCCAAAATGTACAAAAAACATACCTTTTAAGATTTCCACAGAAATTAGTGTTAGAGCTAATGTAAAAGATTTGGTTTGGAGTTGTTGTGACCTCCTGAAATGTTACAAAGTCATTTGAAACCTAAAACCAGTCAACTGCAAATAAATTGGCAATGAAAATGTTTAAATCACTGGGATTCTTTCTTCCTCAACTGTAGTAAAATCAAAACTGTAAAACTTTTTGTTTACGACTTCTTTGCATGCGACTGAAAGTCTATTCTCCATCCTTTTTTTGTTGTTATTTTGTTTCCCTTTCTTTTCAACATAGTTCTATATATATGTTGATTCCTCTGACCTCAATAGTCCTGTAGCAATGGAGACGGATGTCCCTTTGATAGAAGATGTTCAGAGGTTAAAAAAGACAGTTGAGGAGGGCGCAACTCAGGTAAACCTGACTTTCTCTCTGTCTCTTTCCTCTTGTAATGGCTTCATGCATTGATTGGCCGATGAGCTTGCAAAATCTCCTAACCAAGCTGACAGCATTTAAGTAATTGCATTCCTTATATAGTTGATTGAAAATATGATTTTAGTTGCCTTGTTTGTTTGTTTTTTGTTGTTTTTTTGTTTTGAACTACTTGTCGCAAAGCACAGAAGCAAATCTGATCATGGACTAAACATGGGAATCAAGCTTTACGTTGAACGGCTTCCTTTTGCATGATGTCTCTGTTTTGTAAAGCTTCAGAGCTTTCTGTAGCATGTCAATAAACATTTCACCATGAAACAAATATCCAGTCAGTAAAGCACAGAATTAGCAATAACATACAAAATTGAATTGGATTGATCTCACAATGCCTTTCCTTTTTAAAATGCATCTCTAAATATGCCTTTTTGAATATTTTGGTTCTTCATGACTGCCCTAACTGGTTCTTGGTTTTCCACAGTTAATTGAAAAGACACGATCAGATCAGGGAGCATATAAAATGACAACAGAAGATTATATGAACACTGCTGATGATTGACTTTCCTTTGTCCATTTCTACAGTTGCAGCATGAACAGCGAAAAGAACGGCCCATGGTGCGACGTAAATCTGAGTTGCCTCAGGATATCTACACCACAAAAGCCTTGGAGTCCCACCGCAGAGCTGAAGAAATGTTGACCACCCACGATGGACTCTAGGTCCCTTCAAATGCCCCTTCTACCCTCGACAGCCATGGACATCTTCTTCGCCCGGGTGCCAGAATTACTCTGGTGAACCGTGCTGGGCTTTCCATCCCTCTCCCCACCGTCAGTTTTCCTTAAATCCTTAGTTCTAATTCATTCCTGCTGCCTCAGTGCAGAAATCCTGTACCCACTCCCTCAGTTTTCTGCTTTTCTCAGGTTTTCTTTTCTTTATTTGATGACGAGTGGGGGTTTATTTGTGTGACTATTAGCCCCTGTGGCACACAATGTAGTTTCTTGTCATTCTCCATGTTGTCTCACCTCCTCTTCTCCTTCCATCACTCCATGCGCTCACTGTAGTTGTAAAACCTGGGAGTACAGACGGCACAACACGGGTTCTTATTTCCTTCATACAAGCCTGTTCAGAACGGATCAGACACGAAAAAGGAACTGCTTGACTCTAAGGATCGACTCTTGGTCCCGTCTCGGTTTTCTTCTCTTTTAAAGGGAACAAAAACAGACCCTATTATTCAGATGAAAGACATGACTTTCATGCCATTGGTTACTTTTTCTTTTTTTCTTGTTTTTCTTGCTCTAACAGACATCTTGTCAGTGCCAAGACTGTTGTGTTCTTCATGTTTGATTCATGATTTTATCTGTCACTCTATCAAGGACACCTGCCTTTGTTTCTAGTCACTGTTATTTCAATTTTTTTTTTGTTTCCCAGCACACTTAAGACCAAACTGGGGCCTGTGCTTAGCCTTGCAACGTCCAGGAAAAATGGCGAGGAAAGGGGAAGTTGTCCTTTTGGACATCTTTATACTTTCCATTTTATTGTTTTTGTGCCATATGATGCTCTTTTATATGCTTGCTTCCTTATGTTCACTGGCAATATTTGAAAAGCAGACCATAGCAATGCTTAGACGGTTCAAACAATGGTACTTGCTGAGTTTTACAGCTTACAATGAACCCGAATGTAGACTGAAAGCATATTTGCTACCCGTGTCGTTGTAGCAATAACCAGGGCTTGGATGTAGCAAATAACATCTGCTTATGAACGGACAGATTGAGAGCAACACAATGAAATAAATATGGATGGAGAACTACAGATCTATACTGTTGAAATATTAAAAAAAAGAAAAATAACTCCTTACAACTAAGTCGGGGCCTTAGCTGATTAGTTATGTTTCTAATTAGTATTAAGATATATTGGTGATATGACTTATGAAGATTAAAACTCCCACCAAGCATTTAATATGGAACTAAATTAGAGTTTATAAGATCAGTAGCTATTGAGACTCATTAAATGATTCACAAAATTACTTGAAGAGCTACCAAAACTTAACTTCCGTAACATGTTGAAATGTAGCATGTTTGTGTTGCGACAATCCTTATTTTAGTTCAAGTTTGTGGGTTTTATAAATTGGATCCCTTCTCAGTAAGGATCATTTTTAAGGTTGGAAACCTTCCCAGTCAGTACCATTGTTTAAACTAAGGAGCTCTGCTAGATTTAATCAAATATAATATGTGTTGTATTATTTGTATTGTCTCTGGAGGTAAGAAGTAGTGTGGATTTTTTTTAATATTTATTTTTTTCTTAAATTTTTTTTTTCCCTCCGGCTGGTCAGAAATTCCAGTACTGAAACTGACTGGTATGAAATGGCCACAAAAAAAATGCCAGATGCTGAAAATAAACTGACATTGTGACTTGGCTTGTTAACTGTATTAATACTGTATTTGCTTGAATGCAAAAAGATGTAAATTAAAACTACCATGTTAAACATGTACCTTTTACCCTGGAGGAATGCCATTCACCAAACTGTTTTCTGTTGTTGCAGTCATAAAACTGTCCTGCTTGTAGGGAGAGATGTGGTATATAATTTTCTAAGTCTGATATATTGGAGGTTTCTTTTTAGTGATGAAAAACAAGTCATCCACGATGACAAAAGATGATTTGGAAATGATTTGGTGGCTTGTTCTCTTTCTGCAGGTCTTTTGATTTTAACACATTATTTCCAAAACATGTTAACTTAAAGTGTCCTTTTGTATGTGACCTGTACTATATTATTCATTTAATATTGTATATATGATTTACCTCGTTTCATGTAGTGTTATATATCTAGATTAATTTTGTACAAATTGTCCCTCTGTACAGAATAAAACATCAATAGCAAGTTAAAAGAAGTCAGTCTGGCACATACCGTCTTATTTTACTGTTTGGGCTGTACTTATGAGAATTTAGAATATGATTTTATTTTTTATTAAAATCTGCAAAGTTTCTTCCCCTCTCTTATTAAATGACAACTGTTCATGCCCATTGTGTGCTCCTATCACTGTCATAGTGATGTAAACCTATATCAAATGAATAAAGAGATAATTTGAATATATATTTTCAATCATGCATCCATTTTGGTTTTACTTAACTGAGAGGAAACAAATCTTAATGAAATTCATCAAATGTACATAATCCTTTTAATAAATAGGACCCTGTTTATCAAGTCAACCCTGCCACTTTGCTGAAAATATCTAAAGCCAATACACATTTCAGTTTCATAACTACATCTTCGGGGGGAAAAAAGCAGTAAAACCTGATAGATAAAATAGATTTGCAACACTTGTTACAGACCAATGCACCAATTAAATCAATTTGGATAACATTATTGGTGTGTTTCAATACAAAAAAACTATGCATAGCTGCATTGTAAATATGTATGTGATGGATTGTTTAACTCAGTATTTCTCAGCATAATGATTTTGATGAATATATGTATATACACTACTCACAAGAAGACAGGGATGTTTGGCTTTTTGTATGTCAGATTGTACCTGAAATGCAATATAACATTTGCAGGTGAACCTAATTTGACTTTCTCTAACTTTTGAATGGGACATGTACAACTTTTCAGTAATTAAGTATTTATTGCACAACATGCCCTTCTCAAACAAGGTAATTATCTGCAAAAAAAAAAAAAAAAAAACATTTTTTATTGTGGTATACCCACCACTGTAGATATCTTTTGTTTCAATAAAATGTTAGATGAAGGAATTACCATTGCACGATTGTACTTAATATACCCTTTGTCTTTGTGAGTAGTATACATAGACACACACACATATACTATATATACTATATATATATATATATATATATGGACGAGGCCTACCCGTAGGTTTGTGCAGAGC
>JBBBVU010000021.1:15578956-15592594 GCA_037177055.1 Atherinosoma microstoma | reverse complement strand
CTGGTTCCTCCCCTAGACACCTGTTTGCCATGGGTGGCCCTACCAGGGGCATAAAGCCCCAGACAACATAGCCGCTAAGATCGACAGAACGCTCAAACTTCTCCACCACGATAAGGTGGCGGCCCAGGGAGGGGAATCATTCACACACTACAGTAAAATTTCCAACATCACATTTCACTTGTATGGGAGAGTCAATTTTCACTTGAAAAGGAAGTAATTTCACTTGCAACGGAAGTCGGAAAAGGGAGCGCATTTTCAAAACAAACGGGAGAAGAAGTAGTTGGGGAACAGGATTTATGTGCTAATGTCTGCTCAGCAGCCTGGATGTACAGTAATCTCAGTGAAGGGGCTGCCTTCTTCCCATATTATATTGGCATCAACAGGGAGTATTACAACCCAGTTTAACGTGACAGCAGCTGGACAACCGACAGTTTGAATAAGAATATGCCAACTAACCACCTAGCATAACTCAGGCAATCAACATGTGCTGTCCTGTAAATAGAAGTCCTGGACAGCACCGCTAGTCATGTCCTGGAAAATACTCCAAACGCAGATGAAGTGTATGTTGTACACTGCTGTTCAGGTCTTCATTTGACTACACTGTATAATCTTGTTGGCCGGGGTTATGTTAGGTGGCGTTAAACAAGGTCATAATAGCCTCTGCTGATGCCGGTATCTGTCAGTCTGCCCCAGGGCAGCTGTGGCTACGCACGTAGCTTACCATCACCAAGTATAAATGAATAATTGGGTTCGATGGAAAGCGGTGAAAGTTAGTCAATGAAAGTCTCAATATATGGGATGAAAGTCTGTCCATATATTCAGACTTTCAATATTCAGACTTTCATTCCATATTTTCAGTCAGATCATATAATATATCATTTCCTAAATGGCTTGCCATAATATCTATATTATGGCACATTGTTTGCAAAATAGTTGATTATTAATGTTCAATGTTAATTTAGCCCCCCCTTAATTTTTCTTTTATTGTTTGGTTGCTTGTGAATACTGTGGACTCACCCGATGGTAGTTGCTGGAAAAGTGGCGCTACTTCCCGCCAGTAGATGGCAGTAGCAGTCTGCTAATGTGTAGCATATGTAAGGATTAAACAACTCGGACTCATGCATTATACGGTTTTAATGCACGACGCGGAGCCTACGACACACAGCGGAGTGCATTAAAAACCGTATGATGCACGGGTCTGAGTTGTTTAATCCACTTATACCATGGTCCCACATGGTAAACATTTCATAACAAAAGATTGCTTTTTTACACAAAACTTGCTAAATGCGCTTAAGTATAGGAACTATTTTAAGTTTGCCTCAATGTACTTTTCATGCTAAACAAACGTTCCATGCTGCATCGGGATTCTCTCATTTGCCTGTTTGGCTTTATGCTGTGCTAACTGCTCAGCCGACTGGAAGTAATTTCAGTGAAGCGACTGCCTTCCACTATACTGACATGAACAGAGGCGATTATAACCTCGTTTTGATGATTTTACAATGATATATGAGAGGTTTTAGTATAGTCTGTGAATGACTTAAGTTTCACGTGTCTATGAAAGAGTAATTCTGAATAATGTCCCAACCGGCCCCTCATAATTTTAGCTCAAAAACTTAACTTCACCTCAGATGGTTTCATACATGAACACCTGAGAACATTGCCAGCATTTCCAGGTGGAAGATTCTTCTGTGAGATGTATTATCAGTAATGGAAATGTGATGTCTCAGTAGAGCATACATGAATCATAACTTTATGGAGATCTCTTTACAAAAAACTGCAGGGGAAAAAAAAAAGGCATGTAATAAGGAAAAAATGTTAATTAAATGAAGCATTTGTCAAAGTCAAAAACAATCTTAAACCAACCAGATGAACCACTAATTAAATTAATCAAAAGCTGCGGCCATTGTTGTGTGTTTGCATCTAGCTGAAAATTAAGGGCACTAGTTCTTTTGTTTTGAGTGTTAGACCTGAAGCTTAGCTGCATGGGATTTCTCATAGTTGTGATTTCACTTCTCTGAAGTGAATTTTATTGACATTTGAAGTCTAATACTGAATCCTTGGTAAATATCAACAAATCTTCAGGGCTGCTAGAAAACATCTTCCAGTGCTCAAATCCACAAGAAGCTGTTGAATGATAGCCATATTAAATAAACAGAGTAAAGCAAATCAACAGTGATAATTCTGTTTTTTGTTTTGTTTTATTTTCTTTAGGAAAAAAAACATCAAGATACATCAAGGCTGTCTTTTTAAAGGGTGTCAAAGATGAGAGCTGATCAGTTCTCAAACACAAGTGAATTCACTGTTAAACCCCTTTCATACTTAACATCTGGCTTTCATATTCAATTGGACAGGGTATGTTAAGCATTCCCAGGTAAAAATGGCTCTCTCATACCCTTTTTTTATACCAATCATATTCTGTGCATGATGATTTTTTAAAATTATGGAACAATTGATAAACAAAATTGTTGACTCCTTTTCAACTGCCTGTAGCAACAATACAGGACAGGACAAAACTGAGTGTGATTCAGTCCAGTTGGTCAACTGTGGTTTTTGGGCTTATTTAGTAGATGAACTCTCTTTTACATCTGAGAGTGTAAAACATTGAGTAAAAATGAGTCCGGCAAACTGATTTTCTTGTTTATATCACTGCAGATCAAAGCTGATAAACACTAGTAATTAAAGTAATGACTGATTGCACAGGGAATGCTGATTGCACTCTTTTCCACTGAAGACAAAAGCTAGATAAAGTGTTCATTAGATGTAAGTGGGAGATCAATGTAAAAAAATATACAAAGGAATGTGCATGATGCAGACACAGTCTTCCATGCTCATCCCTACTGACTACCTATTATGCTATTACCTATTATATATTTCTGGTATGTTTGTGGAACACAAGGAGTGTGTCTCAATACGTAAGTGCACTGAAACGTAGTGAGCACTGGAATGTAGTGTGCACTGCACACTTACTTTCATGGATAAGTGTTGACCCAAATGGAGCACTGACATTTTGCACTTATCGGTAGTGACGGAGCAGCATTTAACCACGACTCTCCAGCTCGCCAAAAATATCTTCCAAATAAATGTGTGCAAACTATAACAATTATCTTTTGTAGCACATATAACTTATTTACGTCTGCTAAACTGGCTAAAAACTGCTAACATTTACTGTCCTAATTGTAATACGTCGGTATAAGTCCTGCCCCCTTCCTCGGCAATATGTCGTCCACTTAGTGCGAGTAGTGTGCATCATTCTACACAAGATTTTTGGCCGTTTTTAGGGCAGCATCCGGGTACTTTCAGTTTTCGCTTAAATGTGCGTGTGAACGCACTATGCACTTAAATGTAGAGTCTGAAAGTGCGCTAGTGCGCTGATTGAGACACACCGAATGTCTTTCTCAACCTTTCACATACTGCTGCTTGGTCAATAGCCCTTAATGTCAGTGTTCAATGCACTGGGTATCCTTTATTGTCACTTTGTAGCACACAAGGAGGAACTGTTATACAGCTGAATATTACCAGTTATCCCTCTATAGAGATGCGCCAGCAGCTCCAAATATCAGGGCAGGACATAATGTGGCAGGACATAGGAAGGCCCGGGCAGGGATTGAACCCACAACCTTCCAGGTGAGAGTCATGCACGCTGACCAGTCAGCCAAAGGGATATCCCTGTGGCTAAGTAGCCAGGGCACATGATCAATCGCAGGCATAGTGACAGGACCCACACTGTCACATTAACATTTTCTTTTTTGCCATGAAAACATCCTGTAACAGATGAATCACTGGCTTGGGCGCCCTACACATCCAAAAATGAAATTTGAGGCTGCATAAAATACTGATGCTCAAGTTGGAGATGTTTTCTGGAAATGGGAACAGAGTCAAAATCTTGTTTTTCTAGATAGATAGAGATAGATAAATACTTTATTGATCCCAAGGGAAATTGTAACAACTCAGCAGCAGAATAAAACAAATATAGTACAATGTAATAATAAAATATGTAATTGAAATTAAATAGAAATTAAAAATGAAAAGTGCAGACTCTTGTCCTAGTCCGGTTGTAAAAGTCTTAACAAGACTACTAACTGTGGTGCCCCTCAATGGCCCTGGGTAGGAAGGAGTTCTTGAGTCTGTTGGTAGAGCAGCTCGGAGACAGCAGCCTGCTGCTGAAAGAGCTCCTCAGTGCCATGATGGTGGCATGCAGAGGGTGACTGACATCATCCATGATGTTCAGCAGTTTGTCCAACATCCTCCTCTTTGCAACCTCCACCACAGACTCCAGCACACCTGATCACTCTGTCCAGTCTGTTGGTGTCTCTCTTCCTGGTGCTTCCTCCCCAGCATACCAAAGCATAAAAAAGAGCGCTGGCAACCACAGACTGGTGGAAGATCTGCAGCAGTTTTCTCCAGGGGTTAAAGGCTGCCAGCCTCCTCAGGAAATACAACCTGCTCTGCCCCCTCCTGTAAAGATGGTCATAGTTCACCGACCAGTCCAGTTTGTCGTCCACCTCCTGACCCTCTATGAGGACAGGCTGTCTTGGCGGTCTCGTCATGTGGAAGTCCAGTACCATCTCCTTGGTCTTAGAAGTGTTGATGTACAGCTGGTTCTGGAGACACCACACCATACGGGAATCTAGTCCTTTACTAGATTCCCGTATTCCCCCTCCTGCTCCTCCCTAATGCAGCCAACAATCGCTGTGTCATCTGAGAACTTCTGGACGTGACACAGTTCAGAGGTACTGTGTTTAAAAACACACCCACACTTATTTAGTTTTGAGTGGCTGTTCTGTGAGTTGACTGCATACCATAACTGTAGATCAAACCTGATTGTGACACAAGCACACCATTATACTAGAACCAGTGTCATTTCAGTGCAACTGACTCACTGTGTGGGTAATTATTCTGTGATTCTTCCCGTAACCACATCTTGACTGGTCCACAGCCTCTACTGGAAATGCATAACTTTTACAGAGTAAGTTGAGACATGACTGAGTCAACAAGAAAATCAGAATGGCATGTTTCCTTTCAAGAAACCTTTGCCTTTTCGTTAAATTTTCTTGAGCAGTAGTCATCAGTTGTTGTAGATCTCTGTTTAAAATTGAAACAGATTTATTATGTTACACATTTGCACTTCAAACACAAAAGAGATGCCCATTCAGTGTGTGAACATTTTTTTTTTAGAAGTTTTTGAAATACTGGGAACATTGAGAGGGTCAGTGCTCACGGTTCACTGCGGGGGTTGCAAACAAATTTGCATATACATCCTTATTTGTTCTTCCTCTCTTTTGACAACATCTCACCCCCCCACTGAAAAGCTTTACTGCAGCTGCATTCATTTGGCATTGATATTGTTTTCTGAACTCATTGCACAAATCAGTATGCATTTTTTTTAGGAGAATGGCTAATGTGAAAATCAGCCATGGTCTCTCATTCATTAGGGCTCTCTGTTGGTTATTTCAAGAGAAAGCTCTTGGACTGAAATTCAAATGTTCCTTTTTTTTCTTGTTTTTTGTTTTTTTGGCAAGGGAAAGCTGTTTTAGGTTAACATCCCCCAAGATTCCTAGAGGTTCTCACTGTAGGCTATAGAAAGAGGCCCTCACTGCATAGTTTATGGAAACCTTGGGGAATCGTGCACAGTAAAGGCAATAGATATGAGAGAAAACATAGCCTTCAATGCAAAAGGGTAACTCTTTCTGTCAAATTGCATCAGCCTTTGACATTTGGGTTGATATTAAATTTTAAGAAATGTAGTGATTTTTGAACATCTTCTGACAAATTCCAAAATATCTAAGATGCCATTTTGAGGAGGAGAGCAACACCAGTTAACAAATATGCTGCCCCTCGAACATGCTGAGCACGTACCCTCCACATACGTTCTGCTTCTCATTATGCTTATTATGATTCAAGCCATCGTTCCCCAGGGCCTATAGCCTCATAGCCATTTATGTGTCAAGTGAATTACCACGGAGGACTTTCTTTGTCTCAGATGAATGTCTTCTCTTTCTTTAGCCTGCTCTGATGTGTAACTCCATGTGTCATCCTTCCTTGACCCTTCATGTGCCCCAAAGTAAACTCTAGGATTCACAAATACTCATTATAAACTTTTAATACATTACAGGATGAGATCAGTTCAGAAATTTAGAAATCTGAGGCTCCATGTAAAGATGGGATCTATTTGTATAGCTGAAAGTTGCCATTTTCTCCTGTCTGCTACCTCTCAAAAAAGACCGTGGCTAAGAAGCTGTGGCTAATCTCAAGGCAGCAAGTGTACAAGTCTGTCCTCAACTGAACTTTGGCTGGATGGAACGGCACATGCACAGCTGAGTCCTACTGCTGCAGCCTCTCTCCTTCTCTCTGTGCTCACCATTAGATCACTTTGCTCCACTGCCACCCGCCTGCACACAGCATGTCAACGAGTAAGATCTGAGATATGAAAGCGTCAAGTTGGACTCATATCAGGTCTAAATATATGAGAGGAATGTCATTTGGAATTCAGAGCAGAAGAAGGCAAGACAGAATTGAACACAGAGGCACACCAGGATACAGACATTGCAAAAGCAGATTTGCACATAGACACAGATAGTTAAACAAGTCTATTTATAAACTATAGGCAAAGCTTTCTATTCATCTCACTCCTAATGAAAAGTACAGTAATCACATGAACTCTAAAAAGAGAGGAGGGGGTATTTCCGTGGCTACCAGGGCAACGGAAGGAGCAGGGAAAGCAGAAATACTGCATTGCGTCACATCAGTTAATCTGACTGACTTGTGTTTGCTTGTCCACAGCTACATCTTCATAGAACTGCTAGATTAAATTCAAAACAAGGATGATGATACTGATGGTAATGATGCAAAACAGGGATTTAGCCCATAGCTTCATAATACACGACTAGAACATTCTGTCTGCTTCAAACAGGTGCAAAAGGCAGGGTCGCATGTTTTTGGATGGTTTTGGATGGGCGTATCAATACTTTGGAGTTGATACTTTGATACCAGCCAGTCAAAGTATCGGATTTTATACATTTTTGAATAGATACCGCTCTGCTGATACAAAACATGCCATTTGTTTTCAACTCTGAGAGTTTTAAGCAATGAAACTGCATGTGAAGCCACAGTCTTTTCCTTCTGTCACATGATTAAAGCAACCAATCAGATATTGTGATGCTGCTGTTAGTGATGATGTTTTGTTTTGATATTTTGCTGGGTTAATGCATGTTATTATGTTTTATTATGTTCATGATATTACTATTAAATTACTATTAAATTATTATAAAAGTTTTCATTAAATAAATGTGAATAATCTGATATTAATTTGTATTTGATTTATTTGATCATTTTAAAACTTTATTTTTATAAATCTTTTTTATTATCTTATTTTTGTTTAATTTGCTTATCAGTATAATTTATCTTTTTTTAAAAAGGAGTTCTTTCAATTATGTTCTTGAGTTTTATTTGTGTTTCATTTTGCTCTTGCAATAAAGATATTAATGTACACTGTACAATTGCGATTATCCTTTAAGGCGTAAAAAGTATTGATATTGGTATCGATATAGATGAAAAAGTACCATAACCTAATGGTATCGTATCAACAGAAAAAGCTGAGGTATCGCTCATTCCTAATTATTAATGATGATGATCACACTGTCTTCCATTAATCCGTAGCGGCGAGGATACTCCATCTGGACCTGCAGCTTTGATGGGGCACAGCCTCTTCAGTTCTCCATATACCTGGGCTGCTGTGATCGTGGGTGGTGAGAGGGGGGAAGGGGAAGGGAGAAGAGGAAAGGGGAGGGAAGGTGAGGAGGAGGCTTCCGCTCCTGTGTTGGTGAAGGCTTGCGAGGGTAGATGGGTCGGGGCTGCTTTCTGAGGGCTGGGATATACTTGCTGTTAGCGACGGGTCCGTATCATTGCTGCTATGCATTCCTAGCGTCTGTTTGGCACGTAGACCACTCGAGGTAACGTGTCGCGTGTCTGAGTTGCAATATTGACTTGAATGCTTGCAGCACTCATGCACGAATGGCAAGTTTATATGTATAGCACATTTCATGAACAAGACAATTCAAGGTGCTCTACACAAAATGTTTGAAGCATAACAGCGGTTGCAGAAGCATTAAAAACAAACTTTGAAAGAAAAAAAAGAAACCCTCATTCGGAACATACCACCTGCGACAGTAACGAGACCGATTTCTTTTTTGTTTCAATAGTAAAAGTAAAATGATTAATTCTTCTTCCTCATTGAGAAAGTCAATCTTCAAAATGAAATCTTTGTTGTTAGCGGACAGAGCCCCGGAAATACAATGCAACTTTTCACAATTTTAGAGTACAAGTGCTGTGTACTCCCACTAGCGGTGACATCCAGTATCAAGCGGTTTGGCTGCATTGTGCCTTCATCGTTTGCTGCAAGTATATACACAGACGTAGCATTGACGTGTACGCTTGCGGACACAGCGAGTATATCCCAGCCCTTAATTTCTTAGGAGGTGGGAATGGGATGGGCCTTTTTCAGACCTGTTGAAAAAGTAGTTTAGCTGGTTTGCCCTTCCAATGTCCCCCTCAAAAGGGGCACCCCTCTTTGAGTTGCAGCCCATGATGGTCTTCATCCCCTCTCACACCTCCCTCATGTTGTTGTTCTGCATCCTTTGTTCTATTTTTGTTATACTGCTCCTTCACCTCCCTGAGCTAGACTCTAAGTTCCTTTTGTTCCCGCTTAAGCTCTTGCTTATCACCATCTTTAAAGGCCTTCTTCTTCAGGTTAAGAAGCCCCTTTACACATTTTAGAAACAGAACAAAGTAGAAATAAGTATGTTTGTTAAGAGCCCACCATATATCTTTTCAACCTTAAAACTCTGCTTTCCGGACTCGTTTGATGGCACAGTGACATCTATTATGTGCATTTCTAGGGCCGTCGCGGGCCAGCACCGCTGAAAAACCGAACTATAGAACTTTTACATTCGTTACACGCTAGCACACGGATGTAAACAAATTTGGACGTTTTTAACGCACGTCAGCAAAGTAATTGAAGACATGATCGGAGGAAGAGAGGAAACTAAGGAGAGCCAAAGAAGAGCAAGAGATGAGACAAGAGTAGAGAAAAATGTGTTTTTTACTGTCTGGAGAGAGCTCACGGTACAGGTAGGATCCAAGATGGATGCAGAATTAGCCGTCGATAGGGGGCGCGTCACTGAGAAAATAGCATAAGTTATATAGTGGGCCTTTAAATCCTGCAACTACTAATTAAAGTTCTCTTTTACACAGGCAGGATGGCCAGTCCCCCTCCGCAAACAAACACAAACATTTTCACTTTCACTACTTCAATAAAACTATCAATTAATCTGTGTGCTCATTTAATTAAACTCTGCCAATCATCCAATAAAGATTTGCATAAACAGTTCAGCAATAGGTGGGGATGGAACCACAAGTCTCCATCACACAAGCTTCATTCTAGATTTGCATGACTATCAGCTAGTTGGTTGCTCCCAGAACCACATCCCTACAACCAACCAAACAAACCAAACCATGCACACCACCACAAAGTAAATATAGATCGTGGAGGCACATGAGTAAAAACTGAGTGCAGGTACAATGGTACTTAATAACATTCATTCCATAAATTCTTAGCCAAACTAAACATGCACGAAGAAGAGCGAAGCTGATGCAGTGAAACTTAACATGACTAATGTACTATAAGGAATGTATTTCCATACTTCAAATACAACAGTGTTCATCCATTATAGCACTATTGTTTAAGTCTAGCTTGTTACACTAGAATTGTTACTGCCTATTGTCAACAGCAATTTACAAAGTATTTGTGTGTTTCAAAGTTAAGCTAACATTTCCATCCATTCTGTCAGACTGACAAAGTTTTAACAAAAGTTTTACCTCTTTTATGTCAACTCATAGTCCGTAGATATATCATATGGCCCCACACCCGGCACTATGGGCGGGCCTCATGGGGCAAGGCCAATCCATTCAGAAATCAGGCCATCCCATCTAGAAACCAGCAGTGTAAGTCCTTTGAGGGCGGCCCATTGTTATTTTGTCCCTCCCCCACCCATTTTGTGTTGCACCATGAGGGAGATCTATATGTCATTCATTGACTTTTTCCCTCTGTAAATGAAAACTGTGAATGTGACTCAAATGTGGTATTATCTAGTAAAGCCTGTGCATGCTATAATACTAAAAAAATCAAAATACTGACAATGTATGTATAGACTGATTCCTAAAAATGTGGATAAGCAGGGACATTCTGAAAGGGACATGTAAGATGTGATATGATATATGTCAATACGATACAATACAATACGATACGATACGATACGATACGATACGATACGATACGATACGATAGACTTTATTGTCCCCTTCGGGAAATTTGTCTGAGGCTTAATGCTGTGACCTCTAATGCCTTCACAAAACAACAACGCAGTATCACACAGTTAACATAATGATAAGAAGTAATTCATTATTTTTGAAGTGAACAGCACTTATTCTTATGCACATTTTATGCACACATGGTCCCAACCCCTTACCTATTGCACCCACCCCTGGCCTATTGCTCACACCCTATACACATATTATACATATCCCAAACTACATTAATAATAATAAATAAAATCATTGAAAATGATAAAGATCATAAAAATCTTAAAACATCACGAGTCTATTGCACATTCTATTTGGCAGTGTTATTTAAAGGTCTGATTGAAATGGGCGCAAATAAGTTTTTATAACGGTTCAGTTTACAGCGAGGAACTCTGTATTGTCTACCGGTTGGTAAAAGTTCATATTCTGTGTGGAGTATTTGTGGTGAGCTGGTCACTATCCTCTGAACCTGACTACGAACAGACTGCTCATAAATACACTGATGGGCTTGTATCTTTCTGCAGTAGGCTGAGAATGACCATATCATCAGAAAATTTAAAAACACAGTTCCCGGGTCGCTGCTAGAACATTGGTTTGTGTGCAGTGTAAAAACAACCAGGGAGCTAACGTATCCCAGGAGCACCCGTGCTTATGGTTTTAGGTTCCGAGAGTGTTGTTGACTCTGATCTGCTGACTTCAGTTGGTTAAAAGACTAAAACACGAATGAATTAAAAAGCTGCTTTACTTTTAAATTCAAATAATGAGGCTGAAGTGTGTTAAAAGCTGAGCTAAAATCAACCAATAAAATCTTTGCATAGGTTTTAGTGTCTTCTTGGTGCTTTACAATCCGGTGAGTGATGGTGTTTATACCATCATCTGTTCCCCTCCCCTGCCTGTAAGCAAACTGGTGTGGGTCCAGCAACCCGTTGACCTGCTCTAAGCAAAGACATCATAAACTTTTCTAGACATTTGATCAGGATTGAAGTCAAAGCCCCAGGTCTAAAATCACTATTCTCTGTGGGCAGTGATGGGAATAACTGCGTTAGAATAAATGCTGTTACAAACGGTGCTCCTTTTTTCGGTAACAGGTAATCTAACTAATTACTCTTTCCATCGTTACAACGCTGTTACCGTTACTGACGTTCACTGACAGCGTTACTATTGTAAGATGAGATTCATTTTTGTTTTGGGTGAATGGAAGTTTCACATTTTTTGGGACTATTTTGTGCTGCTGCTGTAGTGAAGGCAGAGGGATACAGTTGAAACTGGAGAATACACTCAATTAGAAGAAGCTGTGTTCTGTTGTGAGCGGGTGCTAGCTGAGAATAAAGCATATGTTTCGAGCCAGAAGTTGTCTGGAGAAGACGCAATATAGCATTTCATTATGATTCTGTTCACTTAAGCCATTTTTACCGCGCAGCCTGTTTCTCCCACTAATGATGATGATTTACTTAAGAGTAAAATGTTAGGGGAGACGTGGGTAAGTCAGTGTGCACAGCCGAACACACACAAACACAGCGCACACACAGACACACAAGGAGGAGGAGGAGACACAAAGTCACATCCATCAGGCTGAGATTAGTCTCCTTGATTTTTCTTAGTAATTTATTCTACAAAATGTCATTTATTAATCAGATGTAGCCTTTTATTCCGTTTTTATTAATGAACATGCAGATGAATCTGAAGTTCCGTTAAAGGCGACATATTTGAACATTTTTTAAAAAGTAACGGAATAATTACTTTTCCGAGCAATTAGTTATTTTTATAATGCTGTAACTCCGTTACTAATGCAGTTACTTTTAGGGGAGAAGTAACTAGTAACTATAATTAATTACTTTTTCAAAGTAACGTGTCTAACACTGTCTGTAGGACATGTTTTTTTTTAGCTATAGGAACAATAGTGGATATTTTTTTAAAGGGCAGGATCAACATGCACATCCAAAGACTGCTGGAAGATGGGACACCAGGCAGGAGAGAGTTCATCTGCACATGCCTTCTTTAGATTTAGAAGAGCAGAAATGCCATCTGGGCCAGGAGATTTTTTACCATTTGTTTAAACTTAGACATAATCCTGTTTGGACCGATTACAATTCTAAAACTGTGATCTGTGGAAACATTTCCCAGTGCGTGCCTACAATCTTTAGAAACGTTATGTTTGTCACCTGAGGAAAAATAGTTTTGTCCGTCCAGATCATTTTCAGCAACCATGAACTGACACCATCATGTGTCAGGAGTCACACTGCAAAAACAAACCACTTTCAGCAGGATAGTCTGACTCGGTAGGCTACGATTGGGGATTCGGTTCAATTTGGGGCTGCAACATTCTTTTGGACTGAAATTGCGTTTACACTGCACTACGCTGCACTACTCCAACAAATGGACAACTTCAGTTTCTAGTACATAACAACAAAATATGAAGCTACATCAGATCCTAGCGGTCTTGGGTTGATTATATTTCTATCAAAACTTTTCCCATATTCTTCCAAGTCTGACTAAGAGCCATTACTCCTGTCCATAAAGATCCATATATGTTTCCTTTAATAAGTTTGGAGCAAATGTCCTTAATGAATGTTTCCTTTAAGAAGTCACGTAAATCTTCATTGAGGCAAGAGGTAGGGTTGAATGCTGTGGAAACATGCAATGCTTTCAAATGTTCATGTCTTCATGACACATGCACGCAGCTTTTTAAAAATTTTGAATGAGTAAATGCATCCAAACATTTGACTACTGTACTATTTGTTCAAGGCAGCAGCTATTCTTTTACTTCTGGGTATTGTTCAGTTAACACAGGATAATAACACATAACTTAAGCATCTGTTTCCCACCGGTTGGATTTAGGCAACTGGGTCAGGGCTAGAAAAAAAAAAAAAGGAAAGTTAAACACATAAAACCCAAATAGAAATACTTTGGATTTTGACATTTACTCATGAAATCACTCAAGGCACAACCAACTTCACTGTTATCCACCTCCAAAATGTTTACAACACTTTAACCATGCCCACTTCAGGGAGCAGAAGTCTTTACATTTTGTGTAAGCTCAGCTTCAAATACACTGGCTTGTTGGGGAATAGAAGATCTTTGGCTATAGTCAACTTGATTCTGCTCCCTCCTTGAACATCTTTATGAGTCATTAGACCTCATGTATTTCAATGAGTTTATTTTTACACTGAGGCAAAAAGTCTTGGTATTGAAAATTTTGATATAAAAAATTGAAGAAAAAATATTTGGTGCCACATTAGTGTTTGCAGCTGTGGCTCCTGATATGGATATTACATGTCAGAC
>JBBBVU010000021.1:15566100-15577044 GCA_037177055.1 Atherinosoma microstoma | reverse complement strand
ATTAAACTGGTTCAAAACATACTTAGAGAACAGGAAGTTCTTCGTGTCAATAGGTAACTTTACATCTGAGCAGACAACATTTACATGTGGAGTTCCCCAAGATTCCATCCTGGGGCCTCTTCTGTTTAGCATCATGACTGGATGAGCTTGAACTTTCTTCAGCTGAACAAAAACAAAACTGAGTTGATTGTCTTTGGAGCCAAAGAGAAGAGATTTAAGGTCAACACTGAGCTTCAGTGTATACATCTAAAAACCACCAACCAGCCCAGAAATCTAGGTGTAGTGATGGACTAATTTTGAAAAACATATTAAGGGAATCTCAAAGTCTGCCTACTATAACCTTAAGAATATATCAAGGTTAAAAGATCTGATGTCCCAGCAGGACCTGGAAAAACTAGTCCATGCTTTCATCTTTAGTCGGCTTGATTATTCAAACAGCGTCTTAACTGGTCGACCAAAAAAATCGATAAGACAACAGCAGCTTATTCAGAACTCTGCTGCTCGAGTCCTCACTAAGACCAAGAAAGTGGACCACATCAGTCCAGTCCTGAGGTCTTTACACTGGCTGCCTGTCCATCAGAGGATAGACTTAAAAGATCTGTTGCTGGTCTATAAAGCTCTGAACGGTTTAGGACCAAAATACATCAGTGACCTTATGACCCAGTATGAACCCAGCAGACCACTCAGGTCATCTGGATCTGGTCTCTTATCAGTTCCCTGAGTCAGAACCAGACATGGAGAAGCTGCATTCAGCTTCTATGCTCCACATGTCTGGAACAAACTCCCAGAAGGTCTTAGATCAGCAGAAACATTCAGTTTATTTAAATCCAGGTTAAAGACCCTCCTGTTCTCTGCTGCATTTACATAGTTTTTATCTATATTTGTACTGTTTCCTTTAAACTTGAATTTTAAACTCAATCATGTTTTTAATCTGTTGTCCTTTATTCATCTTGATTTTAGATTATCATTATTTTTCTTTTTTTTCCTTCTGTTTTAATGTACTTTTCTGCAATGTAAAGCACCTTGAATTGTCCTGTACATGAAATGTGCTCTATAAATAAATTTGCCTTGCCTTAAATAATTCAAAAAAACATATCTCACTTGTAGCTAGCAGAAAAATGTTGGTGTTATTACAGTTTTTTGGAAGAACAATTAATTCAGTCAACATTGCAACAACATTTCTGTTCAGTTCTGCAATGAAAATTAAATAACTTCCATTCCCATCAAAATTACAAGCCACAAAATTATGATAGATTTTTAAAAACTGTTTACAGCAGCTGCGGAGGCCTCAGAAGGCAAGACGCATACAGAGACAGAGATAATGACAGAAAGAGAGAGTGTATGTCAAAGGTTTTCCTCATTTACCCAGTCATCCAACCATCTGTCTTGAGGACTGGCATCACTGAGTACACAGATGGACACTCACTAAGCTCAAACAGGCAGCAGTGAAAGAAGCCACATGAGGACACCCCATGCTCACCATTATCATTAATTGGGGAGAGCAAATGAAGGCAGAGACAACTGGTGGCTCTGGTTTGTTGAAGACTAGCCAAAAAACCTGAAGCTACTCACAGAATATATTTGGAAAGTTTTTTTCTGAACTTTTGTGAATTCAGTGAACTGACAGTTCAGTGAACTATAGCGACTGAGAGATAAAATTCATGTCTATCAATTAGAAGTGAACCACTTTGCATCAAATTACATCAGCGATGCCTGAAATCCACAACCAGCTCAGTAAATCTTGTCTATTATCAAACACCAAAAAAACCCCAGTATATTTGATGTTAGACAAACAACCCACAAAAATCTTTCATTCAGATGTATTTTCAAAAGGTAAAAAGCTGGAATTGGCCCCAGAATTTAAACCCCTTGGTGTTTCTTAGACTTTTCTCTTACTTTTAAAAAACACATTAAAAAAATATCAAACACAATCAAATACAACATGCAGAACTGGTTTCTCACAACCCTTAACCCACCACCTTTGAAGAAAAATGTCTAACTAAAATCTATTTTATATAGATTATATATATATATATATTATATATCAGCTATATTAAAGCTGATAGACTTTAATTAAAAGGCTTTCATTTAAGTTTTGATTGACAGACCACAACAGTTCTAGATGGAGTTTGATAGATCTATAGTCAATCACAGCTTTGTATTGTGCCACGTAATGTAACTTACTTTCTTAGTGTATCAAAGTGGCCCTATATAGGTGACCTGTAATACATGATTGAAGTCTTTTCAAATTAAATCAAACTTTATTTATAGAGCACTTATTTTTACAAACAGATAAAAAAGTGCTTTACATAATAAAAACAATTATTTAGATATGATAAAACCACACACCTTCACATACTCAAGTATAAAACATCAAAGTCCAATAACAAACACCTGATCATACTCTCTTTTTCACACACACACACACACATCATCACCACACAGCACACGTATACAACCCCCACCCCTCCCCCACTCCTCTTTGCACAAACATAAACTCTGACTTCTAGTTTCTCTCTTTAACTGAAACATCTATGTAAAAACATAACTGGAGTTAAACATCTGAGGATGAAACATCTGGCTTGACGCTGCTGCGAGGAAACGATATCTTGGGGATCCATCCACACCTGGAGCCCACTCACTAATGACCACAGAGGGTATCACACCAGGAACCGCCCAGATCCAGCCAGGCCAGGGCCCACAACACAGCCACAGGGCTGCAGTGCAGGACCCCACCAACCACCCCAACTAGGGCGACCCCCACAGCAACGACCCTGCATACCAAGCTGGCTTAGCCCCATGAGGAAAACACTGGAGCTAAAGAGTTAAAAAGAAAACACAGGATAAAGTAAAACTGAAAAACAATAAGAACAATAAAATGAAACATACATTCTAAGTAATAACATGAAAAGTACATTATAAAATAATCAAAAAACAAAGAAAAATTAATAAATAAATAAAAGAAAAAGAAAAATTCAGTCAAAAACTAAACTAAAAAGGTGAGTCTTATGCCTCTTTAAAAACATCTACAGCCTCTGCAGCCCTGAGGCTCTCTGGCAGGCTGTTCTACAGATGAGGACCATAACAACATGTTTAACAGTTGACCTTGGGAATAACTAAAAGACCGGCACCAGAGGACCTCAGGGTCTGGTAGGGCTCATAATTTAAAAGCAGGTCAGATAAATAAGAAAGCCCAAGACCATTAAGACATTTAAAAACAACTAAAAGAGCCTTAAAATCAATCCTGAAACGCACGGGGAGCCAATGCAGCGATTTTATACTAGTGTGATGTGTTCCCGTCCTCTGGTCCTCGTCAGAACTTGTGCCGCTGAGTTCTGGAGTAACTGTAAACCAGAAATACTTTTCGTGGGAAGACCAGAGAGCAGGGCATTACAATAACCTATACTACTAGAAATAAAAGCATGGATCAGCACCTCTGTGCTGGCAAGATAGAGAAAAAGGCCTTTTGAATGGGAGAGGCCTGACACACACTTCTAGAACAAGTGAAACCTATGATCTTTGATTCTTCTAGTTCCCATGCAAGCAGAGGCTTGACAAAGGAAGAGTCTATTATCTTTCGGACCAGATCCAGAACTTTTCTTTAAAGTTTTGAAGTTTAGCATCATACCAACCAAATATTAAACTATTTCAGTAACTTTCAGTCAAATTGTTTGTAGAGTATAGAAGCCTATCTGTCATATGCTCTGACAACAATACTTGCTGGCACTATAAGACCCTGAGATTTTTTTTTTTTTTACATTTGGCCTAAATAGAGGTTGTTTAGTATAAGAAAATACATGTCAGACAGAAAATAACGCCAAGCCATAGCTCCACAGTTTGTCATTTTGAAATATTAGCAAACCCTTCAGCTTCATCGCAGAGACCTCACAATAACAACAAAGTCACCTACTGGATAGACTAGAGTGACAGTACCAAAGACACCTTCACATCCACACAAGATAATAATATCATAAATGTCAAGCTTTTCTCATTCTTTTTGAATACAGGTAATACATTTGGTGAAAAGGGTAAAAACACTATTGGTTTTCTCAAACAGCTTCAGAGAGGTGGTGTTTGTGTTGGACTGCAAGGAAAATAAAGGCTCAAGCTAAAATAGTACTGTGATTCAGCTCATAAGTGGTGTGACCAGCAAGATGAAACAGAATATTATAACACATTAGTCTCTTCCTCATTGGCTCCCCAGTTGCTGCGATACAAACAGCCCACAGGAGAGGCAACCGCAGTTCATTCATGTAGAGCAGGGAAAACTAGAGCTTTTTTGATGTAGATGGGGTCGGGTAAGGTGAAGCAGAGCATGGGGGAGAGAGGTAGGTTTTCATTCTCTATTCTATTCAGTGCAAAGAGACAGATATCAGTGACTTGACAGAAAGAAGAAGAATTGAAACTTACCATAAATCTGTTCTGTGGGTTAGTCTATATGATATTGTATCAGTTGTGGTTTCTGAAACCTTGTCATCTTAATAAGTAAGCACCAGAAAAAGGGCTGTTTTCCCAGATCCGCATTGCCCTCAGATGAACCTAGAACCACTGCCAAGAATCCTGCAAAGTTTATAAGAGGTAAAAGCTCGAAGGTTAGAATACATTTCTGGTTTTCAGCCGCAACAACAAATGAATAAATCCTTTCGGCAAATTAAGGCACAGCATGTGAGAATGTTTTCTCATCAAAACAGCTCTGTTGTCGTGCTTTTAGAAAATAAATAGGGTTTAGATAAGAGAGTGTTAACACAGCTTCAGTGTTGGGAGAAAGAAGGTGACCTAAAAATGTAATGACAAAAAACATGATAAAAAGGAATAGTCTGTCAACACATGCAATACATGTACTGTTAAAGGAGAAATTACATTATTAGCTAAATTTCACCAAACAACTCTGAAAAAAGGTTGAATACCAACATGGGAATATTACAGGGGATTTCTACACATTTTTTGGGGGGCACTACCCACACATTTAGCTGTGTTGCATGATTCAAACTACAGTAGTTGCTTCATTGTAAAGGTGACTAATCTGGCTTTCCAACAATGTATAATACTCAACACCATCAACATCAATTGGCATAATTAAAGGGAGAAATAACTGATCAAACACAAATTTCTTTGTGCTCAGTTTATATCTTCCTGCCCTCATAATGCTCAAATTTGATTTCTGTTCTCTTTTGCATGAATTAATCTATCAGAGAAAGAGGTCTCAGCTCTTTTGTGTTATTTGGCACATCTGTTTTGTTTTTTACCATTCTCTTGGTATTGTGTTTTACTTCAATTGCTATTACATACCTCCTATAAACACTTGAACCCAAACAGGACAAAGTGGCTATGGAAAATGATTAGATGGATGATAATGACAACCCCTTGTGAGGAATGTGAGGATTTGTGAGAATCTTCATATATTAAACATATATTTAGCCTTTAAGTCAAACATTGTTCAGCTCATTTTTTTTGTTTAAATGTGTGCACAGCAGGCTCTGATTTACATCCTGAACATAATGTTTGACTTCATGCAAGATGCATGAGAAATGGATGATTGCACTCTCCCACAGAAATAGGGAAAAACACAGCACATATTGGCCATTTTTACACTTAATCCATTTTTTCACCCAAGGACCTCCGTAGCATGTAAAAGATCACATGCAGTCACAGCAGCATTGTGCTCTATCCTCATGCCTGTCATTTTTTGTTGTGTGATGGCATTCCAGTCGTCACCCAGGAGTTGTTGAAGATCGACCCACATGGTTGTGTTGGTCACCTTAGTATATAACAGCACACCCAAGCTGATCCAACAAGTGTTCAATTGAGTTGAGGTCTGGGTTCAGGCCAGACCATTTGTCCTATCCGCTCCCAAATTCTGGAGGTATTCTATGCTGATCCTGGCTCTGTGGGGAAGAGCTTGTCATCCTGGAGGAAGGAGTTTGTTCCCAAATTCTGGAGATATGGGATTGCTATGGCTTCAGAATCTCATTCCAACATATCTGTCTATCATTTAGGTGCCAGTCTTACATCTGTGACTGACACACACCTGGCAGAACTTGAATCTCAAAAAAGCTTGTTTATAGATATTGTATATTTCAAACCTAAACACCATCAAACAAGTATATTTGGTGCTTAAGCCTAAGCACCAAATATCTTGTAATTGACTTTCTTCTTTTGAAGGTTATGTGCCACCCCCATGTTATGTTTTGTAAAAGGGGTTTTGCTTATATCCACTATTTCTGTGTAATCAGAGTGGATACAGACAGATATTTTCATAGCACATATGGTATATATTAAGACCCTGGAGGGTCTTCCTTTGGACAGAAGGAAAATCCATGTCTCCTGAACTAAAATGTATGTGCATTATTCTACCATCACCTCTCCTCATTCTCACATTGTTCTTTAAAACCACAAACAGTGTAAAAAATATTATTTTTCATCACCAACTGCCAGGAGTCTGAAAGTGCTGACGTATAATACCTGTCCTTGTCAGATTTCAAATCCACCAGTGTGTTTATCGGATTCTGTCGATTTTTATATGTGGATTGAGGTGATGATGTCATGAAGTGAAACCACCTTCCAGTTTGACTCCCTTAAATCTGCTGTTTGAGTCATAGCTATGACTGTGACCTACAGACAAATGATGTCTTTTTTTTTTACATGTGTGGTTTATGAACACCCTGTGGTCAAATATGACATGGATTTACTGTAACAGGAGCTTAGGGCTTAACCAATATACCATATGCTCTGAAGACCTGGAAAAGCTTTTGTTGAAAAACCACACCAGATCTGTGAATGGCATTTCGCCAGCAGTGCATAATATGTATGACCAGATGTTGAGGCTCTGCAGAGCCCAGAGAGATTTGAAAAGAACACCCTTCAAAATGCATGTCTAAAAACGGACTCATTTATATTAATCCCTCTTTGGACATGTATACAATCAGGCTATACTTGCCCTTTATCCACCAACAGCGTATGACAATGATATAATAGCCATGAAATCATTGCTGTATCAGAGTGCATGAATCACTGGCTTCAGGAAACATGATTCAGATATTTTCAAGTTTTCAGTTGTTTAACTGTTTTTAATTCAGGTAATTCTGCAACAAAAATGTTGACTAGAGAAATTTTATTTGGCACAGTATGAACACAACATTCATGGGGCTTAATAGATAGAGGCCCTAAAAGGGAAAAAGAAATTGAGTGTCACTATGTGAAAAACTATTCTCACACTATTCTAATAGCGCACTGTTACGCAGCTGCTGCTTCAGATCACCTGATCCTGTTTGGACGGGTTGTACTGGAAGGAATTTCTCCACTGTGAGATCAATAATGTATCTATCTATCTATTCTAATATGCGTTGAATGGCACCTCTTTCATTGCCACTCTTCGCTCCTGATTGTTGTCTGCCAGTATTTGGCCTTACTCAGGCTGCCAATAGAAACCCTGTTTTCTGGCATATCCAGACTTATTACAGAACATCTGGCCCAGAACACAAACAAATAAACAAAACACAAGCTCCAGTATTTGCAGTTCCAAACTACATATAAAGATGGCTTTAAATGTGATTAATTCAATCAGATTTGTGTAGCTATTATCTTAGATTGTATGCCCTGGCACTGACATAGAATTTCAAAATGCCTTTTAGGTCAGCCACTTTGCAGCACATAAAACAAGGTCTAATCCAGATCAAAGGCAATGGAATCAATGATGCTGCTAGGACAGATTTATGGAGGACAACATGGAGAAAACATTCAGAAAAAGATTTAACAAGTATGGTTTGTTTGGAAGGATTGCCAGGAGGATGCCTTCTTTTTAAAAACAAAAACATGATCACACAGTTTTGGTTTACAAAGTTGCATCTGATTAAACTACAAGATTTATGCAGCAATGTCCTTTGGACAGAAAGACAAGCCCAAAGTGGCGATGTTTGGTCACAATGCGCAGAACCCCCTTTAGTGAAAACCAAACGGGGAATATCAGCATAAACGCTTCACCGTCTAGAAAGAATGGTGGTGGATGGGTGATCTATTTAATCTTTTTCAACTTAGTTTTTTTGTTTTAAATAAATAATGACACTATGTAATATATCATGGGCATATTACAAGCACCTTGAGTTGTCCTGTACATGAAATGTGCTATACAAATAAACCTGCCTTGCCTTGCCTTGCCTTGCCTTGCAACTCGGGATGCGGTCATTATGTAAAGTCATCATGTAAAACTAATTGTTGTAAACCCATATGTAATCATTACCTCCTCACTATTGCAATCGTCCGACAATCATCCTATCTGAAGACAGAGCCTTCTTCTGAGTCTGTATCTGCACAGTTTTTTTGTGTTTAACACTTTATCTTGGTAGGGAAAAGTTAGTTGTTAAATGACATGTTATTTCTTCACAAAGGAAGAAAAGTTGGTTGCAAAATTACTTGGTAGTTCTTCACAAAGAAAGTCAAGTAGCTTTAAAAATATTACATGACATGCAGAAAGCAAAGATGTACTCATAGTAAATGTCTATAAAGTTATTTTAAAATCCAATGGGATTATGTTGGTCTTAAGCTATAAAGCTCTGTATCAGAGAGAACTACAGATAGGTAGAATCAGAACAAAAAGTTTACAGAATATGTTACAATCATGCTGATATCTTCCTCAGGTATGGTGGCTGAGAAGTTGTGTTTTTTTTAAATGTAAATGTGTTTTACTCTTCTCAGCCACCGTGCAAGGACTCAAGCATCCACCTGAATTTTTGAAAGCTTCCTTGATGGGAAACTGAATGAATATCAACAGTTCTGACAGAACACCTCATGAAGCCAAAAAAAGAAGAAAAAACATCCTATCAAATTTCTCTGAGAGTTTCTCATTCTACACAGGATATTTTCAGAGACATCTACTGCCTGATAGGGAGATGGTAACGTTGATGTGGTTGTGTAATGCAAGAGCATACTTCCAATATGGTTTTATATATTGTATCTGTATTTGGTTCTTTTGTTACGGACATTGCAACCTTCTTGCAGTTGGATGATTAACTGACTTACCATGTACTATCTTGTTGCACTCTTATTGCAGGGTTATCTAACAATCTTATAAGATTTTACTTTGTTTACCATTATAGTTGGGCCAGGGACATCTCTCGGATTGTCTCAGGAGATGACATGAAAAATATTGTCTCTTTCAGGATGTGGGGGTGTCATGTAGTTAACCAACAGGCTTTCTTCTCCATTTCTTTTCTATTGAAAAAGCACAACTGTAATATTATTTTAAACACATCACGCGTTTGTGGCATGGGTTACCAAGACTATACTGTGCTCTTGCTGAAATAATCTGGAAGCGATAACATAAAACATTTTATCAGAAATGCAGCAAGCCATATGTTGGTCTATTAGATAAGATGCAGATCTATCTGTGAATTTTCTCTTCACAGTAAACATCTGGGTCGATTTAGAATCCCCAAAAAACGTTATAAAAATGTATCTATTTGTTTTTATTTTTGTGGAAGAAAGTCGCACTGGCACAAGAACAAAAGCAAAAAAAAAGGGCCCTACTCCACCAGGAATTACTACACTATCATTTAACCTAATGGAAGCCTTAGCAATATTAATTACACCAATTACTGCATTTTAGATTGGTTCATTAAGAATGTGATTTTACTCACTGTCATTTTTCTTTCAGAAAATGTTGGTGAAAACTGATTTAAAAAAAAAGTCTAATTCTGAAAATAAAGACGGACTACAAGCTTCTATTCTTGTTCCATGGTTCTATACAGTACTGTACCAAAGTCTTTGACATTTATATGATTACAGTTTAGAACAAGGTGGTTTTCTTAGAATTCAAATAGAAAATAATTTTAATAAGTTTGCTGTTTTTAAATTTGAATATCTATATTCTACTATGTCAGATATGGCTGCAGTCACAGGTTGCTTGGAGTATGGAAGTATAAAAAAAAAGCCATCTGACAGACAGATGGATAGACAAATAAATAGATAGTAGGTCTGCAGGAAAACATTTTATTCACATAAGAATCTAAATGCTTATTTATCAAGATTCTAAATCTATCCAAAATTTCTAAGAATCATTATTTATAAAGACTTAAAAATGAAATGACTGCCTTTTAGAATACATTGATTAACCTTAAAAACCTCAGTTTTTCCTTCAACATGAAACATCAAAACTATTGAATGAATGAAATAATAGCCATTCAAATTAATTGAAAGCCTCATTTTATTCATTTATGTCTGGTTAATTTAGCTATTTCAAATGTTAGTTTTGCCTCCCCTTTATAAGTAAATAATACTCAAAACTCCTAAGTTGTCTGTATCCCAAATGATTTTGCTGGCAGATTTTTCCTACCTCAGCAGCAGGAGGTCTCCGTGCTCACTTCCCGTCCTCTGTCTGTATATAGATGTCAACAGGTGTGGCCATGATTATTATTTCTTAATAAAACATAGAGTCTACCAGTGGACAAACTTACTGGGCTTTCTGTTTTCAGATCTAACACGACCCTAGTAGAACTCAGCATCATGCTAACAATTTAAATAGATAAAGATTTTGATCATCATGCACCTAGTTTTATCAAAGACATGCGTTTTCATTTGTTAATTTGTGTGACTCAGCTGAATTGCCTAATACTACCAGCAGGGGTGATGACTTACTTTCTTCTGAAAAAATGGCAATATATCCATTTCAACCGACTTCATGTGCAGCTGTAGTCGGAGTTAATGTGAGCTTTATGAATCCGCCACGTAACTGAGGATGGAAAACCAAACTTAAAGCGAGGGGTTTAATTCGCGTAACTTGATTTTTTTTCCACATGGATTATCGATTACATCAATTGAAATCAATGTGCCTTGTCATCAGTCGAACTTTACTTCCAACGTCGCGTTATTTCGATTTTCAACTGCGTTGTTTACGAACGACAAGCGGGCACCGCACACGGCAAGTAAACATTACAGGAATCTTCGTTCCGA
>JBBBVU010000021.1:15528582-15561393 GCA_037177055.1 Atherinosoma microstoma | reverse complement strand
CTACACCTTAAAGTCTTTGACAACATGTCAAATCCTTTCTTGACACCACAGTACAAGACTCAAGTTGCTCCACCAAATGTATCCATGGTGAATATTTCTCAGACGCCATGAAACAGGTTATGATGGCCTTCACACACACTGAGGTGCTGCTTTCACTGTCATAAGGGCTGGTGAGGAAATGCTGCATGCAGCTGCATGACAACATGAGTGGCTGCAGGTGTAGGTCAGAGCGTTTTGAAGGGGAGGTTGCGTGGGGACGAGGCGGTGCAATAGGCCAAGCAGCGCCAGAGGTGCGAGGGCCTCCATCGCCGCTCGCGGCTTTAATTCTTTTTAAACTCTTTTCTCAATCATTTGTTTTCCATGAACTTTGAGAGAAAAAGAAAAAAAGAAAATGACCTTGGTTGACCTGATCAGAATATAGCTATCATGACTTTATGTTTGAAAGTTACAAGCCATGAGGATCTAATGCCTGTGACAAAAAATGTCTGGGCATCAGGCACCATTAAAGAATATGTTACTGGTCTTACTTGAAGGTTTTTACAGTGACCTGACTTTACTGCTCATCTGGAACACATTTAACACAGAAACACAGAGTATTTGTATGAAGCTGACTTGACAGAGGGGTACCTGCCTAAATGAAATATAACTTGCCTCAATGTGCACCCCTGAATAGAAACCCCCAACTGGAATTCTTTGGATCTGGATTCTTTCCATGTGCGATTTTCCACGGATGTTGAATCTCATCTGTCTATGGAGAGGCCGGCGGGAACAAAGGGTTAAGGGTCTCAGACGGGGGGGAGAGATTTAACTTTTGCTGGTCTGTTTTGTTTTATGACTCAGAGGGAGCCAAATGGGTCTGCTGAGGTGTTTTTATTTTTTTTGTTTTTTTTCGTTTCTTTGGTCAGCTTTTGAAGGTGAGGGCCCCTTCTCTCCCTAGGGTCATAACTCCACAAATGAATGTCTGGTGTTGGGGAGCCAGGGGCCTCTGCACACACAAAGGTTTCAGTGAAACCAGCATGTTAACACTTAACCAAGCTCTAAACAATCTTTTTGAACGGGTAAAACTAAAAGCCTCTGTGGGTCGGGAAAATACAAAAAGACATTCTGAACACTTCGTACTACTTTGGCCATTTTCCAGGAATACAAACAATATTTAGAAAACAGTAAGTCTTGTTATCACTGAAAGTCTTGATAAGAACTTAGACTAGAATCTTGGTTACAGCACTGTCACAAGAAAATATGGAAATCTACATGTGATCTGTGCCAAATGATCAAAAAACTTTGATGATACTTGTTGTCTTTACATCTTATTTCAAAAATTGCTGCTACACATGCACATTTTATAGAAAAGGATTATACACTGTTGCACAGCAAGAATTTTTTTTGATATTTTCCAACAAAGCAGAAGTAGGAAATGTATGGATGCAAAAAGTCTGAAATAAATCAATAACATTGGCTACATTAATTGTAGCTAAATTTTGGAAAATAGTTTGCTATAAGGCATAGGTACACATCTTGGACTTTTCAAATGTCTTTTTTGTTGTTGCTGCTTTTTTATGTTTCTTAAATATGGCAAAACTGACAATTTGCCAGAATTAATGATGGGGAAATAATCTAGCATTCCCAGTTAAGTGACATGGCATCACCCCAATTCTTAGTTCCTGCTTAAACTTTTCGATGGATGACACCCAGTGGTCATACTCTGTGACTACAAGGGGCTGTTAGAGCTGTGCAGTGTGCAACATTAGTCTTGCTCACTTACTGAAACAAACTGTACAGAAATCTGATGATTAACTGTTTTCTTGTTTGTTTTCTTTTTTACAATTAAAAGTTTAAGGAATTTTGTTCTCAATGCATGTCTCAGATACAAACTCCAATTAATCACAATTAATAAGAAATAATGCAAACACAGTTCATTAAATGTTGAACCATAGAAATGTAGTGTTATTGACACTTGAAAAATATTTCCCTTAACCCTTTAATATTTGCACCAAGAAAATAGCAACAGAAAAAAGTTTTATTTGCATTTTTTTTCATTTCCTTGGGACAAAACTAATAAGAATCAATGTTTTTAATCATTTGTTAAAGATAAATGTAAAAAGGTGACAGTTAATAACAATAATTAAATGGTTAAACAGTAATTGTATAACAAACATTTACTTTTGCTATTACATTCTAAAACCAAGTAAAGATGGTTCAGGCAGGTTTATTTCCACAAAACTTTTAATGATTTTCATTATAGTCACTGGAAGTCTTGCTCTAGCAGGCCATTAAGGGGTTAAACATTTGGGAACTGAAGGGTTAAAAAAAATTGCTGTTGTAATGTGAAATGTTTTCCTGTTCTTGCTTGCTTGAGGATTTAAAACTGCTCCATTCTGGGCCTACTTTGTTGTGTTTTCAGTCTTTTAATGAACCAGATGTTTTCAGCTGCTGACAGATCAGGGTTGCAGGCAGGTTACCACCTAGGATCTTTTATTTCTCAGTCATGTTGTTGAAGGTGTAGAATGTGGTTTGGCATTGTGTTGCTGAAATGAGCAAGATTCAGTCTCTCTGTGATGCTTTATACTATTTGTACTTCTTTTTTTTCTTTGCATGAATAAATATTAAATACCTTGCAAATAAATGCATTAATTTCTATCTGACATTACAAGATATTTATCTGAGGGAAATATGGAGCAGGGTTGTATTTAAATGAGAACAGCAGTAACTGAAGGCCTGACAATATTAACCTCATGACAAGTTGGTATAGGCAATGTGTGGCAAATAAAATGTTCTCATCAATCAATCATCAATTCTTCAGTTGTAACTTCACACATTTATTTTCCAAAATGGCAGCAAACGGAAACAGTTTCAAATATTTGGATTTCAAAAGTCTTGCTAAATCACTGTCCACATACACAGATGTTTTCACTTATCTTGCCTATGAGGTCTTTTCTTATGACAAATGGTGCCTGAAAATGGGGTTGTGGTTGCCATTTTTTGACATGAGTTCATAAGAAGGCCCCCTCTATCTTGAAGTATTCATCACCTCAGAAGTGGAAATTTCTTGAAAGTTCAGAGTTCACAAGTCATGTATACACAAGTTTTATTTGAATGCAGGAAGAATAGATGTGCAGCAGCTGCACTAATTAGACCATTTATTTTGCCAAATTTTCCCTGTTGAGATTACAGTTTGTGGTAAAAATATATAATGGACACAACTGCAGGCTAGGCATGATATCATATTGGATACATAAACGCTTTAAACTGTAAATTAAACAGATTTTTTGGCACACACTTTCTGTCATTAACTTCGAAATGAGAGGAAGTTAATTCCAACCCCCTTGCAAATCAGCTGAACATTGGTGAAGTTTTATCTAATGTGTTGAAATGAAGTCAAACAGCTTAGTCCTGGTAAGAATTAAAAAATTGGAGTATCAAACAAAATTCATTAGAAGTCTTCTGCACTGTCATTTACACTGCGTTGCCCCCTAACATACATGCTGCTTTTCATGGATGGATTATTAAATTTGGTTGTAGATAGAGTAAAAGACCCAAAACAACCACATATCAAGTATTATCCATGGTTTTTGTGTGCCTCCAATTGTATATTTAGCAGATTGTTTGTATTATTGGACAGCACTTTTGGGTTACTTTGTATCACTTAAGATTTTTTGATGTTTTTTTTATTTCTTGCTCTCGTCACATTGTAGTCATTGTTTTGTCATTTCGGGTGTTTTTGAAGTTATTTTGCATGACTTACAGGTCATTCAGCTTACATTTAATCTATAAGATGTTGGTTTAAGGTTATTTTAAGTGACAGAGTTATTTTATACTTGATTTGTGGTTGTTGTGGCTCTAGTTTTCAGTCTTTTTCATCTGGCTGTAATCACTCTCCCTCTTTGTAGTTGTTCTCGTTTGCAGCTCTTTCTTTCTTTTCTCAGTATCTTCTTTCTTTGGGTTTACATGTGTATACTGGATATTTCTGGAATAAAACTGAGGCCCTCTGATTCCTTGGGGTCATTCACTATTCTATCCATAAATGTGTTTTCCAGCCTGTTATGCTTTATATGAAATATTACAAATAAGGCCAAGTTAGATGGTCTGACAAATACCTTATACTCATTTTTGAAAAATGGGTGTATGACCCCCAAACTCGTTCCCTCTAAAATGTTTTCAGACATTTCCACACGCAAATGGTTTGAACCAATGAAAAGTCAGAGCAACCAAATGAAGTGATGCAGTTGTATTTCTTACAGAGACATGGCTGAAGTGGTTAGAAGGAACACGGACCACAAGGTGGAGACAGAGACCACTAGCTGAGCTAACTGGTCTTACTTTCATGAACTCTGCAGAATTGCAGACTGGGTCCATGTTATCGTTCTTCTGGTAATAACTAAGATGGCCCAAAGGATCTAATCAGTAAGCATCCCAGTGTAGGAGAGCAGATGCTCTACCGACTCCAGATCAGGTGGTGCTTTCAGAATGTGCTGCTGATGTACCATGTTTGCCTAGCAAAGATCTGTGCCTGTTAAATCCAAGCAACAGCACAAAAAACAACAGATTTAATTTATATCTGGAAAAAGAAAGTGTGATGTAATGGTAAGAATTTTAAAATTACCTTTAGGGATGCACGGGATATTATGGTAGATTGCTGAAAGTCATTTGACAGATGGGCAATTTTTATTAAAAGTTACAGACAATGAAGCATTTTCTGGTCAAAGTACAGCAAATTATCTTAAAATGAATACTCCTAATACACAACATAATACAATACAGCTGTATCTGCAATTTCTGAGAACCGTGAAATGAATACTTTCCTCATATCTGACTCACATCTAAACTGAAACCTTTAAAACCAACATCTGAAAAAAATGCAAAGGAGCAGTTAGATGGTTGAGGGAGAAAATTACATTCAATAGCAAGAGTAACACCAAATTAAAAAAGAAAATAACCCTGCTCTTTAGTTACAACCATAACGATCTTGATATAATAAATACACTACTGTACAAACTCACAATACCGTTTTTGAATTTATCAAGGCATGGCACATTCACAGTATGTTGCATGGCTTGGGCTTCAACTATTAATTCTCATTATTTATCAAGTTCTCCATTCATTATTTTTATCCAGAAATTACTTCAAAAGCACTCAGGCCAAAGTAGTAAGATGATAAAACCATTAACAAAATTATTTTCTGGTTAATCGTTGCAGCTGGTGATTAAAACGTCTGAACACAATTTATCCATTAAAAAAAAAAGTTAGAGGCATAACTAATTGGTTTAATATAAAAAAAGAATGCCAAGAAAAAAAAACGGTGTCGACTGCATGCGCTCCGTTGCCATCTACTTTTAAAAAAAGATGAATTTGTCTCCAACTTTATGTCCTGTTTAATCCCAAATCAACATAAAACGGGAGGTAAAACCATGTTTCAATTTTAAAATAGGCTTTAAAAAATGCCACACAATTATATATCGAATTTTTATACATTTTAATGGGTATGGTAAATTGTATGATTGAAAGATGAACACATTTACATTCCAGCATCATGTTTGTCCACTTGGTGCAGAACATGATACATTCAAACAAAATCCATGGTAGTCCAGTGTTTCATGTTGTAAACACAATTATACAATAGTGGCAACATTTTATTTGGCATTTTGACACCTTTAAACCATTTTGACTTCTTCCATAGAGAGCGAGGAACAAGAGGAGGCCTTTAATCAGATGGAGGTATAGTGTCTCCCAAAGCTGGAGAGTCTAATCTTTTCTGGCAGAATGATGTTTACAGAGTGCTGCGGCTCTTCCTGGCTCTCGCTGCCAACTTCTCTCAGCAGGTGTTCCCGTTGCTGCCGTACAAGCTGGCTGTACTTTGCGTTTGCGAGCCATGTCTGGCAGCGGCCAAAAAACACAATTCCCATAGTGCCCAAAATGACCAGGCAGGTGAGCAGGGCCAGCATCCCGAAGCAGACCAGCTGACCGTGGGTGACAAGGATGCCAGACGAGTGGACGGTCTCCTTCAGGGTGATCTTGAGCAAGTCCCTCTCAGGCGGTCTAAGTAGCTTGTGGAAGGCATGGGCAGGGAGGGAGTAGTGCTGTGGTGTCAGAGCAAACACTCTGGTGTCCACTGGCCTAGCATTGACTGGCTTGGATCTGTTTTTTGGCCTGTGATGCAGTGAACATGTAGGACCTGTGAACCATTTCTGGCAAATGCAACGGAAGGTTCCATCAGGTTGACCGACACACATTCCTTCATTGGCGCAGGGCCTGCCAGTGCAGGGGGAGAGGCTGGTGGTGTCGTTACAAGTGAAACCACTGAAGCCAGTTGGACAGACGCATGTAAAGGCCAGGCCATGGTTTGTGCAGTTGCCACCATTGATACAGGGGTTCGGCTGGCAGCTGTCAATGGTGATCTGACAGCTGTCTCCAGAAAATCCAGGGGGACATAAACAGGAAGGATAGCCTGTAGAGCCACCGGCATCTTTACATGTGCCTCCGTTATGACAAGGGGAGCTGAAGGACAGAGCAAAACAATGGTGATTTACTGCAAAGAAAACAGCGTTTCTACTACTCAAGTTCAGCCCAGCTATATTTTATCATGAAGCAACAAGCAAATAGACTCAGTCTTACACATCGATTTCAATAGGTAAAGAAACGGACACCAAGTGCAAATTCAAATTCAAAGAGGCATGTTAAATTAATGTATCTGCTTATGCAATCTCTCTTTAAATGCTTACCAGAACATGCATCTAGAAACTGAATTTTGAGTTTTCAGAAACAGACTGTGTTCCTAAGCAGGTTGAGAAAATATTCTTAATTCTTCAGGTTTTTCTCCTTTTTAGTAGCCTACTGGATAGATGGAAGTAAGCTACAGCTGGCTTTAGGTTGAGTTTGGAGGATACACTGGAGCATTTCTCATTGAAAATAAGCTTTCATTTCATTTAGAAAGAACAGTCCTAAAGCTAAAAAAAAATATAACATCAATATTGTTGAGGTAGATCAGATTTACAAATAAATCTAGATGTTGTTTACAGATGACAGATAAATGGAATAAAAATTGCATTGATAATGAAACTTTATTTTACTGTATAATAAAAGAATACTGAAAATTATTTGTTTTTTTAAATCCATTGAAAATTTCTTAAAAGCTCAAGGTTTACATATGAATTGCCCCCTAAAAAAAAAAAAGTCAAGACGTACACACTCACTGTGATATTGGTCTTATTTATTCATGGACTTAATGTTCTTGAGCTTCATATTTAGCATTCTGATGGACAAAGTGCTGACTTTTTAAACCAGGACTTTAGAGTCGACTTTAGTCTTTTTTGACTAAAGTAAACTGGAAACTATGAAAGCCAGTTGAAGTGACTTGTCAGTCATCAGGTTTAGAAACCTTCCTAAAATCAAAAAACACTATTAAACTGGGACATTGGTTCCTGTGGACCATATTTGAACAAGTGTGAGGAGCTTTAGAGTAATACCTTATAGGATAAAAAGGCACATCTTAGAAGCCTAAAATCTATTTCATTATTGAGAAGAAAAAAAAAGAAAAAAAAAAAAAAAAGAAAAAAAAAAAAGAGTAAAAGATCAAAAGAAATTAATCTTAATACCATAACAACTTGTGCCCAAAAAGATTTGTGGACTTCTGTCATTAGAAGATGGTGTTTTCTGATTAGAAGTGCAATGAAGCCAGAGTTGTTGCAGAACTATGTCCATTTAAAGACACTTCATCCTTGGCTTCACGTCTACGACCTGGTAACTAAATTGCAAAAGCAGTAATTGCTTCTTACTAGTCATTTGAATTGATTGCGGGTTAAATTCACTTTGACATCGGTTTAAATGTCCAATGACCATTTTAATTTACAGTTTGTTTTTTGATTAAATTCTTTACAAATATTCAATTCAGCATATTAGACAGATAAAACTTGCCAAATTGTTAACAGAGAGGCTCAAACCTGGAAATAAACTAATCTAAATCTTTGCCAGAAATCATATTTTGTTTTCAACTGCCTTACATCTAAATGATGCTCATTTGTATTCCAAGACTGGATTCAGTCATTCTCTCAGCACTAATGAAAAACTGTTTGGCCAATTTTCTGCAAATTAAAAATCTGAACCCATGACACGATATAAATAAAATAAGTTTCAGCCTTGCTTCAGAAGTAATCTACTTGCATAAACTTGCCTATCTGATCAATGCAGTCATGCTTAAGAAAGGGCATGCACAAATGAAACCCCAACACAGACACCAATCAATATCTCCGGCAGTAGTTTGCATAATTACACAAGCCCGTAACACCTCGTCTCAGCTAGTCAAAAGAAAATAAAAGCCTGACATATTTTAGATAACTCAGACTTATGATTAATGTGATATGTACAAGTGAGGCTTTCAGTTGCCTCATAGTGAAATGTAGACTCTGGTGATTATTTTGCAAAAAGGATAAGAACAGATAACGATTCACTACCAATTATTTTTGGCTTGGGATTTTTAGGTGCAACATTCAAGTCAATAACAAGGCTGCCTGACAGAGAAACCATGGACAAAGTCAGAGTTTGAGGAATCATGTCAGCAAGCTGCATCCCCAGAGAGTCATTCATATTCTGATGGGCAGGAGGATCCCTCCAGGGACCAGCCCCATCTGTAGAGAGCAGCAAACAGGCAATTTTGGTAGCCCACAGGAATGTTCTACAGCTTCTGTTTTAGATGTCATATCAGTGAGAAGAAAATTGTCGATTAATCTTTCTTCCCTCCTTTCTTCTTCGACATATTGCTTGTTTACCAGGTTTTTTTTTCTATATTTGAGCTACATAGCCCATGAATGCAGCTTTTCCCACACAACCTAAAAACAAAGCCGATTCTCCAAATAGATTTAAAATCAGAGTCAGAACTTTACATCTTGTGATAATAAATAAACATGCTCACAGTTTAAATGAGAGCATTCCTGACTCACAGTGTGGTCATGATACCACAATTTCTTCATCACAGAAATGACCCTCTATGTCGTTCATAAGTCTTTTTTTCTCTTTGTGCATAAAAGCTGCAGTTTTAGTTCCAAAGTTCTCGTTGCACAATCACCACATAGCCATCTAAATCTAAATGTCTGATTTCAATCCACTCCACGCTGTGTGAGCTCTTTTATGAACTGAAACAAGTTCCACAAAAAAAACCCATTTCATTAAGTGTCAAGTTACTTTTAAACCCTTGCAATTCCAGAACAATGTGTTAAAAGCCTATATGTGTTATATCTCACACAGTTCTGTCAGTGTTGATGCAAACCTGTTAAAATTCACGCTGAGATTTTGCACTTCAGCGTAGTAGCCATTATGTTATGTCAAAGTGAATGTGCTGATGCACAGAACCAGGTTGTGACCGTTTACCCCCTGAAGACCACATACTGAAGTAATGATATTTCCCAATGATATGGGAGAGGAGGACCCTTCGAAATTACCCTTCTCATTGTAATTCTGACAGATGTCAAGAACATATCACGATCTTCCAGCTGGCAAAGAGGGCTGAATTAATAATCACACACTGTAAGTTGGAGGTTTTGAAATATGACAGCCTTGTCAAATGATGTTGTTACGTTTTAAAAGGTTGCAGCCTCTGAAGCAGCATGTGGCTTATGATTCTGTCCAGGTCCACACATTTACCCACAGAATAAATGTGTCTGGTTGTCAACCAGGAACAAACACCAAGATGGCTGCTGGGCAATGAACTCATTGCAATTCAACATGAAAGCAAAATTTATGGCATGCCCACAGGAAACTTGTTTTTTTGTTTCGTTTTTGCTCAGAAATCCCAATGAATCACATTTTCCTTTTACTGTTTGCAGTGGTTTTCAATTCCTAGATTAAAGAAAAAGGTCGACTTAAGCATCCAAAAAGTTCACTTTAAATTAAGGGTACCGTTGTGGCTGCCACAGAATGCAATTCAATTAACCCTCAAATCGAACATTCGACAGTTTGATTTGTTCCCCAAGCAAGCCAGGAACCTCATTTTACTCTCTTAAATGTCTTTATGATATCAACTTCCAAACACACAGTGCATTTAGAGCTTTCAAGGCTGAAAAGAACTCCATATGTGCTTCATAAAACCAGAAAACGTAAAAACAAAATCAATCGTTAGCCAACATTTTTGCTTTATCAACTTAAAATGATGATCTACATAGCCTGCCATTACTTTGTCTCGGTGGCAAATGCATATGAATTATCAAATAACTATTAAGGAAGTAGTTCTCAAACTACAGTGGGCCTCAAAACAGTGTCTGGGCGGGACTTAATGAATGAAGGTTGGGAAATTTAACACTAGTTATTAAAATAATTACTATTATATTACATCCCAGATGTTATATTTTCACCAGTGTATGTTTGTCTGTGTAGAGGATTTTATGTAAACAGAACTTTGGAGTTGTAATGTGAAATGTTTTGATGACAAGAACTGTGGAGTTCCCATAGATGGAAAAGTGAGTCCAGGATGCACAAAGGCGCCAAGGTATAACCTTAAATGGAAATGGATCTAAGCTAGCAAAGGAGTGTGTGTGGATGACACAGGATCATGGCGAAGAGGGACCTGGAGAGAGAGAGGCCACAAATACACTCAGCAGAGGCAGTTCAGTCTGCTCGGATCTCCTACTGATAAACATTTCTGTGTTGGCCAGGCTATTTCCTGTACCATTATTGAAATAAATCCTTGAACTAAGTTTCTTAGTAAGCTTCATCAATTATGCTGTGTACTGCTCAGTCTCTTGGCGCCTGGTATATTCGAGACAGAATTACCGCCCTCTGCCTGTCTTTTAGCAACACAACTCAAAAAGTGATGGAAGGCTTTTTGATTAAATTTTCAGGAAATCTCTGAAATGGTATAAAGGAGCAACTGGTTAGATTTTGGGGCTGATCAAGATCCCCGTCTGGATCCAGGAATTTTTTTCAACACTAGAACCACCATAGGGGTCATTTTAAACACCCTGCCAATGCAGCATAAAAAAAATAAAAATGTAAAAAAATGATAAAAGATGGCGTTTACAGAAGCCAACCTGTATCAGGTTGATATTCTGGACCTGGTGCTCCAGAAGGTTCAAAATATAGGGGGGGAATGGGTGGGGTGTTTGGCCTTTTTGTTTTTCCCCTCAGTTGACTGAGCCTATATGGCTTGGCAGAGGTCTGCACTCTAAATGCTTATAGTTCATTTATGTTTTTAATGTAGTCTGGATTTAAAAAATAAATAAATAAAAAAAAAAATGTCATCTTGGCTAAGTTGCAAATTGTGCATTGGATTAAACAGTATAGTTCATTATCCTACAGTCATCTAGATGCTAAGCAAAGCATTAAAAAAAAGGTTGAGTGAGTGTGATGTAATTTTTCAAGAAGACATAAGAGGAGGCTTATTGTCTCAGACTTTAAAAACTGCTGGTTTGATGCATTTCCTCCTGCTTTTTGAGTGTGTTCCAAGTAGAAAAATCGCCTTACCTCATCTATCTGCTTGCATATAATTTTTCCCCTCTATTGTTCCCAAACAGTACCATAAAGTTTTTTTTTTCCTTTTTGCAGTATCATAGAGCCACTATCTGTGAAAAATGTGGCCTTATATACCCATTCACTTTCTTACATTTTCCACCAACATAGAATGTTCCAGTTTCAGTTCATGCATTGAATCTTATTGTGATTTTCAAGCATTTTTACCAAAACAGGCTGGAAGAAAAAAAGAGAAGGCTTTACTTGACCCTAATTCTAGATTAAGATGACCATGCTGCGTTGCATATGATGGTGAAGCCAATATCAGATCCTTCTTGATTGTCTTTTTTTTTCAAATAAAAAAACCCCCACAAAGTATCCAACAGAACCAAATGTAGTGCAACCTGTCACCTTGCTACTACAATTTACTTTAATTGCACAGTGGACAACATTGATACTTGATTAATATTGTTCTGTTCAATAGTGATATAACCAAGCTTCCATATATCCCAATTTTCGATTTGTTTTTTAAGTGTGCCGACACCCCATTAAAAGTCTCAGCAATCAGACTGCTTACTACCCACTACACAAGTAACATTTGAGTTTTAGCCACATGATAGGTCTTCCTGTGCAATAACAATCTGAAGTACTTTGAAATATTGATTTATTATTGTTCCAAAAAAAATAAACATGGATATGTCTGCCAAGAAACAGCATTCAGAGATTCAAAATAAAATAACTGATACCCATCTGAAAGACAAATCCCCGTCTTCACATGGCAGTTTTCTCCAGCGTAGCCTTGGGGACAGATGCAAAGGTATCCTCCTTCCCCTGTCTCTATGCAGGTGGCATTACTGGCACACGGCCTGGATGAGCACCGCCGAGTATCTGTTTGGGGGGGGGAGGAAAAAAAAAAAAGCATGCTGTTTTTAGATCATGTGAGCTCTATCTCCCTGTGAGACTGTTTCTGCACGTTTTCCCCTTACACTGAGAATGGCAGCAGCATCCTGTCATCAAGAAAAAGACTGAGTACACCACCAAATACGTCACACAGGCGTTTAGCACATATGCTCCGGCAGAATATGGGATGCAGCATCTGTGCTGATAAGTGGGTCAAACTGAGCCAGAAATTCTCTTCCTCCCTCCCTCCCTAAAAACTCTTTTAATATTCTCTCTTTGTTTCTTCTTGCATGAGGGGCCAACAGTATTTTTTTATGTGACAACGTTCACTGTTGATTCTGTATGAAATATTATTGGAATTCTTTATTTAATAAGAGTACTTCTAAAATGGAAATGAGACCTTCAGACTGCTTTAACAACTATTTTCACAGTCACATTATGACAACACTGATGTTTTATTAAAACATGATATATGTTATAATTAATGGCACAAAGGTGAATGATGGAACTTCATAATGAGTATGTTTGCACTTCATTTGTGCCTCCAGTTTTCCTCTTTTGAGATAATTTTGTACATGATTATTTTCCATTTTCAGATCAGTTATGCTCTAACTTTGATCACGTTGAAATAACATAATTCTTTTTTTCCAGCTTCATTCAGTAACAACCTCTGTGCACCAAAAACGTTGAGACTCACTCCAACCTCTAAGGCAGGGGTGTCTAGCTCCTGTCCTCAAGGGCTGCAGTCCTGCAAGTTTTAGATGTCTCCCTGCTCCAACACACCCAATTCAACTTGCATGGCTCTCCTCAACAACTTGTTGTCAAGTTCTACCCAAGAATGTTGACCCATTAATCTGACAGGTGTGCTGCAGCAGGAAACATCCACGAGCTGCAGGACAATGGCCCTCAAGGAGCGACTTTATCCATCCTCACCTTGCGCAGGGGTGTCTAGAGATAAAAAGGCCTGGGGAGGGACTCACCTTTGTCACACAGGCTGCCCACCCAGCCCTGTTTGCAGATGCACTGCCATGCCTTCTCGCATGTGCCGTGCAGACAGCCGGGGAACGGCACACACTGGTTGCAGTTCTCTCCTTGCCACCCTGGTTTGCACCTACAAGAGTGGGGGGAAAAAAAGAACAATCCTTACCTACAACATGACATCAACATTTACTTTCAGTCCTGCTCTTACCACCATCATTTTTGCTTACTTTTCTCATTTTCTTCTCTGTTGCCACATTTATTGGTTAAACTCCAAATATTCACAGTTATTAAACAATCTTTTATCTTAAAAATGCAAAAAATTGACTTTTTAACCAAAATTTATTAGGAAAACAACTTCTTTAATGTTTAAATGAAGCACCGGTTTGACATTTGAGTTAAGACACAAAAGCTTAATAAAGCCATGTTGCATGAGAGATACAGTTACCTGGATAAAGACTTCCTTTCTCTAAAGGAGAAACATTAACTGTGACATGGAAACAAGGTTGAAAATACCCACAGGATATAGGCTATAATCTGCAGGGGAATTTGAGGTAATTTTATAGCCTACCTGCACTTCCCTGGTTTCTCACAAAACCCATTTTCTGAACTGCACCCTGCGCTGCATTCCCAACCTTTTGTGAGAGAAATAAAAAAGGGAGGGAAGCATGATTTTGTTCACAATAAAAAAAAAGACACATAAAACATTCAAAACATTTAAATATTAATCGTCACACTTTTTGCCCCCAGCTTACAAATTATTTAATTTTCAGTGTAATGACACAAATCCCTTCGTGTTAATGTTAGTTGTCACCGTGATGATCAAAATCTCCAGTTACCTTTTACAATGTCTGTCACGACCAGAATTAAAACCACCCCGATAAGATGCATCGTAATTTTAGTGAAGACGACTCTCCTTGTCCTGCAAAGGGTAAGGCATGTTAAATAGCCAAAACAGCTCCATTTCCTTTAAAAGCCCATATTCTTCTGACTAAAAGAAATCATAATCTCCCAGAAGTTTAAATTACAGGATGAAAACCTTTAAATGGATCATTTAAGAGGGCAAATACCAATTCCACGTGGAGCCCTTAACTGTTCCTTAATTATGAAACCCCCGGAGGTTAAATCCTAATTGCAATCATTAAAATTCTCCTCACTTGAAAGGAATATATTTCAGAATAACTAAAGGTGTTCAACCTGGAAATAATTGACGCACCTGTGCCACATGCGTCCGTCTGTTCCCAAAGGTATCCATATACGCACAAACATGCAGGAGAAAGAAAATCACGCCGTTTCGTTACAAAATCACTTTTCCCCCCTCGAAAACCTCCTGAAATTAAACAACCTTGTTTTACCTAAGTTGTCCTGGCGCTCTGCGTCCAAATGGCTTCGGTCATATTTGAATGGTTTGCTTCGGGTTTTGCCTGTTTCTCTTAATCCAGGTGGCGTGCCATTAAAAGTGACACTACAGGTGTAGCGGTGGTCTGACTACTGAAGATAGACCTGGAGGTTTGGACGGTGCTGCTGTTGCTGCTCCTGCGTCGTGCAGCGTCCCAGTGCAGCACGCTCCTCCCACCTTATGGAGAAGAATTTGTGAACCAGACGATCCCCGGGAGAGACGTGCCATAATTTCACAGGATATTAACACAGTCAGTGTAAGGGACAAACGCATTACTTCTTCTCTTTTGAAAAAAAGTTTTTCACAAAAACAAAAAAAACAGGTTTCTGCATGTCAATAACCCTCAAAAACATAGTTGATGAATAGGGAAAACAAACACATAATATCTTTTTAGCTTCTTTTTTCCAAAACTGTTTTTTGAATTCCCGAAGTAAGACACCACTAGGCTAAATTTACAGTAATCAGAAGTAACAAAGCCTACCATTATTAAATAGAAATACAACCAAGATGCTCATTAAGCACCTGTAGTGTTTGTCATTGAAATTGGCTGTCATGTCAGCCACAATTGCAACCATTCAAAAGCTTCTGGTTTTATTTATTGACTGAAATGGTCTGAAAATTATCATTAAAGTTGGCTATGGTTAATTTGTTATTAGTTCAATATATGTTAGGGGTAAAGTGAGAGACCATAGAGTACTCCGGGAAACTACACATACACTGTATGAATACAAGTTTTTGGCTATATTTTCTCAGATTTAATTATCATCCCAGTGACAAAAATAGACAAGTGGAAAAAGAGTGAAAAAAAGCAGTAGAATAAGTACTACAATGTTTTACTAAAAGGTCCAATTAAAAAATCCACAAGATGGATACTAGAAGCAAAATCTCAGATCAAAACATGACTTTCCAGAACAGAATGTTAAACCTCACTTTAAACCCGTTCAGTTTGTAATTAGGACCTTCTTGGGAAATATGCAAGGGGGTACAGTGCACTTTCTACAAAGAACATCCAAACATCACTTTATTTTTACATTGTAAATAATAGTTACTGTATTGCGGTTAAAGATATAGTCAGTATATTTACTCACTGAGAGAGAAAAAAATCCAGTGATGCATCACAAGTATTTCAAATGTCCAATGTGAAAAACCACAGCAATGAAGAGTCAGAGTGTCACATTTACTACATGTACAATAGAAAATAATAAGTAACATATGTAAGTAATAATGCAAAGGAGAACATTTTTGCAGCTTGATATCTAAAAGTGAACAATATTTTATAATTTTAGGTAGCGTTTCATTTGTCATATCTCCTCATCTGAAAAGTAACTTTAAGGTATGTATAGGAGGGATGTCAACACTTTTACAAGTCAGGTGAATTCTTGTTAGTTTAGTATCCAACTTTTGCAAATTGTTAGAACCAAACAGCAACCTGCTATAGTAGTACAGTCCTACATAGTCCATCACACTGCTTCCACCAGTGATTGATGGGAAAGATGAGCTCCTTTAAGATTTAAGTTGCAAAGATGAAGCATTAAACTATCATTAAAGTAATTAAATCATAACGTTCCACATAATTTATCTCAGGCAATATTCATACTAAGAATGTTGAACTCCTGACCTTTCCACACTGTTGAATCATTTTCTCTCAGCACTATTAAATATTTTAAGCTTTATTATCTTCGGATACAGTTAAATGTAATGAAATATACTCAGAAAGGTAACGTTTATTTACAACTTTTTCCTTTCAATATTTATATGTCTATATACAATATATTAATAGAATCACCATATATCCTTCAGTACAAACAGTCATACCAAGCAAAGACATTACTCGCTCACTTGACAAAGAGTAACGCTGTGCTGAACTTTAATAATGTGCTTTTAAAACATAACATTCCTCACACTGATTGTGTCAGGGTTCACCATCAGGAGCTATCTAACCAACAATCTAGCAGGGCTACAAGGAGAGGGGTGTTGTCCTCATAAAATGATACTGCTGCATTTGTGGCAGTAGCATCAAGCATCTTCTGTGTCCTGCTGTTGTAGCCCTGCATACGGGCTTGAACAGTGTTGCATAATGGAGGAAACAATTAAAATGAAATTATACAAGCACATTCTAAAGAAAAATACAATTACATGTGTTTATTAGCTGAATTTCTAGAGAAAATGATCAAACAAGAATGGTTTGGAAGAATAAAGTCAGTGTTTTGGAATTACCAAGTCAAGGTTATAACCTGAATCTAATAGCAATGTTGAAGGGCCTTAAGTGAGCAGGAGAAAAGAAAAGTCATTGACAATCATATACTGTCCAAATTGGAAATGCTAAGAACTATATGTTCTTGCTGTTGCCACCTTCTTAAAACACTGGATGCCATCTTGCACATTCTGTCCTAGAATTCATTTCTGCAGACAGCTATCATACTCACTAAGCCATACTAAAAGATTGGCTTGACACCACTGGCAACCAGACAGTATCAGCTTGTTTTCATGCCTTGCTGTCTAAACTACCTTTGGTTGGGCACAAAACTCATCATCATGACACATATCACAGCAGAGACTGGTTTTTAAAGGACTTTGCACAAACACTGAACTGAAAAAAACTCCTGCCTGGTGAGAGGCACTACTGTATTTGAATGAACTGCATGGAAGCTCTACTTGCTGCTACTTTCAATAATAAAGCTGTAAAAAAAAAAAAACACATCTTGGTGTGACATTTATTTAGACAGAAAGAAAGACATATTTCAATTGTCACTGTATGGCTTTGTCTTTTCTTTCTCTTTAACTCTTGCTTTCTTCAAACTGATATCTGGGTTATAATAAGATGTCTTATTTAGATCAAAGATAATTTTTGAAAATTTGTTTGGTGAAGTATTGAATATTTCATTTTCCTCTGTGATGCACTTCAGTAAATGAATAAAGCATTACAACCCAGAAATGTTCAGTATAGCACACAGAATTAATTTCAACCTTCTACTGTCTGAAAGGAAAATTTATATTCACTGATCCCCTCAATTGAACATGATATTGAATGACTTCCCTTACATAGCACCTACATGTCATACATAACAATGCTCTGTTCTATTCTTAGACCACTTAATGACGTCCACAATCTTCCCACATCCTTCCCAAGGGCGCGGAATGGTATTTTCCTTCCCACAAAGTTTACGACTTAATCTAAGGCCTAATTATGAGTTTCACCTTGGCCAGACAATGTTGTATGAGCATCAAAGCTCTTAAAAATAGTGATCAGGCAAGCTTCAAGTCTTATCTTTCTAATCCTCTTTATTGTTTGTGTCTATGTGTGTAAAATGCAACTAGTGCTGCATGTTAATCATTGTAGACTAAATTATAAATGACATCACTGATAAACCCTCATAATGCCAGATGATATCAATCTTCCTGCTTCTTAAATAGATTTTACTTACAAATGTGGTGTTTTGTTCTGATGTCTCTGTGTTTATTTCGGATATAGACACTGAGGGCATGAGCAGTGACATGTGTGAATGCAAATAAGCAGCGAATCAATGTGTTTTTCACTTGAATGGGACTGAAGAGAGCGCAGAGAAGCTGCTTTTTCTTCTCACTCAAAATCCCTCTCAAACAAGGACACAGGCTATAAACAGTCAGACGAGAGCAGATGCGAGTGGAAGAGGAATAGATGACTTTCCTCAAATGTGATATAATCTTATGAGAGGTCTCTACTCTCATATCCCCCTTGTTCAGTTTGGATGATGGTGTTTACGTTCAAGCCGCCAGAGCTGGAGCTCATATTTTAACATTACAGTGAGGATGTGATTCCTTCACAAACCAGACCCACAACACTCAGTCCTTTAAATGAAATGTCTCAAGTTGGTATGTGCTTTATTAAAGTGAAGGGGATGCAATTGATTGATTTATTTCCAACTCTGATCTTGTCTTATCTGATCTGTTATTTGCCTCGGTCTACGGTGCATCAAGGTTTAAATCAGATGTTATGGATCTGAGAATATGAGTGTGTGAATGCATTTTCCAGGTGCTTTATGCCTGATATGAAGATACATTCAGTTTCAACAATTGCAGTGAATACATTTGTGTGAACACACTATACAGAGTAGCTGGGGTGCATTTTTGACAACTGAAACCTTCATCGGTCTGTACTAACACACTTATCTTGATGAGCACATATGTTTACCATGTTGTTATGCAAAATTCTGATTTAAAATGTCTCTAATTTTTTTGGACACTATACTGACCAAATGAAGCTTAACAAGGAAATCATATTTTTATTAATTAAACAGCTAATATCAGTCAAAATCATTTCACTCATTTTCCCTGTGTTATCTTTTCTGCAACAGGTGAATGAACACTGTATCTTTATGCAATGACATAAAATGAAGAAAGGGCAATCAGTGAAGTCTAAAATCAGATTAAGGAAATATACGCCCAGTTGACATTTACCTTGCTGCAGGTTTTGAAACATGTGAGCTGATTCAGAGTAACTTGGTATATGTTGACTCCAAAGAAATACATTTTGAATAACTGCAGATGGACCCAGTATTTTCTGGGTTATTTTAGGTAGATCCTTGGACATGATATGTCATACCATTTTCCCATTAATCGTAGCCTGTAGCCATGTATTATTACATTTTCATGCCATTATCTCACATATGAGGGATACCATCTTTCATGACATTTGTTCAAAGTATTACAGAACATTTGTCTCTATCATTCAACTTGAATAAAGATGATACTGGTAGATCATTTTTAGCTGAATTGTACAAAAGACCTGAAACTGCTACGCAGATGGCTCAGCGATGAGTGAGCACCTTGTTCTGTCAGGCGATCCAAGTGATAGTCTCCAATAAATGATAGTCAGAGGCCACTCTTTTCAGACTGCTTGTTTTCTTGACACTAGATTTCACTAAAGATTTCATAACATCTCTCAACTGCAGGACAGTATCATTAAAGAAGCTTCAGTCTTCTTTTCTCAGTGGGCAGCAGGCAGGAGGGGGAGAGAGGAGATCTCTGTGTGATATGTCTAATTCTATTTTCTGGCCTCCATACTTTCAAATACACACAGTAATGAGTCACAGAGGAGAAACCCGTGTTTGCCTGCAGGGATGGGTAGCTTATTTAATTGGATAGCTAGGTGAGAGGTGAAAGATAAAATCAAGCTTTCACTTCCTTAGTGATGTGGCTCCTTGTTTCTCTTGTTTCTTCTATCAGTCCTCCTACATGGGTCTGGGGGCAGTGTTTCTCCTTTAGTCAGGGTTTAGTACTACAAAAGCAACACTAATAATTAATAATCACCTCACCCTTTGAATATGCATGTAGCAAACAACATCTGTAGTGCAGAGCTGTCACAATGTCAGATTATTAATAACTATCATGGCCAAAAGCATTCATAGTAACAATAATATTTCAATGTCATCACAAAGTTGTATCTATCTATCTATATATATATGTTTTTCTCTTTTTATTTGGCCAGGCAGTCTATGCTGCTATTAATATATTCACCTTTGTTTTTTTGTTTTTTTCACATTTTCTTGATAACTGAACCAAAATACAAGGTAAGAATCTCATTTTTCAAATAACAATGTTTATACTTTATCAACACAATATTGATACTACATCATTTTGTTGTCATTATTATTTTTACTGGTATATTATGGCACTTACTTTCTCTCTATACTGGAAATTGTATCATGACAAATCTTCTAAAGTATTCTGCATTTGTATTTGTGGATGAAAACATTTTATCCTAAAAGAAAACCTGAAAGAAATCTTAGGTCATGAACATGCTTGTGTTTTTCTAAGTATACATTCAAAATAAATTCCGATTAACGCTGATCGGATAAACTGAGGAGTTTATATGACACATTTTATTCAGATTAAATGTTTGTAGGATCAAAAGTGCTCCATGTAAATCCTATTAATGCAACCCTGTATAGACCTCTTGCCCATCTTTTGCCACCCCATGTAAAATTGTGTAGATCTGCCACTGGTTAGCAAGTACATTTTTGGCCATAACCAGAATTTGGAGAAACCTTAATGTGGCAGCTGGAGTACTCCAGTAAACTGTTGCACATGTAAACCATATTGGGGTGTTTTAATACTACCAACTACATACACAGGTGTGGATTGTGCCAAATGGCACAATGATTGAAAAGTAATTTCAAGAATAAAAAAAAACAAAAAAAAACTTAACTTAATTGTTTCCCAGACTACAATAAGTCACTAGCAAAGAGTCACTAGCCTGTAGTCTCAGTCAAATTGATCAAGGTCATCTGTTGGGAATGCCACATTAAAAATTGTCGATAGATGGCGTAAATGGCATTGACCAATAGAAAATTATAATACATTTACCATTTAGCTGTTATACAGGAATAATTTCTTTGTTCACCATGTATGCACATCAGAACTGATTGTCAGAACCACGATGTTCCTCACAGTCTGGGACAAAACTGCATTTTTTCTCTGAGGATGGTAGAACATTTTTACTCTTTTTAGCAAGAGAAGTCTGCTGAAATCTGGGAAAGCTGATGGAAATGAAGGGTATATTTCCCTCTTTCAAATGTGTCAATTCTAAGGAAGGTGGAGCAGAGACAATCTGTCTCCCACTGACTGATGGCACGCAGTGCATTTTTCTGGCATTATGCTGGGGGATAACCACTGTAGAATCAGCCTTTTGGGGAGGGGGGAGTGGTGCTTGGCAGAACTTCAAACACTTTTTGTACTGGCCTTAATGCCTGTGTAGAATCTGTTCCAGACTAATATCAAAAGGGGAAAAGACTAGAAACTGCTTTTCCATTCCATGAACTGTCAGTCTAAACCAGGGGTGTAGACGACACTAGCTAATTAGAAGACTCATCAAGAGTTTGAGGTAATGAGTCATTTAATTATGACATATCGACTGCAGGGATCATACGGGATGACTGATGATGTTTCTCACCTGCTGACTTTCTCTTAAATCAGCCTTGTTGATTGTCTTCTTAATGATTGAATGCTCCAATCAACCTTCCATGCATAAACTCCATTTAACTCTCTCTTCCACTGTTCCTGCAGGAAATACAGTAAAATGCACTATATTGCACTGATGTTACATCAACTTTCTTCTGTGCAAAAAGAAAAAAGGCTAGGGATTTTTTTCTCCTTTCTTAGCATCTCTCTGACCAAAACGTTCCTCCTTTGCTTAACTAGAAGCAAAACTCTCTTTGATTTTTTGCTGCAACATATACTTTAATATTATAACCAAAATGAGCCTTCAGACCAAACAGATTTTTGGGGAATGGGGGAGGTCCCTGCTGCAGCTTTTAAAAAGCTAACTTAAGAAAGATAGCTGCATTGAACAGCGGGATATGATTAATAATTTATTCAGAATTTTTAATATATGAACTGCAACACATTTTTACGGCTCTGTTTGGTAATAGGTATTTTACCTTCATAAATATCAGCAAGTAACAGTGCCATATCAATAGGCTGTTATCTTTCTTTTTAATTCAATTTCTGTTGTTGTGTAAGAACTATTTCATTTAATCACTTTATCGATGCATCACACCAACGAGCCATTGCTCATCGTCTTTGTGGCTGCACTGACAGAGTTGCATCTGGCATATTATAAGACCATAAATACTAACTGTGATCTACAGGAAGCCGCAACTAAGTGATGATATTTGTGGACTTTGCCATCTGCTGAGAAGTGAGCCAATGTGTAGACATCTTAACTAAATTTCAGTAAAGCAGATAGCGTTATCTTATCTCCATAGCAACTGTCACCTCTCATTATCTGTCCTAAGGTCGTGGAAGAGGCTGATGGACAAGAGTGATAGCTTGTGAGAGAAAGAGAGCAGTACAACAGGAAAAATGAGACTAGAGAGAGAAAAAAGAATGAGGGGAAATAGGAAATGTAGAGGAATTACAACACCTGTTGCCACCTGCTCCTGATACTATAGTTATCCCGTTCTTGTTTCCATGGTAACAGGAGAATGATGCTATCTTTTGGGTGTGTTGCACCTTACAATGACCTTGCATCATCAGGACATGACGAACACATTACCATATCACCCTGACAGACTAAAAATGTGCTTTCCAAAATTAGCCCAGATAGAGAGGGTTATCAAAAAACATAAAATGCAAAAACTAAAACAAACCATTGGTGTGCAACGGAATGATTTCTAACCAGTGAGTCATTTGGCAACAAACCCTTATAAAAGAAGAAGGGGGTAGTGGAAAGCTGTAATCCATGGGCTTCATGCAACAGAGCAGTAGTCTGGCACAACATTCTCCACAGTGATTGCCTTTTTCTGCTTCACTTCCTTTCTTTTCAACTGCACCCTGACTTGTGAATGTTCAGGGTTAGGAGTTAAAAGTACATAGTTAGGGTTCTTCTCATGTCATGCGAACAGCAAAAGTATATACTGCAATCTCCCATTTACTATGGATTGTTATACTATAGCATGAGGATAAATATGTGTTACACGAATTCTTAATGAGACTGGGCAAGTCGAGACACGTTCATTTGTGTAGCACAATTCATGTACAAGGCAATTCAAAGTGCTTTACATAAAACATTAAGAGCATTACAGTGGTGTACAGAGGTAAACATTAGAAAATAAGAAAAATAATTCAAAATTAAAAACAAGAGAAAAGGAGAAAGAAAGGACATCAGATTAAAAACCTGATCAAGTTTAAAAATTCATGCTTAAAAGAAACGGTGCAGAATTGGACTTTTGAATAAAAAAATATGTAAAAATATGTAAATGCAGCAGAAAACAGGAGGACCTGGATTTAAATAAACCGAGTGTTTCTGCTGATCTGAGACTTTCTGGGAGTTTGTTCCAGACATGTGGAGCATAGAAGCTGAATGCAGCTTCTCCATGTCCGGTTCTGTATCTGGGAACTAATAAAAGACCGGATCCAGATGGTCTGCTGGGTTCATTCTGGGTCAATACGTCACTGATGTATTTTGGTCCGAAACATTTCAGAGCTTTATAGACCAGCAACAGAACTTTAAAGTCTATCTGATTGACAAAGAGCCAGTGTAAAGACCTCCGGGCTGATGTGGTCCTCTTTCTTGGTCTTAGTGAGGACTTGAGCAGCAGAGTTATGAATAAACTGCAATTGTCTAATAGATTTTTTCAGACAACCTGTAAAGACACTGTTTCAATAATCAAGCCGACTAAAGATAAAAGCACAGACTAGTGTTTCCAGGTCCTGCTGAGACATCAGATCTTTTAACCATGATGTATTCTTAAGGTGATAGTTGGCAGACTTTTATTGTCCTCACTTCTTGCAGAGTAAAATGACAGCTTAGTCAAACATTTCAATTTCTTCTTTATAAGTTTGGATTTTTCAAACTGGTAAAACCATTTGTTGATGAGAGTTTTTCTTTTACGTCTGAACTTCTCTTTGTTGGTTTGCACAGAAGTGTTCATGCAAAGCTGAATGAATTTTAAAGTGCTGCCTTTTTAACTAGACTAGAAACCGAAGACAGAAATCTGAATTTTACTGTCAAATGTGAGGACTAATAGATAATTAAAGAACTGACAGACATAACAGCCTCCAGCACAATTCGGTTGCTTAATATTAGTTTCCCCCCAGCATAGATTAAACAAGACATTTCACAGAAAACAATTGCTCGTCCCACATTGTGATACTTATAGATATCATTGGTCAGAGACAGTCATTTGTTGATGCATATTTTAAAGATTTCCATGCCTCTTAAAGCTTTGTGTATAGCTGAAAGCCCTGTTAGCTGTGCTTTTAGTTTATCAAAGAGAAGTTGGCTTATGTGCTTGTGGAGCTGCCGCTGTTACTGTGTCTACATGTTTGTTCCAGAATCTAATAAAGATTAATGGTGCTGTTTTTTTTGTTTCATTTCCCCCTTCTCCACAGGCTCTATCCATTACCAAGATCCTTTTCTGCAACACACATAGAAATGGAGTGGGAGAAAAGCAGACAGACAGAAAGGAAAGACATAAGGTAACACAAATACAATCTGCTATGACACTAAAAGCACAGATCACTCATTCAGCCAGCCTCTTTGCCGTTTTCCTGTGTGATTCATCTCAGGAAATCTGATGCATATTCTTGCACAGACTATAAAGAAATTATCTTGACAAAATCTGTCATGCTGTTTAGCTCATCTTTGGGCATTAGAAGCTTGTGGGTATTCAGAGGGATAATATTGTATTGCTTTTTAACCTCCTGCAGACAAACATATAATATGTCCTCTGAGCTGCATACTCTCGCTTCGTAAAGCTAAAGGCCCAGCAGCTGTGCTCATCCTGATGAGATGCACAGTTTTTATGAATCTTCGCTCCTGAGGCTGAGGAAACAGCCACCCTGAAGTCACCTGCAGAGTGTTAAAAAGCAGTTGATAAATGAAGGCCACAAGGAATAAAATGGATAGATTTATGATCACCGCTTCTTAAGTCTTCCCTGGTTAATGATAGCTGAAGTGTAAATGAAATCAAATAGTGTAAAAGTAAAATATTTCACTGCCTTTCTGTGTGAACAACTCATAAGGAAATAAATCAGGATGAAACATTTTACTTGCTCTTGGCATAAAATGACCATAATTCATCAGTAAGTATTTGAAAGCTTTGCTTGTCATCTTAGTGCCTTCTCCTGAGCTTTCCCAAGAGGAAGAACAGTGTGGGCTCTAAGGGGAATCTGATGCAGGGTGTCTGTAAAAGATTAAACAAGCAAGATATTAGTGCTGATGAAGCTTTAGTGGTGAAGAATGTTGTAATAATCTTTGGAAAGAGCTGCAACATTAAATTTCCTCCCATTTCTGATACTGAGGCTAAGATCACCCTCAAAAAAATAAAATAAAAATAAAAATAAAAACTCTGCTACAACAATAATTTCCCTCTAAGAGGGATAAATAAAGTATTTTTCATTTTTCATTTCATTTCATGTGATATCTTAGTCTTGGCACATGGTAAGAAAAATCTAAAACACAGTTAAAAGTTATTCTTTAACATCATATTAAACTCTATAGGATAAAATCAACCTTGAGTCTAACCCTGGAGGTACTGGACATGCAGTGCAGAGCAAAAGTAGTATTAGATATTGTTAGCATTACAAAAGTCTCAAATAACCTGCATGATTCTCACAAATACTCCTTAGGTTCAAAAATGTGTAATCCATGATATAGGTTTACTTGTGACAGGGCTGAAATGTGAAACCCACATGTTCCTCTGAAGTGGAGGGCCAACCTATTCTCATTCCCAGCGTGTCAAATACAGCTGTGTGTCACAGCTCGTAGTGTTTCTGAGATAAGCGAAAGACATTCGTTGGCATCTTTACTGTGACATTGTGGCCACATTAACATTAAATAATGCAGGTGTGTTTACTTTATGAATCAGCACCAAAGCTCATACAGGTTTGTGAAGTGTGGCAGTGGAATAAATCTCAAGTTTGACTATTTCAGTTTCACCTTGGAATATATGATTTAAGTCCCTTTTGTGAGATGATTTTTTTTCAACCACAAAAACTGTTTAGGGTTTCAACAACACAACAGGTGTCTATGAAAAAACCCTGTCTCATGCTAAATGAATCTATTAACTGAGAGTTAAAAAAAGAATATGCCTTCAAGAACTCATCTCTTCAAAAGATTAATCCTGAATATTGAAAAATCATTCTGGGGAACACAAGTCTTTACAATGAGACATAAAATGGTCTGGACCATGACCAGTATGGGGAAAAACCAGGTTCCATGGATGGTTCTTAACAGATTTTGTCCTTACATACCACTTTTCTCAGCAATGGTGATTGATTATTTCCTGGTCCTATAAAGTATTTTTATTTATTTATTTTTAGTTTATTTTTATTTCTATTCTGTTGAGCTATAGCCTGGAAGAAATCAATCAGGGGATTAAACCTCTCCTTGTCTAATTGAATCTCTACTCAACAGGAACCTGTGGCAGGCAGCCCAAGGTTAAGGCAGTGTTGATATTGCCTCTCCACACTTTCACTCACTATATGATCCCTTGATATGAATTATTCACAGGTGCAGTCACAGCTGAAAAAAGGCCAGAGCAAGGAGAGATTAACTCAGCCTTTCAGATCATCAAACCGCTGTATACAATAATTTTTTTAGAAAGAACTTTGGCCTGTAGCATTTTTGCTTTTATTGCATGTGTTTTGTGTTTTATTAGCCCATTCTCAGCAATAGTCTTATGAATGAAATCATTTCCAGTTCAGTCAGCTTTACGCCATCATAGTTCTGGTTCATTGACCTTTAAAGAACATAGTCATGACCTCCCTGAAATTTTCCATCAATTTCACCCTCACACTGACTGGAACCAGATAATGAAACTGTCAGTGCTCCTGCAGCTGTAACCAACATAATGGACCTTATTTTCTCGGTCGTTTTCCCATCTCCCATGATGCAACTGTAAAACCCCTCTGTCAGTCGTTGAGTGGATGGTTGGAAACATCGGTCAAATGTTTATTGGTCAAATGTCTGGACTGTGAGCAGGTCAGTTCAGCACTCAAACTCTTTTCATGCAAAGCCATGCTGTTGTGACGGATGCAGTATGTGGTTGAGAATTGTTGTGCTGAAATATGCAAGGCCTTTCCTGAAAGAGATGTTGTTTGGAAGGGAGTTACTATTGCTTTAAAACTTGAATGTACTTTTCAGCATTTATGGAGCCTTGCAGATGTATTAAATATATGATTATTAAACAGAAGATAAAATATATGTGACACAGCAAATAAGATTAAAGGGAGAAAAGAAGAAATGTACATAAGGTACTGATGTAACAATATAAATGATAAAAAAAATGGAAGTAAGAATAAATGTTGAAAAAGGGGCAATGCAAACTATAAAAAAAGGGCAGCAATATGAGATATGAGATGCAAGTGTTTCATTTTCAAGTGATTTAATTAAAGAAAACTTAATTGAAACATTGTGATGTAATGAAACTTATTCATATTTCATCACATTCCCTGTGTTGTATTTATCAATTGCAGTATGAAATCTCCCAATTATCATTTCAGGATTTCAAGGAACTGGCTCCAGGGGTAAAAGTACGAATAAAGGTAGTGCAAAGGCTTCTAAACAAACTTTTTATAATGCTTACCTTGTCATGAATATTGCCATACTGGAAATAGAAAAAGTTTATCCAGATTAGGAGGAGAATTTTTTTTCTTCGAAAGAAAAACATAAAACTAGTTTTTTGAACAAGAATTTCATACAATTTTGCTTCGTGTGAAAACTGCTCTAAATTGAAAGCAACAGACAAAAAGGGGGAGAAGAACATTTGCAAGAATGAGGGTGCAGTTTGACCTTACTCGACTTATTCTGTTTTTGTCACTGGTGTCTCTCTCTGATTTTCTTTGACAAATTATTACTTTTGCCTCTGCTGAAAAGGAATGAAAGGGAATGAGGTGATTGAAAACTAAAAATGGACCTGATGAATAGACAGAAGCTGAAAAGCCCCCAAGAAGGTGCATGAGAAAGTGGTTGCTCCTTAACAATGAAAAAGGGGAGTGATGTCAATGTAAAAATGAAGAGGATGAAAAGAAAGAGATGAATGGGGGTGGATGGCAGAAAAGACACAGAGAAGCTGCTGGTGAAGCAGAAACCTTGTTTAGTGGAGTTTGGTCAGAGTCTATGAAATGTGGTGACAAATCAGGAACAACAGTGCAGAGAGGGAAAAGTCACCTCTAATATGGCCTTACTTTGTAACAGAAAGACAAGCTGCGGACAGAATATATAATTCCACCTGGCCACACAGGCTGTTCAGATTTGACCTTTTATGTTAAACATCTTTTAATAACAATTATATGCCTCTCCCCCTGAAAACTGCTAAATAAGTCTGTGTATTCTTTTGCACTATATGATCAGATTTAGTCATTAACATGTGCTCTTATACTCCATTGAAAGTGTTTTGAACTTCTTTTTGAACATTTTTCAGCCCCAGTTGCAAGTAAAATGATTCATTAGGTGTTACAGTAGTTTTACCAAGAAGGTGCATAATAAATACTCTACAAATGATAAGCCCAAGGGCAGGACTGGGACAGAAAGTCAGGCCGGAAGTCATACGCTCACTCAGGCCACCCCCACTCATACACTGCACAAATATGTCCACACTTGAGCAAGTGGTGCACACAACCATGAATCCATGCACACACATATGGGTAGGTAATCACCAAAAGCTCATTGTTCTAGATCCAATTAAAATCAAACAGGAACAGCTTCTCCTCTTTAACCCTAAGTCTTATTCAGGTTTCTCAGTGTCTTCATCTTTAAAGCCTAATATACTTTAAAAAAATAGTATTGTTATCAAATTTCCATTGTTTCTGATCAGCTGTTTTGTATCAATTACATAATCATACTTCATACATAATTCAAACTTAAACCAACAAGTTGTTTCTGTACATTCTTCTGAGCTACAACCAGGCTGAGATGACCCTGCCTGCAAGTATTTCCCAGAATCATCATGCTTGCACTGGAACTACATATAAGAGAAAACTGTGTACACGTGACATCAATAAGAACTGATGAACAGTACTGTCACCCAATAAATTTGTATGATGTGTTTAACTGTTTAGGTGCCATATCCTACTGTAAATCTTACACATTCATTACTCATTCTTAAAAACCATGACTTGTCCTGCTGTTGCTCTGTACCTGCTGCCAGTTCCTCTTTACAACTACTGGACTGTCTGCCCTCTGAAGCACCTGTACCTGTATTATATCCAGCTTTGATGTCTGTGGTTTATGTTCACAAATCCATATGGAATTTGTGCTTGTGTGTGTGTGTTTGTTGCAAACACATTTAACCAGCAAGGATAGAACGTTTCAATAACATAATTCACAGCAAAACCAGATAAACACACTGATAAACTGAATAAATCAAATTTCCTGATCTCCATTTAAACTAGACTAATAAAAAATTTCACTGGCACAGTATTGCAATTATTTGTGGTGGACAGAGACAGATATTAGCCCGAGTATTAAAATATCCACCTATCTTGGTCTGAGGGTTGATGTTGAGACAGTGCTCGTCCAGTGAAAAGCCAGTGGAGTTTCCAGTTCTCCGAGTTGCGCTTTTCTGTCCTTGACGGCCTCCGTAGGTTGGGAACCTCCCTTTGATTCCTCTATGGAAAAAGCTGGCAAAAATGGATGTCCAACGGTTTACTCAGGGGCGATCCGAGTGTTTGGTCTTGGTCCAACGCTTCCACTCTTGGATCTGCTCTGGGTGGGTTAACTTTGGCTGGGTATTCAAAGTTTACTACCCAACAAAAAATTTATGAAAAAGGAAAAACAAATTTCGCGCTGATCAAGAAGTTTACTAACGTTGCTCGGCAACGGGAATTTTCGGGTATTTAAATGGTTTCAAAAAACGGACGAAAACTTGAAAACTATATCAAAATGGACAAAGAAAATTTAGGTCGCCAAAACGAACAAAGACAAACAAATACACTCTTTGGTTCAAGCAAAGAGGGAGAGATCTGTTCACCTCTTGGTCTCCGTAAAATCTCTGTCCTTTGTCTCAAAGTTTGGTTTGGCGCGGAGGTGTCTTACTCTGAAAGGGATGATTTATGGGTTATCCACTAAGGATCACTAAAAACCACTCTCCTTCAAATTTAAAGGATACCATGTATAAATGTATGTGCTATTAGGCATCTGACCATAATTTGAATATCAAAGAACTTCTGGAACTTTGGCTGTTTGAAAATGAAGAAAAACATTATCTCAATCTATGGTGACAGCAAAAACACATGTTAGAAAATTATCATCCAGAGGTTACCTGAAAGAAGTGACAGGAAGAAACAAATACACTTACGTTATTTTCTATATAATCCCTCAGGAAAGGTTAATATAATGTAACATTAGTGACAGTATATCAGTGATCAAGTCCCAGAAGGAGGTGCTGTGACTCCATTGGAGAGCCAATCAATTTTACTGTCTTTATACAGAACATCAGAAAAATGTGAACAAAGTTTCATTTTTCAATTCTTGGCATTGCAAAACAGCTTAGTTGAGTAAATTTGGTCCCATAACAACATTTCATACTAAACACATTTTACACAGTTTTTCTGATTCTGTAAGAAAAAAGGTATTTTCTTCAGGAATGCTTTGCAATGGCCCGTCGTAAAATAGCAGGGGGACATCTGGCAGATAACTTTTGGGGGGAAGAGTTTGTTTCATTGATCCTGACCAAAACTCTGCTCTTCAAAGTTTGTAAAGGAACAAAGGTGGTCTCCTGTGGCTTATCTCCAGCTAGAGAAACAACACAGACCAAATGGCACCATTTGCCAAGCAGAATGTGGGAACTCGGTTGAGCTGCTCTCTCTCTGGAAGTGTATTGAGTCTGAAAGAATTATTAGTTCATAATAATCCATTTTGGGTCTTGGCTTGGAGAAAGGTTTTCATTACAGTTGCGATAATTTTACTGTCCAATTTATAATCCCTGTCCATTTTAAGACCAAGATTTATAACTGTGGGTTTGAAATAGTTTGCTAGGAGACCAAGCTCAGCTCACCTGAGCCACTTAGTCTAAACCCAATTACCTCAGTATTCCTTTCATTCAAGTTCAAAAAGTTAATGGCCATCCATGCTTTAATATCCTCAAGGCAATCTAAAAGAGGTTTAATTAACCAGGTGTCCTTTCATCCTAATGGTATGTAGATTTGGCAGTCATCTGCATAAAAATGGGAAGAAATGCCATGTTTCCTGAGAATGGACCCTAGGGGAAGAAGTTAAATGAAAAAAACAATGGCCCCAAAATTGAACCCTGTGGGACCCCATGCGACAGAGGTGCAGAGCGGGATTCAAACTCATCTATTTTTACAGAGAACATTCGAGTAGCCAAATAGGACCTAAACCACTCCTGGACAGTGCCACAAATACCTACTTGGTGTGGTAAGCGTGAGACTAAGATGCTGTGTTCTACTGTATCGAAAGCAGCAGTTAAATCCAGCAGGACAAGGATTACATAATTGCCACAAGTCAAAAGAATGTCGTTATAAACCATTAACAGTGCTGACTCTGTCCTATGAAGAGATTTAAATCCAGACTGAAACACTTTCAGTATGCCCTGCCCATTAAGAAAAAAACTTCAGCTGTTAAAACACAATTTTCTCCAAGAGTTTTTGTGGCAGGGTCAAGGAGGGCCCAGGTGGGGTCTTGAACCCAACAACCTCCCAGATGTGAGACATGCACACTGACCAGTCAGCCAAAGGGATATCCCTTTGGTTGTGGGTTCAAGACCCGACCTGGGCCCTTCTTGGTCCTGGCACATTAGATAAAAATGGAAGTTTGGATATTGGCCTAAAATTACCCAACACAGTATGATCTAGCCCAGGTTTCTTTATCAGGGGGTCACCACAGCATGTTTGAAATCAGCAGGAACTACACCAGATAGCAGAATCCTGTTTAAAATAGCAAGAACCAAATGCCCCGACGGTAGGAAATACTGCTCTAAAGAAACATGTTGGAAGGGCATCATAGAGGGGAGCCAGAAGGCTTAGCAACTACATCCTTTGGAAGGGATGGAGTCACAGGCTAAAACTAATGACAGGCAGCAGAGCAAGAGACCTAGACAGAAGGATCAAAGTCAGGATGAGAGATGAGAGCCCTCATGATGGCAACCTTGTCCATAAAAAACTTCATAAAATGATCACACAATTCAGTAGAGGCTTCCGAAACAGCAGTCTGTGGGGCATTAAGAAGAGAGTCGATGGTACTAAAAAGTATTCGTGGACTCTGACTTTGCAGATAATATTTGAGAAACACTCTTTTTTGGCCCTTATGACTGCACCCTGGCACTTACGCCAGCAGTCTTTTAAAATCTAAAGGGACACCTGGAGTTTTTCCTTCTTCCACTTCCACTCTGTTCTGCGACAGGTGTGGATTGTGCTCATGAAAAACTTGCTATTGCTATTGAATCTTGTGTTGGGCTTTTGGTGCCTCAGGATTACCAATGGTTTAAGATTTATTGCCAATAAACACTGTAACAAAAAAAAAGAAATGAAATAATCAAGAAAACAGAAATTTCCTTACTTTCGGTGCAAAGCAGATGCACACTATGTCCTGTCATATTCAAAAGGACAAAAATTCTTTCAACAAAAAAAAAACAAACAAAAAAAAAAAAAATATATATATA
>JBBBVU010000021.1:15504734-15521823 GCA_037177055.1 Atherinosoma microstoma | reverse complement strand
CACACACACACACACACACACACACACACACACACACACACACACACACACACACACACACACACACGCACACACGTATATACTTTTTTGCTGTTGTGGTTTTTGTATGTTGTTAATGATTTTCATAGTTTGTCTTCGTGCAGGTGCTCCTGATGGTTGTCTGCTCTGTTTTCACATGGAGGCTGTAGATGTTTTCTGTTTTTATTTACAGGCGAAGCAGTTGGTTGTCCTATTTTTTCTATAGCTGATTTCCATCTTTTGTATCTTTGTCTCCTTTCCACTTTTTAACTCTCTTTTTTACTTCTGTTTACTCTCCTTTCTTTTGTTTTTTCTGTCAGGGCCAGCATTTATATGTAAATTCAGCAAAAAAAAACAAAAAAACCAACAACAACAAAAAAACACGGCAGCCAGACAATCATTCCTTTTAATATGATGCTGGATAATACAAATAAAAAAAACAAACAAACATCTATTCAGGGTTCTTTTTCTTTATCCTGAATATACTATGGCTCCCCTTGTTCCATCTTCTCCAGATCAATACTGTGCTTTCTTACATTCCTAAAGACCACAGAGATGTTGGCCACAATCTCAGCATTTTTTATGTTGCCATTTTACATTTATTGAAGTATGTACAAACACATTCCTTATCAATCAGCAAAAGAAATCCCCATCAGGAATTAAGTGGGTGTGGATAAGTAATCAGACCTTTGCAAGACTAAAGTACAGTTTCACTGTGTGAGATTTTTTTTCTTTAGATACCAATCCATCATGATTCATTGATCATATAGATTAATGCGGTAAATACCAGAGGTAGACCCTCTGCCATTGCACAGGTGGCATTTCTGTGCATGTCAGAGCAGAACAGATGAGAATCAGACTATTTTCTTAACAATGTCAAGGAAATATGGAAGGTATTGTGCTGTTCTTGGCTGCTGGAACACCAGTGGAAAACTGTAATTGTGGTAAAAAAACAAACAAATTAAACAAAATTGCGAATGCGAAGATCACAGACATTTACTCCATGAAAACTGCCGCTGTCTGTCTTTGTGACACTGAGAGGGTCAGTGGTTGACACTGTTTGTCCGCTGATAGCGGTGTGTTTGCATTGTGGCAGAACTCCAGACATACCAACCTGATCTCACAGAAATACGTGATACAGAAAGAAGAGGAGAAATTACATGATATCATGGCAGAGGAAACACTGGATTTTTTTTCCCAATGACAGAAACAGTAAATTTTGGTGAACAGTCAAAAATCTGACACTAAATTTATGTATCCATGTTGAATGACACAATGGTTAACGTTTGTTATGCTAACGGGTTAAGTGACAAGGGGCTGCAGTGCTGCTGAGAGTTAATGTCTAATTTGGGAGACGTTGTGAACAGAAAATAAAAATTATTCAGTCGGTAACACAAAAAGATCACATACACGGTGTCCTGCAGCCTAAACTTGTTATGACTAAACTATGTGAAATATCTGACAAAATGGAAAATTAACAGCATTTGCAAATGTTTGAAACTATTTATTTTCCAACTTTTGATCTCTTTTTATAACAAGATTTGCGTTTTTTATTCCAGTATGGATTGTCAGTTATCATCTGTCAGAGAAAACATAGTTTACATTGATGCAATGATGTTGATGTTGAACTATATGAAAAACAGAAAAACTTTGAAATCTCCTGCATACCCATATCAAGACCACTGTTTAACTGTCAGTCCAGATATTCAAGCTGCCGTCCTTGTCGGCAGATACAAAGTAATTATAGAACTCACCACCTTAGTAATGGCGATGCCACAAGATAGTGCAACACACAAAATGGTTGCCGGATTTGTCTATATAGTACTTATATATTTTTTTTTTTTACTTGTATCAGTCTAAGTCATTTTCACTCATATTTTGTGCACATTTAGGTTTAATCTTATTGAGATCTGTAAAAGCTTATCAAGCTTATCAAATTGAAGGTGACATTGAGCTCTTCTGATTTTATAACGCTAAGGTTTATATGCTGCTCATGGTTTTCAAATGACATAAAACAACATTATATTTCTCCGGTGGGTGGACAGCTTGCAAACCCCTATTTAAAATACTTTGTATTAGCCTTTTTTGTATTAATGCTCCCCTCCTGAAAAACCTAATCTTCTCTGATCAGTCAGCTGATTGGTGAAAAATGGTAAAGTGCAAGCCGACTTTCACTTTATCTCATTTTACAATTTATACACAATCAATTCTTCCCCTCATCTCTTCTATTTTGTGTTTCAGTCCCTCAATGTGAGTAAAGGAATAGAGGTGTGAGGCATTAAACATAAAATATTGGCTTTATTTTCATCTGATGGCAATTAGACATGATATCTAGGGGCAAATTAGGAAAAGCTGGCGGTCCTGATGCTATCCGTGGGCATACTCTTTATTATTGTGCTGATCAGCTCAACAGGCTTTACACCAGACTGTTCCAGATGTGATCAGATTCCCACAATCTGGAAAACATCAACTATTATACTGGTTCCCAAATCAAAAATGATGATTTAGATTTAGATTTTAGACCGTTGGCACTGACATCTCTCGTAATGAAGAATTTTGAAAAGATTCCAAAAGATATTATTGTATCTTTGATAGATGGGAAACTTGATCCTTTACAGTTTGCCTATCAGCCTCATAAAGGAGTGGAGGAAGCAAAACGGTATATTGAATACTGTGTACAAGCACCATGAAAAACCAGGATCCCACGCAGGACTTTTATTTGCTGACTTTTCTTCAGCTTTTAACAAAATGCAGTCCAACATTTTGATGGACAGGCTGGTATATTAATTTTGTCTTCCAGAGAAGGTGCTCATGCTGTTGATGAATTTCCTAACAGAGAGGGTCCAGCAGGTTTTTGTGAATGCACAAATGTCCAGGAGGACATTATCAAGCACTGGTTCACCTAAGGGTTGTGTACTGTCTCCACTTCTGTTCATCATGCACACTGACAACTGTAGAAACTCTTCAGAGGGCAAGTTTGTTTATTGTGAAAATTTCTGATGATATTCTCCTTTTATCCCTTCTTCAGGGGCCAAAGTCCAAACATGGTCCTGCCTTATTATGCTGGTGTGATGACATTCATCTTGACCTGAATGTTTAAAAAACTAAAGACATGATCCCTGATTTTAGAGACAACAATGACAACCACGAAGTGAGTGTAAATCTTGGTGAAGATGTTCAGATTGTGGATTTATATCAATATATTGACACTGTTTTTGACTGTAAGCTCAAGTTGATGTGAATACTGAGTCTGTGGTTGAGAGGGGCCACCAGAGAATCCATCTTCTGAGGAAACTGGACTCTTTTAATGTCAGTGAGACCATTTTAAAGAACTTTATCATTCATTGAAAGCATTTTCTTTTATCTGTTGGTTCAATGGTTTAACTCTGAAGGACAAGAACAGCCTGCACTCCATTGTAAATATTTGTTCCATGATGATTGGAGTCAGACAAAGAGACTTGTATTCCCTGTGGGATCTTCAGGTAACACCATCATCAGTGATCCTCACCATGTGTTGTCCAATGAGTTTGCTTTGATGCCTTCAGGCCGACGCTATCATTTTCCTCCGAGAAGAACCAACAGATATTCAAAATCTTTTATTCCTTCAGCTGTCACATTTCTAAACTCTGACAGCAGTCATTTTAAATGATTTATTTTGTCATTTGTTAATGTTAGCTGAGCTAACAGGTCTCTTAGCTTGTATTGGTATTTATTGTTTTATTGTTGATTATTTAATGTATTTATTTTTCGTTGTCTTCCAATGATCTAATTTGTACTGTGTACTGATTCATGTCTGACATATTGCACTTTAAATATTGACTGGTATCTGCAGTAAATTGCAAATTAATTCCCTGTAGATAAATAAAGCTTTTTTAATCTGATATCTGACACAGTTGTATCATATAAAGGTTTACTTGCAGTTCAACACTTGAGTTGTTTCTGTGAGATGATTAAATGAATGCAATTTAAAGGGTTCACGTGTAGCACCATCTATGACCTAAAAAACAAAACAAAACCCCAACAACAACAAAAACAACCTTCTGCAATAGATACACGGGTGTATCCTCCCTTACAAGCTCCTCCACCAAGTCTCCTCTCTCTTTGATCCTCTCTCTGTATCCATGGAAGAATTTGACATGTCTTTTGGAATATTCAGCTGTGAATGATTTCCAGGTCTAGCAGGAGGATGGAGGTGTGAAGGATCAATTATTCTGACATATGTTAAAACCCATTTTGTAAATGAGACTCAAGGGCATATGGCATCATTTGATTTGGCACAGCTTCAAAGAGAGAGCTCACATGAAGAAAAATAAAGGCTAGGGTAAGTAGGTTGTAACAGGAATTTATATGAAATTGTGTGATATCATATTGTGATGTTGGTGGTCCACCATGAATAAGACAACGTTTACTACAGCCAAGGCAACATATACAAGAGATCTGTTGTGATTACAATTTTAGAAATAAATCTTTCCAAATTGCAATTTAACATTTAAATTGTGATTTATCATTGCACAAATGTATAACTAAAACAAAGGAAAAAAGATTTTATTATTCTTAAACATTACTCTTTCTTACATGAGGTAGTTGTCGTATTGTTTTTTTAATGCAATTGTTTATAATATGCAAAGATGCAATGTTTTGCTGGCTGGCAACCTGTAGATACAAATTTTTTTACATGTGAACTGGAGCACAAATGTGGTAGCATCATACAACATCCCTGGAATGTTTTAAGTGAGTCCTTGTTTCATGTCATACATGATACAGGCTCTGTAGTTCATAAGAATTTTCTGCTGGGTCGGTACTGTGGACATCACCCTGATCTGTGTGGTTGGGGGGACCCTTCCCTGCAGCGCTGGTTGTAGTGTGGGCCCCAGCCTGCCCTGATCTTGGCGGTTCCTGTGCTAACCCCCCTCTGTGGTCCTTGGTGAGGTGGCTCCTAATGTAGACAGATATATTTAATTTATAATAGTTTTTATTATGAAAAGTACTTTGCACGGCTTTTGTATGAAAAGATCTTTATACATAAAGTTTCACAGTGTTTTTCATGTGCAAAAGTTTGTGATTTTTCAAAAAAAGGATTTTCATCATTTATAGATCAAATGAATAGATCAGATGAATGAGGTGATATGGTTACTGGATGCTGTATCTGAGCAAAAGATGAGCCTTCTTAAGATTCTCATCACAGTTTCATTATCTCTGATTCTGCCATTAATTTTTCTTGTGTGAAAATGTTACTTGCGATTAATTCACTGATATTCATGACCCCAGCTCAGGCATATAAACGGATCCTTACCAGCTGTACAAGACAGTACTTAACACTCATGACAGGTCTATTTTCTAATCCGTATCTATATCTCACTGTGTCTTCATTTCAGAACATATCTATGTTCACTTTGTGATCCTTTCTCACTTCTGCCTTTTTTTTTCTTTTTGAAATGAAAATGCCTTCACATTGGCATAAGATTATCACACTTCTGGCTATACTCATCTCAATGTATTCTGTTATTCCTGCACATAACAAATCACAAATTTACATAGTAGAGGAAGATATCTCACTCATTGTTGAGAGAAAAAGGTGTTTGCACCTCCCATGCTGTGTTGTCTTTAAGCACATCTCCTACACTCGTTTTTCCACATACATGCACAAATACATCTGATCATAGACATAAATGTTGCTTTCCTTTAACATGTGTTTTGATCCTGAGCCGTGTAGCTTTCTATTATCTTCCTGCTTTGCAAAAATCACACTCATATGCACAAACATGCAAAAAAAGAGTCCACCTCTAAATGTGTATTCAGTGGTCTTAAAGGAGGTACTGTATGTGTTCAATAGCTCATGCACAGTCTAGAAGTTCACATCTGACAGCATCTGAAAGACATACTGCCACTTTGGTAGCAGTACTTCAAACAACATTTATTCCTTATTTCAAGACAATTCAGTGGCAATATAATTAAAGAAATAGTAAAAGACAAAGAAAACAAATGTCTGATTATAGGTTTCAGAGCAAACATTAGTTTTCCACCCATCTAAAACTGACATAAAAAAGAGGCTGACTTTGAATTAAAGTGCTTTCATCTGTAACTTTTTATTTTTCCCTGAGCAATTGCAACTAAATGAGAATGAATCCCATTACAAAAACATTCAGTTATACCTGCGACTGCCATTAAGATACCTTCTTATATGCAACAGCACAAAATAGGTACCAGCCATAAAATACTTTTTTTGTTGCAGCTGTTTTTTTTCCCTAAATGAAAGACTTGCTCCTCATAAAATAAAAAAGAAAGAAAAAAACATTTCTAATCAGTTCAATTTTGCATCAGTATATGCACCAGAATACATCCTGTAACCTTTTTTAACTGAGGCATATCAAATAGTTTGTTTTTCTCATGGCTGAATGAGCCCAGAAAAGTCTATTATTTCTGTTTTACCAGTCTCTGCCACTGGAGGGCGCTATTGCACACATAAATAACGGACTTGTAATGCCACTTGAAAATCGAAAAAGAAAAATATCTGATCTTGGCTGTCAGACTTAATATTCTTGGTCAAATGGTGCATCTGACATTTCCTATGGGTGTCAGTTTTATATTGCTTTGGCATTTGGAGGGAGGACTTCACAGATCGCTCTTGCACATAGGTAGACAAGAAAGATGGATCCACATCACAAACCGCTGTTTCCATGACAACATCAATGTTGACAACAGGGGGAAACGGGGGTCTGCTATTTAATTTCTCTGAGTGCTCATTGATAAAATGACAAAGAAACATGATGTGTGTCACGAATGGAAGTGGGTGCCATTCCATTAAAGTTGAATAAGTGAGATTTACTTTACTCATACTTGTCTTTAGTTGCCTTCACTGACAGTAAGGGGAATTCATGCCTTTCTGTTCAGATCAGTTGGACTTACACGTCTGAATGGAAGAGGGCTTTTGGTATTTTTCCAGGTGAAAGCTTAGGCACAGATCCCTGTGTTGAATACTGGTGTATAACCACAGTATACACACTTTTGTCTGTCTCTTAAATTTAATTGAAAAATAAAAGTTTGCCCAGTCAAAATTACCCTTGAGATTTTTTTCCTTATTCCATTTGTGGTGCAATATTTACCCATGGTAACAGTCATGCCTTATTGTGCATAAATTTGAACGTTTCCCAGTGTATTCATTTAAAGGCTTGGAAAGATGTCAAATCATATCTCTAAAGAGTTAATGCTTTAAGGGATTAAATGAAGCATCTGATCTTTTTGTTTCTGCTTTGAAGGCTGTGGGGAATCAGGGCATACACAGAGAATATGATGAGTCTGCAGAGATCTTATTAGTAAAATGTGTGTATTATTCAAAGAACCAGGAAGTGGGATGCGTACGTTCCTGCTGCATCTGATTAGCATCCTTTTAGATTTGACATAAGCTTTGACAGTCAGAGCATCCCCATAGAAAAGAAATTCAGAATACGACTTGTAAAGTTAAGCTGGATAAAGGATAGTTCAGAATTAGCAAGAATCCTTTTTCTTTATCATTTTCCATGTGGTTACGGAATGCAATGTTGCCACAGAATTTTGTAAATGCCGAATCAGTCGTCATTAGGCAGCGCCTTAATGATAATAAATTTCCAAATTTCAGTAATGAGACTTTAAGTAAGGTTGTGTTCGTGTCATGAGAAAGTACAAGTTTAAGTATTTGGTCAATTAAAATTTTGAACATCTCCTGCTCTGTGAGGTAACATTTTCTCCTAATTTCTTAGAAAAAAAACCCACAACAGCAGTTGTTGTTTCTGTAAGGTAAAGATAAGTAGAGGCAAGGTTTATCAGTGAGGATCTGCTCTGCGTACAGCTGATAAATTACTTCCCCATGACTTTTAAGCTAATTGTTATTAGGGCTGCCATCAGTTGATTTTAAAATTGGATTACTGTAAAAGCTATAGAGCCCCTCAGAGGCTGTTTTTTCCAAGCAAGAAAAGATGGAGTTTACTTTACATTTTCCTCTAAGATTTCTTTGTTCTTTTCATAACTTTCTCATCTCTCAATATGCTTCCACATTTGTAGTGAGGCAGTCCATACAGTCTTCTCTGTAATTAAAATTAGTCATGGTCAGTTTGAGGGAAATCTCACCAGAGGACACTTATGGAAAAATAAAAAATAGAATAGTCTACTTTTCTTTTTTTTTTAATAGTGATGGTGTTCAGCATAAAGAGTTATTCTGGAGAGAGACATATTGGGGTCAAAAATGAAAAAAAAAAAAACAACAAAAAATGTACACACCAGCCCCTCAGAGTCTGAGGTCTGTCAGTTATCCTTCCCATCCTATGAATGCACATTTAAGTCATAGCTTTCTGGAATCAGTCAAGATCTGATTGAAGTGTAGACTTTGAGCTTTAATTCCCAGAGTTTGAAAAAACGAATTGCTTTAACCTCTTAGGGCATTTTCCATTTTTCTGGGCAGGCAGGGGGGGGGTGAGTCCTGCCTCAAGAGTTACCCATTTTTATATAAGACGGGTTGTATAAGCAGTTATATGGTTAGCTGTGGCCTATTTCAAATCATTTGTGGTGTTGAAAGGGGTATTGTTAAAACTGTATTACTATTATTTGTAAAATTATTATTCTTTGGACCCAGCTATATGGTGTGGGGGTATTATCCCATATCTAAAAAATTACAGTCAGAATTACATTAAAATCTATTTTTCTGCACTGAGGTAGGTGTATATTTTAACCTAGATAATCCCAAGGTGTTTTTGTTACTTGGAATTCATTTTACAAATTTATTAATGGTATATGATCCAACCATATCCTTCTCAGCAGCACTGAAACAGCACTAAAGGCTGCTGAAAACTCCTTTTACCTGTAGTGAATTTAGAGTGAATTCACAAAACTTGAGAATTTTAATCTGATATAGGCCTTACATAATCACATACTGGGCTGATTTACACTCTTCACATTGTTTAAAACTTGTGTCTTGAAAGGCTGAAATAAAAATCCACTGTGCCATTGCCAAGTGCTTCCTCAGAGGAATTTTTGAATTGTTGGGTTTCTCCATTATGTAAAGTGCCCTGGCTTGACTTATTTTTTCTAAACAGGCACTCTATGATTAATAGTTTAGTTTTCATAAACAACTAGTGTGAACAATTAGCCTGCAGTCATGCAAAACTGCCTGCATGTTGTCATACTATTCACATATATCAGAGTCAAGGAGACCTCAGACTGAGAGGTTCTATCAGTTCAATTATTAAGTTGCCATGTTGGTTTGTAAATCCTCACTCCAGGTTTGAGCTTTTTTAGGTGGAGAGCTGCTGCTCAGCTTTAACATCCTGATGTCTGGACCACGCAACATCTGCATGGGAAGCTTCTTTTCATGCAGTCAACGGGCAACAGATGTTACCTTTGTATTACACAACACCATTAAAGATGTTCTGTTGGGGAGTATTTATAAAAGACAAATTGATATAAACTGTCTCTTGAGGGGTCATTTCAAGATAGTAAATATGTTTCATGGCATAACAAACACAGCAACTAACTATAAAAAAAAGTACCATGTGGCTTAGTCACTTTGTTTTTCTGCTGCCCACAAAGCAGATTTCACATGGCTGCTGTGGTCAATATTTCTGACCTGGATATCCAGCTGCTTTCCACCACTATCTGTGTCAATACGCAAATTCATTACAGATGGTGCCTACAGACAAACCACTGGTGATGCAGCTGCTAATCTATAATTCACACGAATGACAATCACATGTGATCTCATTGTGTGCTTTACCAGTAAAAGTGTGTCACACTGCAACAGCTTGGATGCCCTGTTGGAAGCCAGGACAACTAGGACAGACCATTAAAATTGGGCAAAGCCAGAGGACAGAAAACCATTGGACTGAGCTTGACATGGTTCACTTCTGTGTGTCCTTTTCAAACGATGGTCTCAGGCTTGAATCTGTACAGAAAGGATCAAAGAAGTCTGGGAAAAGTAGGGGAACGAAGGTGATTGATATGGCTACTTTAAGACGACAACAAAGATCCAGAACGGCCTCAACCCGGCAAGATCGTGGCTCCTGCTCTTCCACTGCATCCTGCCCTGTCTTCTCTGGAAGTTACAGTGATCATGAAGAACATCCTCCAATGCGACGCCAATCCTCTCCTGTACTGAAAGGCTCTCTTTACAGTCTTCATAGTTCTACCAGCTCAAGTCCAAAAGAATCCTTTTCCGCCCTCCAGGGTTCTGTTCCCTGCCTCCAAGGATCTTCGTCAAGTCTTCAAGGATCCCAGGGCAGCTTTCAGAGCTCTTTACCCAACCTCAGGGGATCAGTCACTTTTTTGAAGAGGCGGTCACTGGGCAGTCTGGAAAACTACAGCTCAAGCCCAAGCCCCAACCCTAGTGAATGGAGTACAAGCCTTCAGAGTGGCAATGGCAGCTCTAGTGATGACGATGGCAGTTGGGATACAAATAGCTGGAGCTCAGGAGCCACCTGCCTCTTACGGACACCTATCAAACAAGACAGTGAGAAGGCTTCGGGAGAAGCAGGTGGGAAAAGTTGCAATGCTGATCAGGCATCTTCTGAGGCCAAAGCTGAGAATGAAATAATCTATCAGAATCTTATCTTTTCACAACCTGCTGCTAAAGCTGAAAACAAAAGAGACAGCAGTCCTAGGCTTTGCACAGTTCTAAGGAAAGACCCAGGAACACAGAGTATGTCTCCATCTAGCCTGAGTAAGAATGTTTCTACAGTTTCCTTCCAGCATGATGTGAAAAGAGAGGACAGGCGTAAGTTCTCGCAATTTCTGAATGAGGTGACTTGTAGGGTGTTGAATTCAAAAAATGGTTCTCCTCAGCAACAAACCACCCTTCGACATCAACATTCATCTCCACCACCGCCGCCACCTTCAACTCCATCCCATCCACCAATTCATTCGGCCCCAACAAACCCATCCACACCATCTACATCGGCCACAAACTTATGGTGCAGCCCAACCAGCTCAAATCTTCAGTCCATTCAGGAGTATGACTCCAAGGACATCACAAGCTCCATCCACCAGTGGAGCAAGACATTACCCAGTTGCAAGGTCTTGGAGCCTGAGGGAGTGCTGATGAAAGTAAAGGGGGAGAATCACACTTACCCAGAGCATGACTTAGAGTTATGTACAAAGATCCAGACACAGCCTTCCACTGGGAGACTTTACCTAGAGACAGACATTGACAGAGTGAGACGGCTTGATGAGCTGGTAGCTAATGGCACCCTCGGCAAAGAGAGGAATGAGAATGTACTGGAGAAAGGCATGGAGAGAGGGAAGGAGAGGGGAAACAGGATTCCTTGGGAGAGAAATGGAGGACTGGAGATGGACAAAGGGAAGGAGATGGAGATGAGAAAAGAAGACCATTGGAAAAGAGATAGAGGGGGCGAGAAAGGAGGGAGAAAAGATAAAGAACAAGAAAAGCCCTGCTGGGAGTCAGACAGAAGGAAAGAAAGAGGAAGGGAGAAGGAAAAGAAAGTGCAACCTACCAGTTATGAGTCACCTATTCCTCAGTTTCCTGCCAGTGGACACTCAAACCCTTGTCCTGTTTTCAGTTGGCCAGAGGGATTTCCCAGAATGTCCTTTAAGTCCACCTCATTGCCCAGACCTATAAATACAGTGAGTACACTCCTACATTCACGTGTTGGCTGGTCACTCCTTAAACATTATTTAATTTCTGGTGATATCTAGTATTATTTATCAAAGAATTCACATATCTTGTTGTGTCATTTGTCTTCACAGAAATGAAACAGATCTAAATGGAAGCCTATGTCTAAATAATAGAGATGAAATTGGCTAGAAAACAATATGGAAATATGTTGAATTTGAATTCCAGATATTGTAGTTCACATTCGCAAGGACCAGAAGCACACCTCAATAAAGTTGTTTTAATGTTTATTGTCATTAAAAAAAAAAAAAAAAAAAACTGTTTTGACCACAATTTTCTGTTTTGGTATAGTTAAGTTAAAGAAAAGACTGAAGTCGAGGTTAATTTTAGGCAGCATTCATGTATCATCCTGAGATATAACAATTCAAAAAGACAAGCTCTAGTGTAGTACTCAAACATCAGGTTATAATTAGTATTCATGCCTTGGTCAGATTCTTCCATAGTTTCTATAATGTCACTTTTACAGTGTCACGGACTGTTCTGACAGGACTTCTTGGTGTCACATATAGAAACTGAAGGATATGCCAAAACTGTTATCTTTTCCTGTACCTAACCAAGTCCCTCAGCTTAGCTAATCTATTTGCAAAATGGAACCAGTGTGTCTAAAGATAACAAAATAGAGAATGGGACTGAAGAAAACAATACTGCCACACAAAAGTTAGGAATGTTATGAAAAACAATGCTCAAGGTGGAGTCTGAAAGAAAGCCCTAAGATTTTGAAATTGTATCACTTTCAAATCACATTTTAGGTCAATTCCTGATTTTGACTGTTTTCCACATTGTGGAACAATCCTGAGGACATTCAATCAGAAAAATAATACATGTGAAATCCCAGGGCAAATAAAAACAGTGTATATTAATATATTGTCCAGATTTAGGCACCTTTTTTCAGTGTTCCTCTGGTAACTTTGGTGAGACATGTGGCCACAGATTACTTATACACAGAAATGTCTTAACTAAATCTAGTCTACATGTTACCATGTTGAGGCCAAAGATAACTGACATCTGGAAACAAGATAATTAAGTTGCCACCATAAATAGTGCTCAAGATAATATGCTGATTTATTCAAGCATGTTTTAACCAGTAAGAAATGGCTGATTTGACTGCTTAAAATGCATGGTTTCATATGTATGTTGGTGTTGGGGATGCTGTAAACTTCATCAAGCAGGAGAGGGCTCCATACTCATCTTCTAAGAGTCAAGCTTGGGGACTACACTGGAGAAGGTATTTTGTTGCCATGTAGATTTCAAATTACTGTGTGGCCACAGAATAATCAAGTTGTGTTCATTCCCAAGTCTGAGTAACATGTGGCCATGGTTAGCTATCTTGTTCCCACAGATTTCCAAAGTGTGGTCATGCAATAATATCTTGTTTCCACACATTAGTAATCCTTAGCCATGACCTAACTTTAGGTTACACAGAAAGACATTCCAATCAGTGTCATCAGAAGTACCTTGTGCTTTAATAACAGCTTTGAGCAGAGTTCCCAGATATGTTGAGAACTTGCTGACTGCTGTCCAACCATCTCAACACAGTCAAGTAATTGTTGTTGATGATTTTTTCAGCCATCTTCTTTAAATAGTCATTCAGCCCCAGGCAGGGTACACCTTTGATGGGCCAACACACAGACAAACAAGACAGACATGTCCAATTACACTGACGGTTACAGTGAGTCACCCCTACAGATGAGCTAATATGCATGTTTTTGGAATGGAGTAATTGGAAAGAGCCTCCCTCTAGGCAGAGATTTGAACCTGGAAGCTTCTTGCTGTGAGGCCATAGTGCTAATCACAACCTAGATTTGATGTGTTTGAGTAATTGTTCTGTTGAAAACAAATTGTGGGGTCCAGTTGAAAAGCCAACCTATTGTCATTTTCTAAGCTCTTTTCCTTGACCTCAGTGAAAAACATCATGGCATGAAGGACAGATGGGAGGAGAAATTCAAGATGACTTAAGAAAAGATAGCTGCAATGTAATGACAGTCAAACTACACTGAAACCAAGCTGTGACACAGGTCTGCAGCACTGAAACTACTGATGTTCAATAGATATTCTACAAAAAGTGCCTAAGATACTTAATCAAATGCAAACTTATCACACTACTACATGGAAATTATATATCACATTAAAAGGTAAGGTTCATGATTAAAAAAGGAAAAGGCTCAAAAGTAAAACACAGAGTCGCTGCAGGCCGCTCACACTCCACTGTCCTTTAATTTATCCACTCAAATTACAGTAAAAGGCAAGTTTATTTGTATAGCACATTTCATGTACAAGACAATTCAACTTCCTTAAATAAAACATTAAAAGCATTACAGTAGTTTACAGAGATAATTTAAAATCATAAACAAGAAAAAGGGAGAAAGGAAGGACATAAAATTAAACAGTATTAAAAACATGATCACCTTTAAAAATTCAAGCTTAAAGGAAACGGTGCAGATTTGAACTTTTAATTAAAAACTATTCAAATGCAGCAGAGAACAGGAGGGTCTTTAACCTGGATTTAAATAAACTGAGTGTTTCAGCTGATTTTGTTCCAGAGCTTGTTCCAAACATGTGGAGCAGAGAAGCTGAATGCGGCATCTCCATGTCTGGTTTTGACTCTGGGAACTGATAAAAGACCGGATATAGAAGACCTGAGGGGTCTGGTTCATACTGGGTCAAGAGATCACTGATATATTTTGGTCCTAAACCGTTCAGAGCTTTATAGACCAGCAGCAGAACTTTAAAGTCTATCCTCTAACGGACAGGCAGCCAGTGTAAAGACCTCAGAGCTGGACTGATGAAGTCCACTTTCTTGTTCTTAGTGAGGACTCAAGTAGCAGAGTTCTGAATAAGCTGCAGTTGTCTAATTGATTTTTTTGGTTGACCCGTAAAGATGCTGTTAAAATAATCAAGCCGACTAGTCCATCAGTCCATCACTAAACCCAGATTTCTGGCCCGGTTGGTGGTTTTTAGGTGTATGGAATGGAGCTCAGTGGTGACTTTAATCTTTCTCTTTGACTCCAAACACAATCACCTCAGTTTTGTTTTTGTTCAAATGAAGAAAGTTTGTCAAATCCAGTCATTAATCTCCTCAATGCATTTACTAAGAGCCTGTATTCAATTCACTTCAATTCAGCTTTATTGCAGCTCAAGGGACTTCACAGACAATCAGTTTGAGACAATCTGTTGTCGTCAGTCAGTATTCATTCAAGCCAATTCATAACAAATGGCCTAGCTAAGGAACCAACAGATTGCACCTAATCTTGACTTCGATCCAATCCCTCATCCTGTACTGAGCCTCGGTCTCCTGGTGACATTGTAATATAAATCTGCGTGTTGTTTGCATATGTTAACTAACTTTGTTGTTCTTTATTACCTGTGTCAGTGGGAGCATGTAAATGTTAAACAGAAGAGGCCCCAGGATGGAGCCTTGGGGAACTCCACATGGAATTCTTGTCTGCTCAGATGTAAAGTTACCTATTGACACAAAGAACTTCCTGCTCTCTAAGGAGGTTTTGAACCAGTTTAGTACAGTGCCAGAGAGGCCAACCCAGTTCTCTAGTCATTTGAGTAATATATGGTGGTCAACTGTATCAAATGCAGCACTGAGGTCCAGTAAAACTAAGACTGAGATTTTTCCACCACTGACACAGGAGGTTTGTTAGCCTGTCGACTGTAGCAAATAAGGCACGAGCATTGTGACAGTTTTTGCTAATAATGTCAGAGAAATAGGACTTACTTGTATTCCTCACTTGTAAATTATAAGAGTGAAGTTTCTCTTTATACATGTCATAATGAACCTGTGGATTCGTTTTTTTCCCCATCTGTGCTCGGCTTTGGAGAATTTGAAGAGAATTCTCGTAATTCTCAAAGAGGGGAGAATTCAGGCTCTTACTAAGGCTCCTGCTCAGGCATTTCAAGATCATTTCATTCAGCTTGGAAACTTGCTGAGCAAAAAAAATTATTTGACCAGATCCATAGTCCCATCAAGTACAAACCAGATGGGATGGCATGTTACTGCAGGATTCTCTGGCGCAGTTTGCCTTCAGTTTTATAGAATTTGCCAAAAATGGAAACAAACAAAGCCCCCCAACAGCATCACAACTCTTCCTCTGTACTCCACAGTTGAAACCACACATGCAGATACCATCTGTTCCTTTTTTTTCTGCATCTCACATATATAAAGTGGCTGAAATTTCCACAATACAGACAGTTATTTCATCATGCACAGTTATTGGTTTTTTTATGTTCTTGTAGAAATAATTGATGAAATCATTTTGAGATATTAATGAAGTGGAGTATATACTCTCAACAACAGTGTGTCATGTTTTTCCTCATCATGTAGTATGAGTAAATGCAGATTGCTGGAAATGAGGGGACCACATGAATGAGATTACAAAAGACTCCAATGATTTTACTCAATCTTTTTTTCAAGGCTTTGATTTTGTATATTGCATCACATTCCTCTTTGTTAGCTGAATAATGTTTTTGTTAGACTTTGTAGATATAAATCATTTTGATTTGTGTTTAACTTAATTGCATATGACACATCATCAACTTGCAATACAAAGTCTGAAAACAAGAACATTCATTAAGAAGACATAAATGTGTAATCTGAACGTTTTATATAATACATGAATAGGATTGTTACACACATGCAGAGCATATCCTTGCTTGTGCTTCTTTTCTAACACAGACTTGAAATCATTGCATGACCTGCAGTTTGAATGGATCTTTTCTCGGGCGTCATGCAAAGCTTGGATGATCTCAATAGACTGATGCAGCTATGGTCTATGTTATTTCTCATTTGAAAGCATTTACATCTCAATGCCTTTCAAATATTCAATATAGGTGGGAACATCATGGTCATATTACATCTTGCTTATTTACTGTTTCTTTACTCAGTTAAAGAAAGAAAAATGGCTTGGTTTTCAAACTCATTTCCAAATCCTGCTGGCAGCCTGTGAGAACATGAAGATGTAAATAATCTAAACATTTTTCTGCATCTTCTTTTGTTGTGCATTTGCGGATCGTTCTATCATGGCCTCATAGAACCTGCTACACTGTTGTACGAACACTTTCTTGACTACAATTTATTCCAACAGACATCAGCTCCCTAGCAACTGCTCAGCACATGAGTGGTTGTGTGTATTAAAAGGAATACATTTGGCATTGAGAGAAAACTGCACAGCAGCTCCTCATACATTTTGTGAACTGTGAATGGGTCACTGGTCAGACAAAGAGGATATTCCTTTCAAGGAAGGAAAGGGGCCTTCTGCAAACTTCAGGACAAAATTGAAATAAATTTTTTTTATTAAATTTATATATAAATTCATGGTTAATTAAGAAATGCATGAATAAGATAGATAGATAGATAGATAGATAGATAGATAGATAGATAGATAGATAGATAGATAGATAGATAGATAGATA